>CP139503.1:209332880-209368445 GCA_021014915.2 Artemisia tridentata subsp. tridentata
TGGGCATGCAATTTCTGTAACACCCCAACCCGGCAAGGGTAGAAGTGTCACGTAATGGTGACATATCAAAGGCAAGCATAACATACGACTTACATAATACAAATGGTTTACAATGTTACAAAGGAAAATATACCAAATCTACGTAGTCATACACAAATGAATACTAAAACTAAGGTATCGTCTTCATAAGCTAATCTCTCATCCCAAAGCAAACCCAAGCTCCTGGCTTCCTACTAAAACCTGCCGCAGGAAAAGAAATGCGGCTGAGCTTAAAAAGCCCAGTGAACAGATATATAATAAACGGAAACCAAAATCAAATGGAAATGAACAGACATATCATAATGAATGAGATATAGGAAAAGGAAGTAAAGAGTAAGGTTTAGGACAGTCATCCACCACGAGCCCAAACAAATCAAATATCATATCATATCATATCTTCATAATCATATAGAGGGGAGACCTCTCAGATAATCAGATAATATGAGGGGTGTCCTCATTCTTCAAATGGAGTAGCTAGCTCCCGAACTTTGTGAAGACGTGGATTGCACCCATCATCATTCACCGAACCATATCAAATCAAAATGTCCACGAACACGGACTCGAACCTAGGATGCATCCATTCGCCCCCCGAACAAATCATATTGGCCATATCAAATCATATCATAGTGAGCTCATATCAAATCAAAATGGGGACGGTGTAACCAAATCACTAGGGCTACACGCTAGTCATGCCATTGGTGCATCAATGACACGGCCATGTTACCTTCATGGCTAGGAAACGAACTTGGCTCGGGTATCAAACTGGGGTCAAAGGTCAATATCAAAGCAAAGGTTCACATGGTCATGGTCCAAATATCAAAGTTCATATCAGAAGGTTCATATCAAAGTTCATATCAGAAGGTTCATATCAAAGGGTTCATATGCCAAAGGTTCAAATCCCAAGGTTCATAGCAAAGGTCAAAGTCAAATCATAATAAGGGTTCAAGAGACCGAAGGCACCTTATTAAAAGGGCAGAATATCTGTACCTTATTCCAAAGCAAAGCACAAACCAAAAGAATAAGATGCAAAGGATCATGTCCTCTCCTTCTTCACACCAAACCAAGGATCGAACGTGTGAAAAGGGCTGTACCAATTTAGTGATATGCGCATGATCAAATCGAACCAATTTTCCAAAACGACTCCAAAAGCTTCTTCACAACCTTAAAAATAGGCGCAATAAGAACAATAATCCACAAAACTCGAATTCAGCCAAGAACAGCCTCAAATCTATTTTTCATGGATCACATATGATACAAGGAACATGAGAAAAATAAGAAACGAATTTTTAGAAGGTCGCATGAATTATTTCGGATCATACCCTTTTTACACCTAGCGACAAAGAAAGAATTCACCAAGATCGAATCGAGCTTCAAACAATTCGAAGGTTATTTTTCCTAGCTCCTTTAGATGATGATCTAACCCAGAAAAATGCTCCAAGGATTTCTTGGTGGCCGGATATGGTGGTACGAATTTGTGTGTGTGATTGGTTTAATCGGTATTTTGGTTTATAGAATAAAAAAAAAAGGATTTTGTTATTTTAAATTTGGAATGCCGAGTGAGGAGGGGAGGGCATGGCTGGCAATCACGAAATTAATGGCCCAAATCAAGATAATTTGTTTCCTAAAATTTCTTTGGCATTTAAATGCATTTTAATTTACTTATAAGGGTTTAAATAATATACATAATAATATTATAATTAATTTCGGTACATATTGTGTGTCACCAATAATTTTAGTACTTCCCAAAATATCAAATGTAGTATTAGAAATAATTTTACTTCATATCTTAATCATCTCCCGAAGTTTGGAATTTATTTGGTATTTTATAAGCTCATAAATCAAAGTCTTAGATTGTATGGCATTTTGGTCTTTTACACGTTTTCAGATTTTAGGGTTTTACAACTCTTCCCCTCTAACAGAAAATTTTCGTCCTCGAAATTTGCAAAGAATCAGAAGTGAAAGGATCGAAAACAAAATAGGGACGTACCAGATCAGAATACAAAATGCGGATAACTAGCTCGTATTGATTCCTCGGTTTCCCAGGTAGCCTCCCGCTCTGGGTGGTTCTTCCAAAGAATCTTTACGAATGGAAATGAAAAATCCCAACGATTGGAAAAGAAACGAAACAGAAGACCCAACGGACAGCGAACGGAAATGTAAAAGACTTGTTTCTCATGACTCTTCGTTGTCGATCTAAGATAGCTTCGGGTTTCTCAGAAGGACATACTATACTGAATTTCAGATTGCAAAGATCATATCCAACATGACAAATGATTATCGCGTTCCCTCGGAAGAGATACAAAGAATACATAGGATTTTGACGGATATGCCGTCCATAGAATTTGATTAAGCAAATCACATGAGATCGTACAGAACATAGATTGTTGGTGACATCAAATGGCAGAAAACTTCACAGCAGATCTTATGATTCTTGTCAGAAGTATATGGATCAACAATTGCGTGTCAAGAATCGAACGTATCAGATCGTATAACGGCGAACAGATTAAGCGTATAGGTGGAATGAACCTAAATCTTACAGATGCAAAAAATCTCACATATTTCTAATACTACATTTGATATTTTGGGAAGTACTAAAATTATTGGTGACACACAATATGTACCGAAATTAATTATAATATTATTATGTATATTATTTAAACCCTTATAAGTAAATTAAAATGCATTTAAATGCCAAAGAAATTTTAGGAAACAAATTATCTTAATCATCTCCCGAAGTTTGGAATTTATTTGGTATTTTATAAGCTCATAAACCAAAGTCTTAGATTGTATGGCATTTTGGTCTTTTACACGTTTTCAGATTTTAGGGTTTTACAACTCTTCCCCTCTAACAGAAAATTTTCGTCCTCGAAATTTGCAAAGAATCAGAAGTGAAAGGATCGAAAACAAAATAGGGACGTACCAGATCAGAATACAAAATGCGGATAACTAGCTCATATTGATTCCTTGGTTTCCCAGGTAGCCTCCCGCTCTGGGTGGTTCTTCCAAAGAATCTTTACGAATGGAAATGAAAAATCCCAACGATTGGAAAAGAAACGAAACAGAAGACCCAACGGACAGCGAACGGGAATGTAAAAGACTTGTTTCTCATGACTCTTCGTTGTCGATCTAAGATAGCTTCGGGTTTCTCAGAAGGACATACTATACTGAATTTCAGATTGCAAAGATCATATCCAACATGACAAATGATTATCGCGTTCCCTCGGAAGAGATACAAAGAATACATAGGATTTTGACGGATATGCCGTCCATAGAATTTGATTAAGCAAATCACATGAGATCGTACAGAACATAGATTGTTGGTGACATCAAATGGCAGAAAACTTCACAGCAGATCTTATGATTCTTGTCAGAAGTATATGGATCAACAATTGCGTGTCAAGAATCGAACGTATCAGATCGTATAACGGCGAACAGATTAAGCGTATAGGTGGAATGAACCTAAATCTTACAGATGCAAAAATTCTCACATCTCCTATCAAAATTATAAGGTTTCTAAAGTACTCCTCGAAATATCCTATGAACACAATGAGGGTACGTCATATGACGTAAGTATTATCACGTTAGCTACTCGTCATAATACCAGCATCATATGAGTATACCATCATGATGGTCATACTTTATCTCAAGTCGCGAACAAAACTTCTTATCTTAACCACCTATCAGTCTTTCTACCTCCTAAGGCTGGTCCAAAACAAACATCACTACGGATTCTAAATCGGAGGAATTTGAACGTACAAATAGCGTAACGGAATGTGTACACCTCAAAATGAAACTCGTCGTCAAGACGTTAGGTCTTCCACAATTCATCATCCTTCTCATAACGAACCAACGTCCAACACATGCATAATGGACATCGAACGGAATTTCTAATAGGGAAAAGGCTCATTCAAGATCTTATCGAAAGGTAACGGAAACTTGAGTGGTCTAAGAGGAAATGAATTACGTCTTCAATATCTTCATCCTTTACAACAATCAAATCTTCCAAATCCAAACGTTTACTACAAAATTTCATCCATTCAATTTCATGATCTCGAATCTTTTCAAATTCCAAGTAGTCGCTCTCTTGTCTAATCATACGATCATAGGGTAAAAGGAAATCATAAACTTGAGTCTGGTTCCTCAAGCCTTCGACACTTCTTCTGGACACTTCGGTGCGGTAGCGTGAATCTCTGACGTGATCACCGTGCATTCCTCCATTGGCGAGTCTGCTTCAGCTCTCAATTCATCTTAGTACAACTAAAATGACTAGAGAAACAAGGTTGCGTGCCTCCTACAGGTCTTCTAACATGATTCAGAATTCACCAACTCAAACTGCTGTGGACTTCCTGGTTTATGTGCTGAAAGCTCATCTCCTACGGTCTGGTCGTCTTGATGCCCAACTGAAGTCTCCACGTGCTGCTTGGGGTATAATCGAGTCTCATCTCAGTCTTTCTTCTTCTTACCTGCTTCTCTCTAGGTAATGCCTGTCACGAACCTCTTCTGCACATCTTCTACAAGGTTTCTAACTCTGACAATGGTCTTCAGACCTGGTCCTTTTTGTGGAAGCTCTTTAGTCATCGGATACCTGGTGGTGTTGTTTGCTACAATCTCCGATCATCAAGTGAATCTATTCTTCTAGAACAAAGGGTCGGTTCACTTCATACTAAAAATGGTCAACGTGTTCCTCGATCGTCTCTGAGCACAAACATACTGTCATACTATGACAATTGTCCGAATACTTGCGAAAACATGAATCTTCTAGTCAATACAATTGACATCATTCAAAACTCACAGTGGTCACACGGGTACTAAAGCAACTTCAGGAAATCTTCTTAGGGAAAAACTTCATATCACAAATCTTTCTCTTCACAAATCAAATTGTAATGCTTCGCGGAACTTAATCTCAACTAATCAACTTCCTTCTCCGATGTTCTTATGGTTGCTTCTTCCGTCTTTCAAACTCAAATGAGGTCGTCTGCTACGGAGTTTCAAAAATAGAACAAATCAAATATTGATACGCGGAAATGGAATAATGATTACGGTTACATTCACGATGGTCGGTGTGCCGCCGCACACTTCTCTCTTTCTTCTTCATAAATCAACAGGAGCATTCAAGAGATCACTGAAGTGAACAATCTCATATTCCATCAATTCCTACCATCTCTTAACTTCTTCAGGTCAATGCAAACTTCATTTCCCAACGGATCTCAAAAGGTTCATCAGAAGCACCAGAAATTCGTACAACAAACTTTCAAATGCCGGAGCTTTCTAAGAGTGGATACTAACAGGCGTTAGGAGAAAATTGGAAATCAAAGAGATCGGAGTATGTGCTTCATAGCAACAATAATCTTAACAGATTCAAATGATTGAGAATATCATAGTAAAATATGGTGAAGCAGATTGTTAAGGGTCGCATTTCAAAAACCATCAATCCATCATCAAGAGACCTCAAAGTCAAATACATCCAAAGGGAAACGGATTCTCAGAGCGAATGTGGTTGTCAAATCATACGGATAGTTTACATATCAAATTTAGGTACATGGTTCATCAAAGTGTAGGATGGGAGAGTATTAGAATATATCAAGGTCAAATATATCAAATTTAGAATCGTGAACAGTTCAAAGGATTGAAATCTTGTTTAGCTTATAACATAGGAATGGTAGGGTGTGCACCGATAGTAATACGAACATCGTTTAACTGTCAGAGTTGAGATGTATGGAATATCAGTTATTAGCATCAGCATGCTTAGATAACAATTCCGTACTGGACAAATATCAACATCAAATCCTTCTAAAGGAAATTGGTTAACATAACAAGTTCATCATGAAAATGAAGGGAGGTAAGACTTCCTCGTCTTCTGAGACAAACGTTCTTATAAGGCATGACTAAGGCAAAGGCAAGATTCAGAGTGATGCGGAAGCAAAAACTACTCACATGGATGTCCTAGACTACCCATTCCTCACCGGTTATGACTTATGTTCCTATGGGAAAATCTTATGCAACTTTGCAAAGGTTATCCTACGAGCGCCTACAGTGGAAACTTAGGGGTCCTAACTTACACAGGCCAAGGGTAGATGTACTACAAGTCGCAAACCTGTCTCTGATACCATAATTGTAACACCCCAACCCGGCAAGGGTAGAAGTGCCACGTAATGGTGACATATCAAAGGCAAGCATAACATACGACTTACATAATACAAATGGTTTACAATGTTACAAAGGAAAATATACCAAATCTACGTAGTCATACACAAATGAATACTAAAACTAAGGTATCGTCTTCATAAGCTAATCTCTCATCCCAAAGCAAACCCAAGCTCCTGGCTTCCTACTAAAACCTGCCGCAGGAAAAGAAATGCGGCTGAGCTTAAAAAGCCCAGTGAACAGATATATAATAAACGGAAACCAAAATCAAATGGAAATGAACAGACATATCATAATGAATGAGATATAGGAAAAGGAAATAAAGAGTAAGGTTTAGGACAGTCATCCACCACGAGCCCAAACAAATCAAATATCATATCATATCATATCTTCATAATCATATAGAGGGGAGACCTCTCAGATAATCAGATAATATGAGGGGTGTCCTCATTCTTCAAATGGAGTAGCTAGCTCCCGAACTTTGTGAAGACGTGGATTGCACCCATCATCATTCACCGAACCATATCAAATCAAAATGTCCACGAACACGGACTCGAACCTAGGATGCATCCATTCGCCCCCCGAACAAATCATATTGGCCATATCAAATCATATCATAGTGAGCTCATATCAAATCAAAATGGGGACGGTGTAACCAAATCACTAGGGCTACACGCTAGTCATGCCATTGGTGCATCAATGACACGGCCATGTTACCTTCATGGCTAGGAAACGAACTTGGCTCGGGTATCAAACTGGGGTTAAAGGTCAATATCAAAGTAAAGGTTCACATGGTCATGGTCCAAATATCAAAGTTCATATCAGAAGGTTCATATCAAAGTTCATATCAGAAGGTTCATATCAAAGGGTTCATATGCCAAAGGTTCAAATCCCAAGGTTCATAGCAAAGGTCAAAGTCAAATCATAATAAGGGTTCAAGAGACCGAAGGCACCTTATTAAAAGGGAAGAATATATGTACCTTATTCCAAAGCAAAGCACAAACCAAAAGAATAAGATGCAAAGGATCATGTCCTCTCCTTCTTCACACCAAACCAAGGATCGAACGTGTGAAAAGGGCTGTACCAATTTAGTGATATGCGCATGATCAAATCGAACCAATTTTCCAAAACGACTCCAAAAGCTTCTTCACAACCCTAAAAATAGGCGCGATAAGAACAATAATCCACAAAACTCGAATTCAGCCAAGAACAGCCTCAAATCTATTTTTCATGGATCACATATGATACAAGGAACATGAGAAAAATAAGAAACGAATTTTTAGAAGGTCGCATGAATTATTTCGGATCATACCCTTTTTACACCTAGCGACAAAGAAAGAATTCACCAAGATCGAATCGAGCTTCAAACAATTCGAAGGTTATTTTTCCTAGCTCCTTTAGATGATGATCTAACCCAGAAAAATGCTCCAAGGATTTCTTGGTGGCCGGATATGGTGGTACGAATTTGTGTGTGTGATTGGTTTAATCGGTATTTTGGTTTATAGAATAAAAAAAAAGGATTTTGTTATTTTAAATTTGGAATGCCGAGTGAGGAGGGGAGGGCATGGCTGGCAATCACGAATTTAATGGCCCAAATCAAGATAATTTGTTTCCTAAAATTTCTTTGGCATTTAAATGCATTTTAATTTACTTATAAGGGTTTAAATAAGAGGTAATTACCAAAGTAGTAGTTGAAAAAAAACATGGTCCATTTAATAGTCACTCTCAACACCTCTTTCCCATTTTGGTCACGCTCGACTGCTCGACCGCTCGACTCCACTAGAATCTTGACATGTGTCATTCCAAAGGTACTTTCATATCTTTAGAGAATCTTTGTTACTATTTACCTTTTTAAAAGTCAATGCTCGACCGACGGTGCTCGACTTGAAACTGCTCGACTGACGGCGTACCTTTATGAAAAATATCTTTCCAAAAGATTTGATTTGTACTTTCAGTCAGTCCTTTTTTGTACTTTTTTTTTTCTTTTTGCTGCAAACACAAAAAAAAACACACACACACTACACTAATTTGATCCAAAAACACACACTAACTGTTTCGGTAAATAAAATTCAAAAATTTTACAGTACATCTTTCAAGAACACACACTAAACACTGTTTCAAGAACATCAAACCCTCTTTCAAGAACACAAAGCATCAAATCCTCTATTATTCCGATCAAAGATATGGCTGATAGAGAAGTAAGTAAAATGTGCGATTTGCACAGTAACCCACACTTTTTTTTTTTGTATAAGCCCTTTTGTTTGCTATTTTTTGTTTTGATTGATAGATCATTGTGGTTATTTTAATGTCATGTCTGATTATTTTAAGTGCTTATTTTAGGCTTATTTTTGGTTTGCATTGTCTGCATTGTATTGTTAATAGCATAAGGAGGTAGGTTGCAACCTTTATGTTGTTAACATACCTGGAATAAACAATTGTTGAAGGTGCCAAATCACCTGGGCCGTTAAGTCTGATTATTTTAAGTGCTTATTTTAGGCATTTGTGGTTAGGGTTTGCTCTAGCCTCTAGGCATTTAAGTGCTTATTTTAGGCCAAATCACCTGGGCCTTTAAGTTTGAAAATTGTCCAAGTGTTAACCTGCTGCCAGTATACTTCAACCTGCTGCTAGTGTATGTAACCTGCTGCTGAGTCTGTCGTGTCGAGTCTGAAGATTTGACTAAGTGAATCTTCAACCTGCTGAGTCTGTATGTAACCTGCTGCTTATTTTAGGCATTTGTGGTTAGGGTTTGGTCTAGGCATTTAAGTGATTATTTTAGGCCAAATCACCTGGGCCGTTAAGTGAAAATTGTCCAAGTGTTAACCTGCTGCCAGTACACTTCAACCTGCTGCTAGTGTATGTAACCTGCTGCTGAGACTGTAGACTAGAGTCTGAAGATTTGACTAAGTGAATCTTCAACCCGCTGAGTCTGTATGTAACCTGTTGCTTATTTTAGGCATTTGTGGTTAGGGTTTGGTCTAGGCATTTAAGTGATTATTTTAGGCCAAATCACCTGGGTCGTTAAGTGAAAATTGTCCAAGTGTTAACCTGCTGCCAGTACACTTCAACCTGCTGCTAGTGTATGTAACCTGCTGCTGAGACTGTAGACTAGAGTCTGAAGATTTGACTAAGTGAATCTTCAACCCGCTGAGTCTGTATGTAACCTGCTGCTTATTTTAGGCATTTGCAGTTAGGTTTTGCTCTAGGCATTTAAGTGCTTATTTTAGGCCAAATCACCTGGGCCGTTAAGTCTGAAAATTGTCCAAGTGTTAACCTGCTGCCAGTATACTTCAACCTGCTGCTAGTGTATGTAACCTGCTGCTGAGTCTGCTAGTATACTACAACCTGCTGCTAGGTTATGAATTATAGTCTATATTTGTTAAATGTTATGTTAATATCTCTTTGTAACATATGCTAATATTTCTTATGTTTTGTTTGTTATCCTGTGTAGTTGTATGCTGCGAAGGTGAGTACCAGAACTAAGTTGCACTACATAAAAAAGATAAGCCAAAAATTGAACTTCAATCCCGAGCGGCTTAACTTTTTTAAAAGCACTGTTTTTGGGCAATGGTTGAATATCAAAACATATGAGCATGACAACCATTTGCTTCATTATTTACTTCAACATCAACGCGATGTTGAAAACCCTGATATAAATACTCCCATGTATTTTGATATTTCGGGACACACTCTTGAATTTGGTCGGGAAGATATGTGCTTGGTGTTAGGTTTTCGTTTTGGTGATGTTTCTTTAGACCATTTAAAGAAACGCCAATCTGGTTTTGGTAAGCGTATGTTAAGTTTTCTTAAAGAGAGTCGTTCCGAGAAAATTAGTGCCATAAAGACTGAACACCTTGTTCGGATTCTTAATGATCAAGTTGAGTTTGATGAGCTTTCAAATGATGATGCTGTACGCCTTTGCCTGCTTCTATTCTTAGAGAATATTTTTATGGGCAAACAGGAAAGAAATGTAATCCCCAATGAGATACTGGTTTTGGTAGATGACTTTTATGCATGGAATGCATTTCCATGGGGCGAGTATATCTGGGTTGAGTTTCACAAGAAAGTTTATAATGCAGTTTCTAATGTTAGAGACCGTCACTTGACAGAAATTGCTTCCAAGGGCGATCGTTACACTGCAACATATACGCTGTGTGGATTTGCTTTCGCTTTGAAGGTTGGTACATTTCATAACTTAGGAATCATTAAAAATAATTTAATTCTGTATTGTAACTTGTAATTTTTATGCTAACGTTAATAATAAATTTTTCAGATTTGGCTTTTGGAAACCTACCACAATTTAAGAAATTGGTGGAATAAAGAAGACAATGTGATTCCTCGGGGTGTTGCTTGGGAGGATGGACATAGTTTTCAGAAGACTGATTATGATCTTCTTTTTCATACTACTCAATGTTTTCGCCTAGTACCGACAGGTTATAATATTATCTTTTAGACACATTGTTTATGATTTTAATGTTATTAAGAGCATATGGTCAGTTTATAAATACATTTTTTTACTTCAGAGACTGAGATGAATGAACTTTGGTGGAGATCAAGTGTAGACTATTTCCGGAGGTATAATACGAGGTTGTACATTGATACTACACCTAGTCCAGCCATTGCTACACGAGCAGCGAATATATCAGTTCGGCGGCCAAAGTTGACACCACGTAGAAGAAGTGGTTCGGCTGTTGGTCCAGATGTTCAAAGGAAGGTGGATCAAGACATGCCATTTATGGGGGAAGACATGCCACCTACAGGAGCAATTACATCTCAAATGGCTAACATGCAAATGCAAATTAATGAATTACGTAATTATGTAAAGCATTTTAAGCTGATGAGGTTATCCCCATTCCCACTCGTCATGAAGATTTTCCACCTCGTGCAACAGTTTCAGCCCAAATGGCTCATATGCAAGATCAAATTAATGAACTTCATAATTATATCAAGAATTTGGTGCCTGGCGGGGTTAATCAGAAGAATGGTGGTCAATCCGACACTGCACGAGCTTTTGTTGAAAAGGTTATATTACTAACAATCCTTTTAACCTGTTTTTTATATTTAGTTTTGCTTCTAGCGATTATACAGATGAATTATGAACCGCCATATCATTGAGTCACGAAAGGCATATACAGATAAAAACTTAACCTAAACTACTTTAGTTCATTACTAGGCTAGTATTTATGACACTAGTGTTGCATTTAATAACTTCACCTAAACAACTTTAGTTCATTACTACACTGCTTGCCTACCACACTACTTTAGTTTATAAATAGACAACTCTCCCAAGCTGTAAAATCATTCATAACTTCACTTCTAACTTGCCTTCTTTATCAAAAATGTCTGACAACATACCGTTTGAAATTCAAATGGAAATCATTACTAAACTTCCTGTACATGCCTTACTTCAGTTTAGAACTGTTTCAAAGACATGGAAGACTTTCATCGACAACTCCAACTTCCATGTCGGTTTCGGTGTTCGCCCGAATCTGCCTTGTTGTTTGCTTATAATGTATAAGCAAGGTTTTGTTGAGTCAAAATGTATGTGTTTTGTTGATAATAATGTCAATGTGTCACAACAACTTTTTGTATTTCCAAGTCTTCCTAAAGTTTTTTTGTAGTACACGTTTAAGATTTTTGAATCTTGTGCCAATTGGTACCTCTCATGGTTTGTGGTGTTTTTATGATTCTTTTAAGATAGCTGTTCTTTGGAACCCATCCATAAGAAAATCAGTTGCTATACGAATCCCTCGTCTGTCAAGTCAATCTTTTATTTCTCATAAAGTTGTTGTGGGTTTTGGTGTTAATCCACACACTTTTGACCCTGCAATTTTGAGGATTTCATATCCGGTTCATGGACACGGATCGTGGAATGTTTCAGTATTTATATTGAGCTCCCGGCGCTGGAAGAAGTTAGAAAATGAACATCTGCCTCGTCAATCAATCCGACTTAAACGGTCAAGTCAGGTGGTATTAGGTAGTTTTATTTTTTGGGCGGCTTCTGAAAGGATATTTGGTTCTGATGGTGTTTCTTCTCAAAAATGTTATATGCTTGTCGCTTTTGATTTGGTTAACCACAACTTCTCGGTATTAGATATACCTGATAGTTTAAGAGATCGGATTCCTGTACCTTTCTATATTTCAAAGCTAGGAGAGTCTCTTGTTATTTATGGAAACATTATAGGAGATCAATGGCACACGTTCTATTTATGGCAGATAAACTTGGATGGTTGTAACAAAATAAAATCATTTAAAACACTATTTAACATTTTCACTCCTCATTTATTAAAAATAATTGGATTTACGAATAGCGGGGATCCAATTTTTAAATCTGATCAGCCCTACCAAATGGATCACACTCTTGAAGTTTTCCATGTTCGGTCACAAGAGTTTATTAATCTTCGTGTTGAAGCAGATGCAGGGTCCTTCTTCATGAGCCCCTACAACGAATCATTACTTCTGCTTACTCATCCAGATTGTTCAATATATTAATTTGTATCTTATGTAGGTTTGTTAGATAAACTATTATGTATAATAGATATGTTTATTTATTCAGTTCACCGCAATTACTGAACCAATTATTTAACGCAAGTATTTATATTTTTTCAGACCGGTATTGACAATGACGATAATATGGATGTAGATAATGATTCAAAGGTTTGTTCTTTACAATAGTATATGTACCAAACAATGTTTTACATGTGTTGATATCTTTGATTAATATATATATTTTTTTAGCCAACTGGAATTGATGCTGTGGATGTTGGTGCTTCTCACAATATGAAGGTGCAAGAAGATATCTTCAATTGTTTTGGTAACGATTTATATACACAAGATGTGCAAGAAGTAATGAAAGACCTTTTTGATGGTCAGGTAATATATGCAAGTTATATTGTTTTTTTATGAGATAATACATTCAAAATTTGGCCTGTTTACACGTGTATTTTATTAGGATGATAATGTTTGTGACTTTGAGAAAGATGTGGAAGTGAAGGGCGTGCTGAGTGAAGAAAAAAAGTTACAGTCTCCTAATATGGTAAATATACGTTAAACATGTATACTCACATATTATGTGTAACATGTATACTCACAAAAAAGTTACAGGTTTATACTTGTTTTGGAGTTGAGCAAGATGTGAAGTTGAAGGGCGTGATGAGTGAGGACAACAACCCACAGGGCGTGAAGAGTGATGAAGATGTGGAAGTGCAGGGTGTGAAGAGTGAGATGCCAAACACAGAGTCTCCTTTTAACCCGGTAAATATACCTTCATAATGTTAAGAAAAAAAAATTCATTTTCGACGGCAGTTCCTTTTGGTTAATTAGTGCTCTTGTAGTTCGCGATTTGAATTTAACATAGACATTCATGCCACTACGTAGAATTAATGATCTTGCGCAAAATGTTTTTCAGGATGTTATTTTTTTTGGTGATGAGTTACAGAGGACACCAATGGAGGTAAAGTCAGAGGCTGCTTTCAGTCCTCTAATTAGGTCTCCTGCTAACTTTAGATTTGTCGAGCCCATTTACTGTGAGGAAAATAAGGTTACAACCCTACGTGTGCCTTTTGAACGGGAGAGGAAGGTTAGCAAGGTTTATCAATCCCCATATATGCAGCAACCTTCGACCACACCAAGAAGGCAAATAAAACGTCATCTGAAACCGACATTTCCTTCAGTCATTGGACCTGATGGGAAAGAAATCAATCTTAAACCGTTCAAAGAGGTATTTAGTTACATCATTTCTTCTTAATGTTAATAACAATGATGTAGCTTATGTTTTATTATCTATTCATTATTTGCTTTATAAATTTCAGAATCTCCGTCGTAATGTTTTAGCGGCAAAGTTCAGAGTGTTTGTGCATCCAGAAGTACAATTGTTCTTGGATTCACAGAAGCGGAGTAAGAGCCAGCAGTTGTTTGTGTTTCCATGGTGCTCCGCAAGTACCACTGCTAATCTCCAGTTTTGGCTAGGATTATTTGGTAGGGATGACATAAACAGAGGTTGGCTCGGTGATACGGTATGTAATTCTTACAAGCTTTTAGTTCAAAGTGTAGTTGTATGCGGGGGTATCCTAGCTAACTTCTCTTTTGTTTCAATTTTTAAATGGCAGCATCTCTGTTTATGGGTTGATCTTATGATGCAATTTAGACCGGATGATGCTGATTGGGTCATTGTTAGCCCATTTTTTGCAACAATGATCCTTGAGTCGCAGATGCCGCTGTATTATGCTAATGGAGTGACAAACGGCATCCCGTGGTTTCGTGAAGGCGTCGAAAAGGTGTGTATTTTAATTATCAAATATTAGAAATGAGTTATAATATATTTGCACTAAAGAGTACTAATTATTTTTATTAACCTGCTATAACTACATTTTAGGTGTTCTTTCCAATCAATCAACCTGATTTACACTGGTGCCTGGGCGAATTAGCCATTAAAACTGGTGTGATAAATTTCTACGATAGCCTTGGATGCTCAGAACCTGAAAAACGTAGGTGGTGGTTAAATTTCAGGTCAATTTTTTTCACGTCAACTACCCAAGTATCTTGTTGAGAGTGAGGTGATGCAAAGGAAGAATATAGATCCCAATAACTATCATGTCTCCTTTGAGTATGCACGTGATGTACCTAAACAAGGTGGAAGGTATGGGGATTGTGGTGTTTGGGTCTGTATATTTATGTACCGGTTGTCTCGTAACCTGTCATTGAAGGTCAAGGATCCGGTTCAAGCTGCTTTGGCTTATCGTGAGAATATGGCCGATTATTACTGGAAATACAAGATTCCAACTCCTAAGTCAAACATGTCTTGAAGTTTACATGCTTACATTAAGATAAGGATAGATAGGCTAGAAGGGATGGTGTCACATATAGGATTGGCCGACCAGGCAAAAATGGAGGGCTCACTGATGTATGTTGGGTGTATATTTGGAAAAGATGTCTTGAATTGGTTGGGGTGTAGAGATACTGATGCAGGACTAATTGAAGTTTACATGCTTACATTAAGATAAGGATAGATAGGCTAGAAGGGATGGTGTCACATATAGGATTGGCCGACCAGGCAAAAATGGAGGGCTCACTGATGTATGTTGGGTGTATATTTGGAAAAGATGTCTTGAATTGGTTGGGGTGTAGAGATACTGATGCAGGACTAATTGAATTATCAAAAGGGTGCAGGAAATTTCAAACGTTGGTATTTAGTTGTTTGTGTAAAAAATTTGGCTTTAAAAACATTAATATTTGATCAAGGGCCTACTTGACTGCTTTGGTATTACTTAACCTTAACATCTTATTTGGATAGCTTATTTTAGTTTATGCTTATTTTATAAATTGGCTGAGGACATACAAAAAAGTGCTCGACTGCTCGACTGCTCGACTACTCGACTGCTCGACTTTAATTTTTAATGTGGTATTCTTATTTATTTTTTTAGTAAATTACCAAACTCACACAAAAAAGTGCTCGACTGCTCGACTTTAAGTTTATGCTTATTTTATAAATTGGCTGAGGACATACAAAAAAGTGCTCGACTGCTCGACTGCTGGACTGCTGCTCCACTGCTCGACTGCTCACACAAAAAAACTGAATGCTTTGCTTATTTTATAAATTGGCTGAGGACATACAAAAAAGTGCTCGACTGCTGCTCCACTGCTCGACTGCTCACACAAAAAAACTGAATGCTTTGCTTATTTTATAAATTGGCTGAGGACATACAAAAAAGTGACTGCTCGACTGCTCGACTTTAAGTTTATGCTTATTTTATAAATTGGCTGAGGACATACAAAAAAGTGCTCGACTACTCGACTGCTCGACTTTAAGTTTTAATGTGGTATTCTTATTTATTTTTTTAGTAAATTACCAAACTCACACAAAAAAGTGCTCGACTGCTCGACTACTCGACTGCTCGACTTTAATTTTTAATGTGGTATTCTTATTTATTTTTTTAGTAAATTACCAAACTCACACAAAAAACATGAATGCTTATTTTAGTTTATGCTTATTTTATAAATTGGCTGAGGACATACAAAAAAGTGCTCGACTGCTCGACTGCTCGACTGCTCGACTACTCGACTACTCGACTTTAATTTTTAATGTGGTATTCTTATTTATTTTTTTAGTAAATTACCAAACTCACACAAAAAACATGAATGCTTATTTTAGTTTATGCTTATTTTATAAATTGGCTGAGGACATACAAAAAAGTGCTCGACTGCTCGACTACTCGACTACTCGACTTTAATTTTTAATGTGGTATTCTTATTTATTTTTTTAGTAAATTACCAAACTCACACAAAAAAGTGCTCGACTGCTCGACTTTAAGTTTATGGTTATTTTATAAATTGGCTGAGGACATACAAAAAAGTGCTCGACTGCTGCTCGACTTTAATTTTTAATGTGGTATTCTTATTTTATAAATTGGCTGAGGACATACAAAAAAGTGCTCGACTGCTCGACTACTCGACTGCTCGACTTTAATTTTTAATGTGGTATTCTTATTTATTTTTTTAGTAAATTACCAAACTCACAAAAAAAAGTGCTCGACTGCTCGACTTTAAGTTTATGCTTATTTTATAAATTGGCTGAGGACATAAAAAAAAGTGCTCGACTGCTGCTCGACTTTAATTTTTTAATGTGGTATTCTTATTTTATAAATTGGCTGAGGACATACAAAAAAGTGCTCGACTGCTCGACTGCTCGACTACTCGACTTTAATTTTTAATGTGGTATTCTTATTTATTTTTTTAGTAAATTTCCAAACTCACACAAAAAAGTGCTCGACTGCTCGACTTTAAGTTTATGCTTATTTTATAAATTGGCTGAGGACATAAAAAAAAGTGCTCGACTGCTGCTCGACTTTAATTTTTTAATGTGGTATTCTTATTTTATAAATTGGCTGAGGACATACAAAAAAGTGCTCGACTGCTCGACTGCTCGACTACTCGACTTTAATTTTTAATGTGGTATTCTTATTTATTTTTTTAGTAAATTTCCAAACTCACACAAAAAAGTGCTCGACTGCTCGACTTTAAGTTTATGGTTATTTTATAAATTGGCTGAGGACATACAAAAAAGTGCTCGACTGCTGCTCGACTTTAATTTTTTAATGTGGTATTCTTATTTTATAAATTGGCTGAGGACATACAAAAAAGTGCTCGACTGCTCGACTGCTCGACTGCTCGACTGCTCGACTACTCGACTGCTCGACTTTAATTTTTAATGTGGTATTCTTATTTATTTTTTTAGTAAATTACCAAACTCACACAAAAAAGTGCTCGACTGCTCGACTTTAAGTTTATGCTTATTTTATAAATTGGCTGAGGACATACAAAAAAGTGCTCGACTGCTGCTCGACTTTAATTTTTTAATGTGGTATTCTTATTTTATAAATTGGCTGAGGACATACAAAAAAGTGCTCGACTGCTCGACTGCTCGACTACTCGACTTTAATTTTTAATGTGGTATTCTTATTTATTTTTTTAGTAAATTACCAAACTCACACAAAAAAGTGCTCGACTGCTCGACTGCTCGACTGCTCGACTACTCGACTTTAATTTTTAATGTGGTATTCTTATTTATTTTTTTAGTAAATTACCAAACTCACACAAAAAAGTGCTCGACTGCTCGACTACTCGACTGCTCGACTTTAGATTTGCTCGATTTATAAAGCATAAAATAAAATAAGATCTAATATCTAAAAGCAAGCCAAATAGGTTGTTAAGGTGCTTTTTAATAGGCTCTAATATCGACTTTTAGTTTTTTAATTGCATTTTAGTTTATGCTTTATAAACGTGGTGATTGCTCGACTGATCGACTGCTCGACTCGACTTGCTCGACTGCTCGACTGGTGGTTGGGGAGATGGTAGGGTTTACATTTAAAGCTTTGGTACGATGATAACTATAAATACAACATTATAACATATGGAATTCACAAACTAAACTTGAAAATGAATTCACCACCAAACTGGGAAGAATTACTCGATGTAGACGACTCCGATCTCCGACTATCCGCCACCACCCAAAACATATTACCAAACTGGGAAGAATTAATCGATGTAGACGACTCCGATCTCCGACTATCCGCCACCACACAAAACATATTTTCATACGGAAACCCTGAAGTTGAAAATTGTGATGAAAGGCCGGTAAGTATAGTTCAATCGGCTAATATCCATAAAAGTGCGGATATTCCGGTAGGTGTGGCTGATTGGGTAATGACACAGGAGTACATTCGGAAAGTAGTGGCTGATGTGGGTGAGGATTCCGATTTTAACAGTGGGCCATGGGTTAGGGCCGTTGAGTATGTGAAACCAAATGGCGGTATCATGATCGGTTGTTTTGCCGACATTAAAAAATTTTGCAAAAAAGGGAAACTTGAAAATGTTGTTGCCATAATCAAGTCTTGTACTCCAAATGTGTTGGGTGATCTCACGGTATCATTGAAAGATGTTTCAGGTTTAATTTCAGGTACAATACATCACAAAGTGCTTAAGGATGAGAGGTTTGAAAAGGAGATTACCGTCGGAGCTGTTTTGGTACTTCATAACGTTTCTGTTTTTTCTCCCAAACAATCTGGCAATCACTATCTTAACATTACAATAAGAAATGTGGTTAAGGTGTTCCCCAAGGATACGGTTCCTAACGATGTAACTGGTGTTGGTGGTAGTCAATTGTAATCAATTTTTAATTATAAGTAATGTAACTTTTCTATTTTAATCTAGTTTTTTTAATGCAAGTTATGTTGTTAGATGCGATGCGATTATTGACCAATTAAACAATATAAAACGACTAAAGTAGACAAATTTTCTCCCAAACAATACAAGCCGAAAATCAGTAAACACATTTGAATACTAGTACACATGAAGATTTCCAACCGATTCTAACAGCTCATTTAGCAATGCACCTGACATACATGCGTGGTTTTCTGGATTCATTGCCAATTCGAGTTTTGTCTCCAACATCTTTATTCTTGTCTCCAGCATGTTTATTTGTAGATCTTTTAACTTGCAGCTCGAACATTCTGTTGAAGTTCCTGTTTCATAACAATTGGGTTGCTGTGAAGGACCCGGAGATGAATTAGAACAACTTAAGTTGTGCTTGCTATCAAATTCATCCTTCCATATAAAATATTTACATCCATAATCTTTTATTGCGGGCTGTTACATATTAAGAAATGGTTATGAAATAAATTTTTAACAACTAATTTACATATACGTGAAACATAAGATTGCTAACCTTTGAACGAGGACATGAGTAGAAAAGTTTACCATAGCTATGCGCCTTATGTGATTTTCGTACCACTATTTTGCCACCTCTACATCGACACATTGGAAGATCCATACGAATTTCTAATTTTTCCAGCTGTTAAGAATTTGGTGGGAATGTCACAAGTATCTACATTATAATGGGGTGGTGTTTGTTAGGTGAAAAATTAAATGTGAGTTAGTATAAGTATTTATTAAAATCACCAACCCCATATTAATTAATATCTAAAGTTAACATTTATTACATCCATCTCCCCAACCAACAGTCGAGCAGTCGAGCATGAGACACTTATCAAAATACGTGACGGTGCTCGACTTGCAACTGCTCGACCGGCCCTATATTATAGTATTTATTAAAAGATCTTTACAAAATCTAACATTTATTCTAGTATTTATTAAATCCATCTCCCCAACTACCAGTCGAGCATGGGACACTTGTCAAAATATGTGATGGTGCTCGACTGATCAACTGCTCGACTATGGATATATTTACTGATGGTAAAACAAAAAAAAAATGTGAGTTATATGAACTGTATGGAATAATATACTATTCAAAGTTATAGTCACATATCCATCCTAAAAAAATGAGTCTTGAGAGCGCTAAATTTCGTGTGTATCTTGTTTTTGAAGATGGCAGTAGTTATGGTGTTTCACTAAGCAGAGATATTAGATACGCTGGTTTAGTATCATTTGTGAAGAAAAAGTTCAAAATTAGCAAAGTACACGATTTAGGATTTTGTTACAAAATGCCGCACGGTCCGGTCCACATGGTTGATGATGATGATGTTGAATTTTTCGTTAATGAAATTTGTAAACCGAAGGCTTCAATACCTAAACTTTCAATTAAAATGATGGTCAAGACCTCAAAGGTAAATACATCTTCTAACTCATCAAATTTCGATCTTAATGATTCTTTATTTCCGAATGAATTTGAACCTCAAAGTTTTTACAATGATTCAAAATTACCAAAAAATGAAATTTTTGAAAATGAAAATTACAACGATGTTAATATCTATAATAATGAACCGAAAAATGAAAATTTCGAAAATTTTGGGGGCACATCTTCTTCAAACTATGAATTTGTGCCTAAATGGCTAACAACCAATACATTCCAATATATGCCTACTCCACCCGATCCACCAAGCCATGAAATTAAGATCCCGAATACCCAAAAATACAACAACAAAAGCTCTATTATCCTCAAAGAGGGTGATGTATTTGAAAATAAAGAGTTGTGCGCTTTTGAAATTGGTAAAAAGGCTCTTTTAGAGGGATTTGAATTTAAGCCTAGAAAATCGGATAAGTTTAGGTACGATGTAATTTGTGTGCATGATGGGTGCAAATGGAAGATATTGTCTTCTAAGAACAAAAATGGTCTTAGATGGAGTATAGGAACAGTTCACGATGTTCACACTTGTCCGAGAACACGTATTTATCCTAATCACCGTAATGCTACCAAAAAACTTTTGGGACGTTTACTCGTACCCAAGTTGAAAGATAGCAGTCGGATCTATACCCCAAAGGACATAATTGAAGATATTGGTCAACAATATAAAATTGACATATCTTACAAGAAAGCATGGGGTGGGAAAAACAAAGCTTTGGATTTGATCAATGGTTCCCCAGAGGAATCGTTTGAGCAGTTACCATATTATTGTCATAATTTAAAGATGAAAAATGAAGGTACGGTAACACATATTGATACAGATGATGGAGGACACTTTAAAATGTGTTTTATAGGCTTTGGTTTTGCGGTATGTTTTTGTATATTGTTTATTCATTAAATCTGTTAATTTTTTTTTTTTTTTTTTACTTTTTCTATTTATTTTTTATAATATCATTGTGTAAATTATAGTTTGTAAATAAAACAGATTCGGAGTTTCTTACAGTATATGAGGCCATTGATAATAATTGATGGAGCGCATCTTAAAGGGAAGTACCTTGGGACAAATCTGGTTGTCGCCGGTATGGATGGTAACAATCAGATTATACCTATTGCTATCGGTGTTTGTCAAGGTGAGACAGGGGAGGCATGGACATGGTTTTTGTCCAAATTGAAAGAATGCATAGGGGAACGACTTGGTTTGGCTATCATATCGGATAGACATTATGCAATTGGACAAGCGTGTAACACGGTCTTCCCAAATTCATTTCATGGGTATTGTTGTAGACATCTAATGATGAATTGCCGTTTAAATGGCAGTAGAAAGCTAAAGGCGTTATATTGGAAAACATGCAAAGCTTACACCCAGGCAGAATTTCATATATCGATTTCTGAGCTTCAAAGACGTAGACCGGCTGCTTATGACAAACTTTATGAAGCTGGGTTTGAGAAATGGTCACGGGCATATTGCACTGGTAATCGGTACAACTACATGACTTCAAACAGCGCAGAGTCGATAAATTCATTAACAAGGCATGTCAGAAAAGTACCTATAACAATGCTTATTGAGTGGTACAGAGAGCTTTTACAAAGGTGGTATTGTGACAAGCGATACAAATATAAAGGTAATGAACTTCTTCTTTTTATTGATTTTTTTTTTTTTTTTTTTTTTTTTTTTTGTTTCTTTCTTAGTCAATATAACATTGTGTATAATATTTGTTTTGGTTGTTATACATATAATGTCTACATAATGGTTATTTCTGCATTGTGTATAATGTCTACATAATGGTTTTTATATATATAGTGTATACATATAATGTCTACATAATGGTTGTTTTTATACATATAAGAACTAATTATTTATTTTATTTTTTAAAAATGATTTCAGATGCAGCCGATGGTGAACTTAGCGATTGGGCTGCTGCGAAAGTACAGGATAGAATGTACAAGAGCCTCAACTGGAATGTGTATGGTATTGAAACGTTTAAACTCTACATGGTCACCAACCCTATAAGACAACATACCGTGAATCTAGAGTATTTTTCATGTACTTGTTGTAAGTGGCAACTTTCCGGCCTACCATGCGGTCATGCGATAGCGGTTGCTAGATTTCTTGGATACTCGGATTGTAATCACTTGGCTTTTGATTGGTTTAAGAAAACAAAATTGCAAGGTACATACCAAGAATTGGTTTATCCTATAGGAGACATGTCAAGTTGGGAGCTTCCTAATGGCTTACAAGTTGTGAAGCCACCAGCCATGGTGGTGCGTCAATCTGGAAGACCCAAAAACAAAAATCGTGTTAGATCTCAAGGAGAAGAACCAAATCCGGTAAGATGCTCAAGGTGCCAATCCATTGGACACATGCGAACTGCATGCAGGGAACCATTCCCAAAGAAAAAGAAAGCAAACATAAATAATGTAAGTGACTAGTATATGTATTGAAAAAAAAATTGTTTTCCTTGGTCGATTAAGAATTAAATCTCATAAACGTTTAAACTTGTTAGGGAAATGTATCTAACATGGGAAGCTCAGGTAGCCAAGGAGCCTCTATGCAGGATGAAATGGTGTATAGCTATGATCATATAAACTTGGCTGACCCGTAATGAAGAGTTTTCATTGAAGAATGGATGTTTAGACATGTTGCTACTTTAATGGGGTTGGAAGGTTCCAATTCTCTTAAGGTTTAGATGCTTTTGGTATTTGTTTATGTTGAATGGATATTGTGGAATTATGAACTCTATCATCTAATGGAATTATTGTGAAATTTGTATTTGCCAATGCTAACTAAACTGCTGTTAAGTATAACTAGATTTTTATGAAATTTGTTTGTGAAGATGGTTAGATGGATTTGCATCTTTGAAGAGAGTACTTGTGTTAAAACACAAAAAATAATAATAAAAAAAATAATAAATATATATATATATATATATATATATATATATATATATATATATATATATAATATATATAATATATATATATATATATATATAATATATATATATGTTGTTTTTGTTTTAAAATTTTTTTTTTGGAATATTCAAAGGAAGATGCAGATTTCATGAGCAAAGGGTGTTTTCAGAATTTGAAATTAAAGGGGTTTGACAAAGATCAACAGACTCTGCTGCTAATGCACAAGAAACTGCTGCTAGCCCAATGAAACTGCTGCTAGCCCAATGAAACTGCTGCTAGTGCTCTGCTGCTATTTTTATAAGTTCGAGCACTCTGCTGCTTAGTTTGAAAGAACAGGGTCTATTTTGTAACTTTGGCGCCAAATCAACCCTAACGGTTATAAACGCCCAATTCACTCATCTCATTTTGTTGTGTGCGCCCAAATCAATTCCAAGTGATAACCTCTCGCAAATCATCAGATTCACAAGAACCCCAAACCAAAACCTAAGAACAATGGCAGAAAGATCATTTTCAACAGACCACAACAAAGTAGCATTTCTTCAAAAGGTTCCAGAGAGTGCAGGATTTACTGAAGCCATCGACTTTCTTAATGCTTCCTATATTAGGTATGCATTAACAGTTAATCCTACTATATTTGTTTCTCACATTCAAATGTTTTGGTCGACTGTTACGATTGAAACTAGAAATGGGAAAGAAAGATTAATAGCTGTAGTAGATCAAGAAAGAATAGTTATTACTGAATCATCTATAAGAAGAGTACTTCATCTTATAGATGATGGAGAAATAACTTGCCTTCCTAAAAATGCTATTTTTGAAGGACTTGCAAACATTGGATATGAGAGGAACAATGGAAAGTTTACATTTTTGAAAGGCCTTCTCTGTCCACAATGGAAATTCCTTATTCATACTCTTTTACATTGTTTAAGCCCTAAAACTACTAGTTGGAATGAATTTAGTGCAAGTCAAGCTTCTGCTTTGATTTGCCTAACTTCAGGCCAACCTTTTAATTTTTCGGCTTTCATATTTGAGGGGTTGAAAAAGCACATTTCCAGTGTAGTGTTAGCTTTTTCCGAGATTTGTACAGCTTTTAATCAATAGCAAGGTAAAGGAACCTTTTAAACATAAGAGAATTGAACCAAATCCAGAACTTGAAAGTATAATGTTCTCTTTCCTTAGAAAGAATGGGAAGGGTTTTTCTGGAAGAATTACACCACCCACCCCATATAGGTCGAAGTGCTGAGGCTAGTCTTGAACATTCTCCCAGTGAATTGATGGATGACACTTTTGTACAAAATGCCAAATCCAATGAACCACCTATCGGGTCAGGTAATACAGACCGAAGTGGGGAGGATAGCATTGAACTTATCAAAGAATTGACGGAAACATGTACAAAATTGTCAGCTGAGGTTCTAAGCCTTAAAAAGGAGGGTGTTAGTTTGAAGAAGCAACTACAGTTGGTCAAATCATCTCAAGGTGCACAGATCAGACAGTTAAGGCTTAGAGTTAGGCATCTTGAGGGGCTGCACAGGTCAAAAGTTTCAATGATCAAAAGGCTAAAGAAGGAAAAGGTTGTTGTTTCCAAACCTAATTTGGGGATGAATGAAGATGATGTTGTGAAAGATTCAGGGGAGATAGAAATTGAAATGAATGAAAATGTTGATAATATTGCTGAGAATGAAGTGTTTGCTGGTGATGGTGCTAATAATGAAGATGTTGGTACTAGTGATGGTGCTAATAAGGAGGTTGAAGGTAATGACAACATGAATGAAGGTTTCAATGGAGCTGAGGATGATGATATGGATGAAGTTTTTGTGGTGAAGGACATAACTGGTAATGAAGTGTTTGCTGGTGATGGTGCTAATAATGAAGATGTTGTGAAAGATTCAGGGGAGATAGAAATTGAAATGAATGAAAATGTTGATAATATTGCTGAGAATGAAGTGTTTGCTGGTGATGGTGCTAATAATGAAGATGTTGGTACTAGTGATGGTGCTAATAAGGAGGTTGAAGGTAATGACAATTTTAATAGTAAACTCTCGCGCATGTTCAAGGTTATAAACTAGTGCATATAATAAAAAATAATATAATAATTAAAATATTATTTTTATGGTGAAGGTAATGACAACATGAATGAAGGTTTCAATGGAGCTGAGGATGATGATATGGATGAACATTTTGTGGTGAAGGACATAACTGGTAATGAAGTGTTTGCTGGTGATGGTGCTAATAATGAAGATGTTGGTACTAGTGATGGTGCTAATAAGGAGGTTGAAGGTAATGACAATTTTAATAGTAAACTCTCGCGCATGTTCAAGGTTATAAACTAGTGCATATAATAAAAATAATATAATAATTAAAATATTATTTTTATGGTGAAGGTAATGACAACATGAATGAAGGTTTCAATGGAGCTGAGGATGATGATATGGATGAAGATTTTGTGTGAAGGACAGAACTGGTAATGAAGTTGTCTTAGAAGAAGGAAAAAGGTCTGATGTTGCTGCAATAGGGGTTGAAAGTGCTGAAAAAGAAGCACAGGTTGAGTCTGCTGCTAGTGCAGAGCAACCTACTGCTAGTGAAAACCAACCTGCTGCTAATGTTTCTGAGACTGCTGCTAATGTTTCATAACCCACAAAACCAAAAGCCAAAGGTGTTGTGATAAGAGAATCTATTTACACATTCAAACCATACACATACCTCCATTTCATCAACAGATGAAGGCAAAAGCATTCTAGTTGAGAAACCAAAAGAAAAAATTTAAGATCATGACTGCTGCTGAAAAAAAACAAATAGAAGAAGGTGATGCAGAGTTTATAAAGAGTATGCAAGCTCAGTGGAATGCAGAAGATGATTTGAAAATACAAAAACAGATAGAAGAAGATAGGAGGGTGGCAATGGAAGAGCAAAAGCTGGAAAGGGATTTGTATACTGCTGAGGAACAAGCAAATGCAGTACAAGATTTGCTGGCAAATTTTAGAAGGCATCATAAGAAAAATGTGAATAAGAAGAAATTTTCAGCATATGAAGAGATCAAAGGAATGAAAGCCTTTTTGCACAATCAATGTCACTGGAAGTATGCCACTTTCAAAGGGATGAATAGAGATCAAATAAGGAAGGCATATTACACAGCTCATGCAAGGCTAAAGAAACCAGTTAATCCACTCACAGATGCAGAAATAAAAGAGTTCACAAGAAGGAAAGTGCCATCATATGCTTATATGGACCCAGACTACAAAAGGCCTAAAGTGTCTGAGGCTATGCAACAAAAAGTGGTGAAAGAAAAGGAGAATGTTGTGGAAAAAGTCTCTCAAGGTGAAGCTTCTGAAACTAATACAGAAAGGGTGGAAGCACTATGGGATGAAGTAGATGAACTAGAGGAGCAGCCTCAGTTAACAAGGAAGAAAAGTGTGGAAAAGAAAAGAAAGAGAACTGTTGAAGAAAGTGATTCTGAAGGTAGTTCTAAGAAGCAGCAAGAGCTTATCATTAAACATGCAACATAAATGTAAAGAAAAGGAAATAACATGAACTGAACTTATATTAATAACAACAATAAAAAGAGTACAAGGGTTTAATTTTAAGTCGTTACATTTAGAATGATGGGTATCCGAGTTATCCTACAGAAATACATAAAGATGGGTATCAAAGTTATCCCAGACACAAAACACAAAAGACTATCACCCATCAAATGAAATCTGAGCATAGAACTAGTCGCAAACACAAAACGCTAAAGCCATCACCCATCAACCATACAAACTTGTTTTCGACCCATCAGGGCATCACCCATACAAATGTCTACAAACAGGACAACTAAATGCTTATGAAAACAAGCACATAAAACAGTATTCAGGCAACATGGATCTTGTGCTTGTAATAAAAACTAATCAGTCTCTCACGTATGCCAATGCCGTCTGAACTGGATTATCCACATCCAAAAGTCTGCCATTCCCTAACCTGTACAAAGTAAAGTTTTAGTTAAGAGTATAGTTTTTAAGGTAATAAAAATGTAAAAATAACAGTTTCTTCTAATAATTTTTTCATTACATGTATAAGACGATGACAAATACTCCATTAAAACTAAAATATTGTTAACCGCTAACCTGTATAAGAAGATGCAGAGCCACACACCACAATCATCAAACACTCCAGCCTGCTTGGGAACATTGAGAGCATTGCTAAAAGTAATCTTATAGGACATAGGATCAATTCCCTTCTGCTCAAAAACTCCTACTTGTTCTAGCAATTTCGGAAGCCTGTTCTTTAGACAACCCCTCATACTTACATAGAATGGCCGCATTTCATTATCAAATACAGGTCCACTGTCAAAGAATGTAACTTGACCAGTCTGGATGTGAAACACAGCAAGGGACCAATGTGCTTCTGGTTCATTTATGGGAATGAAAACACGTTCAACATCACCCCAACCTAGCGGGTACGTTTCTTTGTTTGCGTACCAGACAGGCATGGTTCCTTTCATCAATAATGGTAGGAAAAAGCAGCTTACCATAGACCAGTCCATAACTGATGGTCTGGTATGCCACATGTAGGATACCCATAGATCAATGTGCTGTAGGAAAAAGAAACAAAAAATATATTCAGTCATTTACATATAAAATAAATCCGCATTTGATTCTCTCTACATGTAATAGATATCAAGTAAGATAGTGTTACGAGACAAACATCATAATAGCCTTGGCAAACCTTGATAGTTTGAACCTCTGGTCAAAGTACCAAGGTGTGCTGAAGAAAAAATTGTCGATTCTAGAAAAGCATGTGATGTGACTATTGGGAATCGTGTTGAATGATAATGAAGGCGTGTGGCCTGTCATGAACAATACACACTATATCATTATCCCAATCAACACGCCTCAATTATCACATCCCATCTATTAAAGCAGATATACCATAAATTGTAGATGGGTTCCATTGCTTTAATATGAACACCGTCCTTAGTACCGTTTGAGATGATTGATCCTGATCGCCAGTTTTGGCTAAACAATCAGCTTCCATTCTCGAAAGAGCCAAAACTGGTTATCAAGATCAAACACACAAACTTGTGATCCTTTTAAAGATCTTAGGGGACTCGAAAAAGGTCATTGCTTATACAAAAAAGCATCTTTTTGTATAAGCAGTGACCTTTTGCGAGTCCACTAAGATCTCTAAAAAGGATCACAAGTTTCGTTGTTTGAACTTGATAACCAGCTTTGGCTCTTTCGAGAACGGGAGCTGATTGTTTAGCCAAAACTGGCGATCAGGATCAAGCATCTCAAATGGTACTAAGGAGGGTCTTCATATTCAGCAATGAAACCTATATTCAACATTATGTATATCTGCCCTAATAACCGCATTATCAAGTCTCTCATGTAATACAAATTTACTGGAAATCAATTGGCAGGCAGAGACAATCAAAAGCATGATTTATAAATAACTGAGTAAAGTAAACTTATATTTACTTTACCTCGTCAAGTAACCATCCTTTACGATTATTGTCAAGGCCGATTAAAGCATCCCAGAAATTACGATCGACAACCAAATCAGACCAAGGGAACACACAATTACGCCACCCGTCCTTCAACATGAACCCATCAATTTCATAGCTAATATAAATTTTGTCAATGTTTTGGAATGGTCGCTTAAGAACCTAAACCGAAAAAAAAATAAACATAAATGACCATCATAAAATTAATGAAAACCAATATACATTTCCAAAAAAAACAATCATACCTCTACCCACGGTCTGACTTCTAGTAACTTCTCGGTGATAAATGGATCTTGTATACTCTTTCGGCATCTAAGTTTTTCTGGGCTAGGAACTTGAGAACTTTTACTTCGCTTGATGACATAGGGTGGCCTAACAACACGTTCAAAACTCCTCTTCTTTGTTACGCATTTCCCAATAAGTTTCCTTCTAATTTCAACTTCATCAACAGCTTTCTCTAGCTTTTCAACTTCATCAACAGCTGGCGAATCAAACAACTTGAAAAACTCATTTTCTTCACTACAATACTCATCAGAAAGATCTAAAACCTGTTAATGCGATGAAAAAAAAGTTACCAAAATTTTATTAGCGCAAGTTATTTATTATGTCAGAACCGAAATAAAACAACAAACAACATTATCAAATTACCTTTTCTCCGGGAGAAGTGTGAACTTTGTCTTGCTGTGAACATTTGCATGTAAAAAACCTGCATACCAAAGTGTTTTAAGCCTTATTAGTAGAACATTATAATTAAAGACATACTCAAACGATTGCAAAAGATAATATACTAACTTGAATAATATTCTCAAGTTTCACAGTGCGGGCTTCCAAAGCCTTAACCCGTTCCTCAAGAGACATACTCACTGAACAACCCTCTCCAATGCTTTTATTGCTGGCCCTTCTTGCATTCAGTTTCTGAAAGTATTCCTCCCATGGTCCCTCTTTTGGAAGAGGCGGTGCTCTAGGAGTATACCACCTAAAAAATTCCCAGCTCCTTATATACCATTCCGCTTCAGCCTCAAAATTTGTTGGGGTAATAGCCAAGTTTGGTTTCAAGTCCTAGGAAAAATATAAAAGTTACGTGGTATATCAAATTGTTTAAATGTCATGTTGACCAATCAATTAAAAAACATATATGTTTACCTTGGCAAAAAGATTGTCAAAATTATCAAATTCTCTAAATGATACGTGTTTCGACCATGCCACTGCTCTTGGTATCACCCCTTGCTTCTTGTTCCACCACATTTCACTTTTATCAGTACTCTCTATGATCCATATCTACAAAAAATTGAGAAAACGAATATAATTTTGAACGGGGGAATGAACGGGGAAGGATTTTCTTAAGTTTTAGGTATGTTTTTAAATAAGCAGTACCAATAATGTCAACAAAGTTTGTTAGTATTAACCTTGAAAGCAGCAACGAATCCATTCAAACTATAGATAGGAACGCGAATATGCTTTGAAGAGACATTTCTAATTGAATCATAAAGCTGCCTCCATATATGCTCCCCCCATGGCATTGCATTCCATTCATCAAGATCCTCCACCATCCTCATAAAAATATCATCAATGATACACCCCAAGTCTTTACCCATGAATATAACCTCAAGTGTTAGCAAGAGGCAAACACGGATAGCATCCTCATCACACAGTTTTATAAACACCTCTTCATCCTCAATAACTGATAATAGATCAATTAATTTAACATGCTGACCAACCTTGTGCGGGAAAACACGTTCACGAAAAGGGATATGACCACTCCGCCCATTTCCTAAAACTGACAAGACCAAATTTAAAGCCAGTAATCAGGCAGAATTCATGTCGACCAAAATGAAGCATGTGTCCATTCAAAGAGTATACAAGCGGAAGATCATAGTTATCATCTTTTTGGTGGCATTGTCTCTGAAGCATGTAATGAACAAGCCCTTCTTCATTATCCACATAGGTCAGATCAAGCCATGGTCCAAAGCATGTAGCATTAAACATGGTACGCCGTGGCTGGTCTAATCGATCCTTCATAAGTACAAAGTAATGCAATTTGCTTTTGACAATAACTCTAGCATCATACGCCTACAAGAAATAATAAAAGAAATAATAAACAACTCGCAAAGTGCTCATTTTAAGCAGCTTATAAGTATTTATTATAGGCAATCACAAACACCCCTTAATATAGAATAGTATGAATAAATATAATTATTTAACTGCAATAACATTATCATCCCTAGCAGCAGGTTAATTTGCCTAGCAGCAGGTTAATTTGCCTATGCCTAGCAGCAGGTTAATTTGCCTAGCAGCAGGTTAATTTGCCTAGCAGCAGGTTAACATCCCTAGCAGCAGGTTAGTTTGCCTAGCAGCAGGTTAATTTGCCTAGCAGCAGGTTAATTTGCCTATCCCTAGCAGCAGGTTAATTTGCCTAGCAGCAGGTTAATTTGCCTATGCCTAGCAGCAGGTTAATTTACAATAAACTCTGTTAATAAGCTTGTTAAAAATTTCTACCAACACCTAATTAGCTTGAAGCAATCCCAACAAAGCAATTTAAATAAACCTAATTACCAATAAACTGTGTTAATAAGCTTGTTAAACGCGTTAATAAGCTCCTTATACTTAGCAACTTCACATTCAAAAAGCTCACAATCCTAGTTTAAACTAAACTAAACTAAACTCATTAAACCTCACAATCCTAGTTTAAACTAAAGATTTACAATAAAACCTAAGACTCACACCTTACAATATAACATACAAAAATATGGAACAATACTATAGAACAAAGCCCTAATAAGCAGTTACAATATGGAACAAAAATAAATCAAAGCCCCAATAAGAACTAAAAAAAACTTACCATTTCGTTTTAAGGCCTCTTTCGGTTTTTGCGTCTGATTCTGGCTACTGGAAAAATACTATAGAACAAACATGAATATGAAACGACGAAGAAGAAACTGGGAAAAATAAAATGTAGAAATTAACTAAAAACCGAAAGATGTACTGTAAAATTTTTGGTGTGTGTTCTTGAAAGAGGTACTGTAAAAAATCAAATTAGTGTAGTGTGTGTGTGTTTTTTTTGTGTTTGCAACAAAAAGAATAAAAAAAAGAAGTACAAAAAAGGACTGACTGAAAGTACAAATCAAATCTTTTGGAAAGATATTTTTCATAAAGGTACGCCGTCAGTCGAGCAGTTTCAAGTCGAGCACCGTCGGTCGAGCATTGACTTTTAAAAAGGTAAATAGTAACAAAGATTCTCTAAAGATATGAAAGTACCTTTGGAATGACACATGTCAAGATTCTAGTGGAGTCGAGCAGTCGAGCGTGACCAAAATGGGAAAGAGGTGTTGAGAGTGACTATTAAATGGACCATGTTTTTTTTCAACTACTACTTTGGTAATTACCTCTTAAATAATATACATAATAATATTATAATTAATTTCGGTACATATTGTGTGTCACCAATAATTTTAGTACTTCCCAAAATATCAAATGTAGTATTAGAAATAATTTTACTTCATATCTTAATCATCTCCCGAAGTTTGGAATTTATTTGGTATTTTATAAGCTCATAAACCAAAGTCTTAGATTGTATGGCATTTTGGTCTTTTACACGTTTTCAGATTTTAGGGTTTTACAATTTCTTCCTTAATTTGACTACCATCCCCACAATGGTATGTAGGGGTGTAAACGATCCGAGCCGAGTTAAGTTTTGGCCTAAACGAGCTAGGCTCGTTTATTAACTACTCGGCTCGAGCTCGAATAAACTTTTATAAATTGGCTCGAGCTCGAGCTCGAATAATTTTTTCTGTTCGAGCTCGAGCTCGAAACTCGTTTAAAATTTTTAATTTTTTTTGTAATCCTACAATAAACTAACTTTCAAGCTTAAGATACTCGTATAAAAGACCGAACTTGATAGGCTCATTTATTAACACAATCTCAAGCTCGATAGCTTGTTTATAATTAAAAAAAAAGTGTTCAGATGCTCAAACTAAAGTTTATGTAAATTATAATAAAGACTACCTTTTCATTTGAAGCACAAGAGTGTATAATACTCATACTTATATTTTTTATAATTTTGAATAAATGTGGTTCCTTATGAAAATTAAAATTGATCTTTTTATAGTGCCCATATCTATTCACTTTTCTTATTATTTTCAATGTGGGATACTTTTTCATCTTTTTTCTTTGAGTAGGCAATATACAACTAGTACACAAAATTTTTAAAACATAAATATTATATCATTACATTTTCTATTATAATTATAATTCTTAATTAAAAATTATTTAATGAGCTTAATTAAATTAAGAAGAGAGATATAAAAGCAAAGCCCAAAGAGTAAGATTGACATAACTTTGAAAGTGTCTATAATCAGAAGCTAACAAAGTTTAATATTTTCATATTTATTATTTTGAATTAAAATTAAATTATCAATACTTATTAAAACGTAAGAATAATGTTAGAGAAAAAGTTAGATGTTTGGCTCGATTAGCTCGTTCGACTCGTTAAGCTCGACAAGTTCGATCGGCTCGTTCGACTCGAGTAATTAAACGAGCTTTCGAACAAGCCGAGCCGAATATTGCCTTATAAAAGCTCGGCTCGTTTAACTAAATGAGCACAATCATTTGTTCGAGCTTGACTCGAGCATGACAATATGTAGGCTCGAGATCGAGTTAATCGAGCTCGAGCTCGAGTAGCTCGTTAAAAGCTCGACTCGTTTACACCCCTAATGGTATGTAGCATCTTTAATTGGTCAAAGCACAACAACTAGACAAAGTATGCTAATTTGCCTTTTACCAATTTTTGCGGTAACTAGTCTAGCTTCTAATTTTAATAACACATAAAACGTGCAATTTTCTTAACTATTAAAAATTTGCTATGAGTTATTTCTTAGAATTAAGACAATTCTAATTTTCCTATCATACCTTTCTCATTCATGAAAAGGAATAGGATTAAGTCTCACTCTTCTCAAAGAAAGTAGACTAGGTTTATTCTTTTAGTAAAGTTGACTATATCCAAAAACCCCTACGGGTGTAGATCAAATTACCACTAAAAGAATGCCCCACGTTTACGGTTTTAACGTTGCATTAATACATTAAAAGAATTTACAAAATTTAATTTTAGTATTTTCGATAATAAAATCTTTCAAGAAAATTAAATACCCATGGTAAATAACATTTAACCATTTAATTTTCACTGAAAACTAGAATCCAAATTGACATAGTTTCATCACATCAGCTTTGGCTGCTAGTAATGAAAGTACTCAATAAGGTACGAGTCGAACTCAATTGTCAATCTCAAATTGCAATTCCTAGAATTATGGGATTTACATATTTTGCCAACCTCAGTTGCAAATGTAAGCATGTTTTATCCCCATCTTTATGCCTTGAGTGACTAGTCCATCTTACTATCAACTCAATTAAGTTAACCAACTTAAAAAACTTGCAAATTAACATAGTTTCATTACATCAGCTTTGACTGCAAGTAATGAAAGTATGTAATTTACCCTTTGATTACCATCCATGCTCGTCCATCTTACGACAAATGGAAATAGTAATCTCAGGTGTTTCCGTTTCATTGGATGGCATATAACTTAAATTAAGGGTAATAATTTTGATGTGTGTAATCAAAAAATATGTACAAAGATGTCATGCATTCATCTTGTATCATATGTTTCATGTAAAAACTTTTACTCATTAGTTTCTTTACTAAGCTTAAATCAACAAAGTTTTAATTGATGGCATTGAAAAACTTACAACTTTGCCTTAAGATGCTTCGTACATATAATGGTTGTACTTGGTAAGTCTAATTTGACGCACAAGCGGGCGGAGAGACAGAATGGAGTCTCTTTAAGGTCACAATTTAATGCGAAACCAACCTTAAACCAACCTTATAGTTTGTCAACATTAGGTCCGACTTTCGACCATTTTTGTACAGTTGCATCAATCAATTAAAAGTTTAAGATTTTTAAAGCTTAAAACCATGTTTCACCATTATTAAGTCTAGTTTAATTTTTATTTTTAAAATTATCTTTTGCTTACTATCATGTCATAACATATATAAACAAATAGCAATTAACAAAAATAAAACAATAAACGACATAAATAATGGACATGCTAAATAAATCAATTAACATGTATATATTGATCCTAAGACTCCCATTAGTTTTCGAGCTAGGTACCAATGGACCAAATACACCAATTACTTGGTTGCGTAAGTCCTACGATAAATATATACAAGAACACACATAATTGATTGTGACAATTAAAATAGGGTCTTCCCTAATAACATAATTAATTAACCTTTTAGTAACTATAAATTGTCAATACAATTTTATTACTAAAAAATCCCTAATTAATTTGTATAAATTGCCAACTATAGTATGTAATCAAGAAAAGCACGTAACAATTACTACAATTCAAATATAATCCATGGCAAAACATGCATGTTTTCATCATGGATTCCACATAGCACTTATTATAAACATAATCAAGTCTATCTTACGCATATAAATTAATGACATATAACAAATATTCATTAATTAAACACATAAAAAATATTGCATACATCCTAGGGTTTCTATAACTTTTCAAAACCTAAAAAAAAAAAAAAAAAAAAAAAAAAAAAAAAAAAAAAAAAAAAAAATTCGTTGAACAGTAACTTTCGAAGAACAGTACTTTCGACAAAAAAAATAAATAAAGGTTTTTTTTTAACAAAACTTAGAAACCTCAAAGTATGCAATAATCAATTAACAATACAATTTTATGTGTTTCGGTAATTAATTACACAGTATTAACGGCTTTTGATGCCACTGTTGGAATTTTATATTAACATAATAACAATTATCTGTAAACATAAACATAAACATCAAAGCATGCA
>CP139503.1:209368545-209388105 GCA_021014915.2 Artemisia tridentata subsp. tridentata
TCCTTAGTCTATAAAAAGAGGTCCTAGGGCATTGAGTTACATACGTATTATTCATAGCTTCAAGGTTGTAGACCCTAATACTAAGAGAGTATTCGTATTAATAATATTGAAGCTGTTGGTTTGTTTATTATTTGTGTTATTGTTCTTCTTAATACTATTGTTTAAAGAGTAAAATGCAGAAATGGTCCCTGTGGTTTGCCCAAATTGCAGGTTTAGTCCCTGTGGTTTTGAAAGTGCAGGCGGCCTCCCTGTGGGGAAACCTTGGTTCCATTTTGGTCCCCAGCTATTAACTACGTTAAATGAATTCCGTTAGAAGTTACACATTTAGCCCTTGTTGCCCATGACTATTGCAGTGTGCATCCTTTTTTCGCAAAAAAACGCCCCTGTGGTCCGTTTTTGTCCGTTTTCGCGTGTTTTCGTCCATTTTTTTACCATTTACTTCGATTTTTTACATTATCGTCTATTTTTTGACGTTTTCGTTTGTTTTTTTACGTTTACGTCCTTTTTTTATGTTTTCGTCTGTTTCTTTACATTTTCGTCCGTATTTTTTTGTTTTCGTCCAATTTTTTTACGTTTTCGTTCATTTTTTTTACGTTTTCGTTTGTTATTTTACGTTTTTGCCCGTTTCTTTACGTTTTCTTTTGTTATTTTTATGTTTTCGTCCTTTTTTGCGATTACATTTGTTTTTTTTACGTTTTCGTCCTTTTTTTTACGTTTTCATCTGTTACTTTACATTTTAGTCAGGTTTCTTACATTTTCGTCAGTTTTTTTACGATTTTATCCATTTTTTTACGTTTTCATCCGTTTTTTAGGGACGTTTTTCGTCTATTTTTTTACGTTTTCGTCCGTCTCTTTTTCGAAATTAATTTTTTTAGAAAAATTAATTTTTTTTCTAAATTAATTTTTTTAGAAAAATTAAATTTTTTTTCGAAATTAATTTTTTTTTCAAAATTAATTTTTTTAGAAAATTTATTTTTTTATTTTCCGAAATTTTTTTTAGATATTTTATTTTTTTATTTTCCGAAATTTTTTTTAGAAATTTTTTTATTTTTTATTTTCCGAAATTTTTTTTTTATAATTTATTTTTTTTTTATTTTCCAAAATTTTTAATTTTTTTTTTTTTATTTTCTGAAATATTTTTTAGAAAAATTAATTATTTTTTTTCGAAAATAATTTTTCTTAAAAAAATTTCGGAAAAAAAAAATTGTTTTTCTAAAAAAATTATTTTCGGAAAAAAAGGGACAAAAACGTAAAAAAAATAGACGAAAACGTAAAAATAACAGATGAAAACGTAAAGAAACGGACGAAAACGTAAAAAAAAAAGGATAAAATCGTAAAAAAACTGACTAAAACGTCAAAAAATAGACGATAACGTAAAAAATCGGAGTAAATCGTAAAAAAAAGGACGAAAACGGACAAATACGGACCACATATTGCAAAAACAAAAAATACGGACGAAAATGTAAAAAAACGGACGAAAACATAAAAAAATGACGTAAAAGTAAAAAAACAAACGAAAACGTCAAAAAATAGACGATAATGTAAAAAATCGAAGTAAATGGTAAAAAAACGAACGAAAACACGCGAAAACGGACCACAGGGACGTTTTTTGCGAAAAAAGGATGCACACCGCAATAGTCATGGGCAACAAGGGCTAAATGTGTAACTTCTAACGGAATTCATTTAACGTCGTTAATAGCTTGGGACCAAAATGGAACCAAGGTTTCCCCACAGGGAGGCCGCCTGCACTTTCAAAACCACAGGGACTAAACCTGCAATTTGGGTAAACCACAGGGACCATTTCTGCATTTTACTCTTGTTTAAATTCCGCATCAACCTTAGTAAATTCAATACAGTTTCTTTACTAGTTGTGTTAGTTTACCTAGCATAACTAAACCTTTACAAGCTATGGGAATTCGATCAATTATATAACTGGATCAACACATCGTCAACTTAGGTCTTGCTTTCCAACCATAATAGGTCTTGCTTTCCAACCATAAGATTGCACAGCTTATGCATGACATAAGTTCCTTCATCTTTTGTCTACATCAGCTACACATTTCGTTCATGTTAATGAAAGAAAACTCAAACCATCAATCAGCATTCTAGCGTCTACCAAGTCAATAAAAACCAGCCTTATTCCTTAAACTATTCTTAACTATGCCAAACCAGAGTACCTATAGGCTGTAGATCAATGTTCGAACCAGAAAACCAGCACAACCCTAGATAACATATGGCATAGACTAATACACATGCCCAAACCCAAAAGATGAAAACACAAGTGAATGATATATTTACATGGAGATTTTCGAGTTAAGCAAGCGAATTTTACAATGACAATAAATTAAAAACCAAGTTTTGATAAAGAATTCTTCAAATTTTGCAGGGGCACAGTGACTTCACATACATATATTTACACTTTGTGTCAAAGAGGGCATCTGATATTCACACCTTAGAGAGCTTTCATAACAACTTTGCCAGTTGAATGGACTCCCCTAGCAGCAACTCTTAACAATGCTCGACTCTGGTACAACCTGTTAAATTTAAGGAGATTAAACAAGCCGCCATAGAATATTCAAGAAATCCTTATATTAGTATGTTTAAAAACTTCAGAAACTACTTATTTCATGGCTCTATTTTCTCTTGAATGCTTTCATTTGATGTTAGTCTATCAACAAAATGTCAGAATTTTTAGGTCGTAAAGAGACATAAATTTGTTCGTATCAAATGTTATAGTAGTGTTCATAAAAGTTATTTTCTTTCTCCCTATAAAGGGTGTTTCATAATTTGAGTCAATAAAACAACCCACCAGATCCAGTCGGTATTTGGGTCTGTCTTTCAGGTGAAACAAAATAAAGTATGAGTTTAGTTGTCGGTTTTGGTCTGTCTCTGATTTAGCCATTTAGGAGCTTAGGGCCATGATCGAAACCCAGATAAGCATTTTATTTTACTTTTCAATTTTTCAGTTGGACAATTGTTAAATAACCCATATTCAAGACTAATTTTCTAATGAATGAAATGGCTAAATGGGACTGGTCTATATGACTACCTCACCAAGGTGTGAAAGGTCTCAAGTTTCGAACCATGCTTGATGCAAACACACATGAAGTGGCCACACCAACCTCCAAATGGAAGGGATTTACCGGGTTTGAGTACATGGGGTGGTGGGCTCAAGCCAAAAAAAGGCTAAATGTTTTAAACTTATATTTCGGTCTGTGGCATGTCACAACCGAGTGTTTTTATTGGCTGTTCAAGCTTTTGCTTGAGGTTAATGTGGTACTTCAGCCACATTCCATTGTACTTCAACTTTTTGCGATTATATATATATATTTTACCGGGGTAAGCCCCTTCACCCAAATATAACCTGATTCCAGATTCAATGCCCTCTTATCAACCCAAATCCCACAAGTAACACTCTTAACTATTACTCCGTATTCAGGTAAATTGGATCAGGTGACCCAATTTACGGTTTGGTTCTTAGGTAAATTGGTGGTCGGCCAAAACACAAATAGCCCATTTGCCCGGCCTATGAACACCGAGTTCATACAGATAAGCAGTTTAAAATCCATATTACTACCACTTTAAATCCAAATGGGGAAAAAAGCCTAGAATAAGCAAAATCTCACCCTGCCAGAGTAAGTCCCCATGTTGCCATCAAATAGAAAAGCTGCCCGGCATGCCAAAGTTCCATTAACTTCTCAAACTTGCTCATACTACGGAAAGCTTTGGTCAGCCCTGTGCAAGTTCAGAGAGATTAAAGCATGCACTTACCTCAATCTAAATCAAAAAATGACAATTGTAGGCACAAACTAATTATATATTTCAAATTTACATATGGTAATAATTTAGAAGCACAACAAATTACAAGCTCAAACTGCACATAAAGTTAAAGGCAAGACCGATTAGGGTTGTTACAATTAACTGATAGATGGTTTCAGATTCAACTGTTTTGTTATATTCACCATAGACGGATGTTTCGAGTTTGATCATTTTTTATTCCTCCATTGATTCTTCAATTACTATCGGTGGATCAAGGTAAAAACTTAGAGCTTTGATCATATTCCCTAACAGATCAAGATACAGAATTACAGATTAAATGGTCAAGGTCAAAACTTATAGACTTTTAAGCCTTTTCCTACCCAATCAAGATGCAAGTTAAAGCTTTAGGTTCTAAATCCATTGTTTGGGGCCTAGTGGAATTAGTTGATGTGCTATAGAATTACGGGAATACCCTGTAGAATAAATGAAACTAACTGAGAAAGGTGGAATATCTGCTTCAGAATAGATGACTACTGTGTTCAAGTAAGGTTTCATGAAATAAAAGAGCTCACAACTACACACCATTACACAAACTAGATTAAAACTAGATAACTTACTCTTCTGCATCTCCTCAGGTGACATATTCTGCATTTCCAGAAAAATGAATAATTCGTGAGAAATTGACGACGTATAAGAATTTCTCAGGAAACACATTTGAAATATGAACAAGAATTTGAATGTTTATTACCGCAGCTTTTGGATTCAACAGAGCACATCTTGCCATAAAGTTACCAATGGCGTCCACCACCTGTTCCTGGCTAATAACAACATAATTATCATTATCAATCCCACTTTTCTCTTCAACGTTCTCATGCAGCATTTCGTCAGAGACCCAAATCCACAAACTTGGTTCTTCACGACCAACATTAATCAAAATTTCATCTACACGAAGATCCAATCCTAACAAAAGAGAAACCAGACAATGTAATCAACAACTGTCAAAACTCATCTACCTTTGATTAAACAAATTCTTATAGCGCAACTGAAACAAACAAGCAGAGGCATCATTTACCAGGTACTCCATCAACTGAATCCTTATGAAGGGTCTTAAGTTGATTTAAGAACTTCGGAGACTCCACGGTATCCATAATACGAGTATGCAGCTGCAATAAAATTACATAAAAGTCTTAACAAAACGACACTATAAATAAAGCTACTGCAATTAAACCCGTAAAGATATTCACTAAATTATTTTTAGAAAGCTACTTTCTGACATCTAATATTATCAAACTTGCATTCACTACTCCAATTCAAATGCGCTTCTACACCTTTCTTACATGTATAGTTAACCGTATAAGTTTACATTTCAACGCGTTTACCAAAACTGAAAAAACAAATACCAAGTTTGAAAATTTTACCAACACAACTTGACCTCATGAGGTCTCAACCTCACTTGGTACACATATTGGGGTGGGCGGGTGGCTATGGAAGGGTCGAAAACGGTCACTAAAATATCTAGTCAGAAAAACCTTATCCGTTTACCCAGTTTGACTCTAAAGATAATTGATCCATAAACGCTATATCCAACGCTAACAAACCCGTATTCAATTTTATAATTCAAACACTCTTATTTGTATTCTAATAACTTCTAAAAGCTCAAATAAGACAATCCAACCTCCTATGACACTAACCGGGTGCAAAATCCAGCAATATTACAATTATGACCTATAATAACTATTCGTATTTATATTTACCCATATACGCATTAAATTTTCTAAAACGTGAAATCATTAACATTAAACCGAAATAAACAAACAAACATATTTTAACCTCAAACATGAAAACTCGCTACTAACAAACTTATATTCAAGCTTTCCAATTCATACAAGCACTAACACCTTAGTATACTAAAGTCAATCACGATACCCAAAACAATTCATCTAATTCTAATCATAAACATAAACATATGTTAGTAATAAAAAAAGAAAAGAAAAAAGAACATACATCAGGAGGACAATCCTGTAACAAACAAGGCGACTCAGAGATATTCTGAAGCAGCTTAACATTCTCTTGAAGCAAAGCCCTAAGCCGTTCATTCTCCATCCTTAAACCTTCCAATTCGGAAGATGGCTTTTTTATATCATCATGTTCACTTTTATGGGGCAAGTGATGGTTATGTGAGAATTCGACTGTTTTGAAAGCCAATTCCGCCACTTCTAATACTGTTTTTGCTGACTCGATTGAAATCCGACCCATTTTAGTTTGTTGAACCCTAATTTGATCAGATTTTTTAGATTTTGGGGGAAAGTTTTTGGGTTATCCTAGTTATACACGCTTTTATATATATTGGTATTTATTTAATTGAGGGAAACGGTCCTATATGTTTTATTAATGGTCCCTCGACTTTGTTGCATTGACATAGTGTGTAAAACTATCTTGGCAAAGTCAATACAATCTATTACAGTAATTATTTAGATACTTTAATTATAATTTAAACCAAAAACTTTTTTCATTCTCATTTATTTTACACCCATAAATACACAAAAGAAATAAATAAGTATGCATAGACAAATTGATGTTATTATAGACTATCACCACTCTGTGATAGCCATCTATCTTTATCTTTATGTGCTGTTTGTTATGTGGGTTTTGACCCTAAAGAATGGAATGGGCCCCGATAAAACAAGTTTGGTACATGGATTGGGCAATGAAGTAATGAGATGATTGTAGAAACTCGATCCAGTCTCATGTGGTGGTTATTAAGATAATATAAAATTCCAAAAGTAGCCCAGTCGCCCCACGTGATTACCTTTTCTAGACCAGAAAAAAAAATCCCCAAATCGACCAGGGCGACTTTGGAATTGGGCTATCTAGTTAATATCATGACACGTGTCCCATGTAATACTATTTTGTCTTTAGTATGTCTTATTGTAAATCATATATATACCCTCTTCTTCATTTGTTATTACATATATACCAACACCCATCACCACCATTAAAACCCACTGAAACCCATCACCACCAATTAAATAAATCCCTTCACCACTTTAATTGCATTGCTTCAAAACATAAATACCTCATTTCCACCTCCACAAGTAAGTCCATGTACCACCACATAGCCAACCGATCAAATCCCTCCACCATTAAAACCCATCACCACCATTTAAATAAATCAACAATTAAACCAACCATTTAAACCACCATTAAAACCCACTGAACCAAAATCAGAAACCATATAGATCCAAACGGAAGAAATGAAGGTGATTGATTTGCATGGCAGAAATGAAGGTGATCGGAGTTATGTTTTCACAGAAACATTAAGCCAACCATTTAAATATATCAACCATTAAACCAACCATCTCTGCCATTTGACCAGCCCCGTTTGTTTCTGTGATTGATTTTGGATCTAGGGTTTATATCAAGAAAATGGGTATTTGAGTTTTAGTAATTGTTTTTATCAATTGATTGAGGGGATTTGCTTGGAAAGCATTTACAAATACTCTTATCATGTTCAATTTCATCTAAAACAATTCCATAAATTGTTAATTGAATAAATAGGGTTTCGAATGAACATATGATAGATTTTGAGTTTTTGTTGTTTGTGTGTTAAAATTGATAAGGGGGTTATGCCCAGATTAGTAGTATACACGCTCGTTCATGTTTAATTTATGGATGACAACAATTTTTTTGGTCGAATCTTGATATGGGTGGCGTTTTGGTGGTGGTCGGAGGTTGGTGGTGGTGGTGGTCGGTGGAGAAGGTGAAGTGTTTTGGTATTGAGATGATGAAGATGAGGGTATATATGTCATTTATAATAAAACATAATAAAGACAAAACAGTATTACATGTGACACATGTCACAAATTTAGCGGAGTCGCCCAATTCCAAAGTCGCCCCGGTCTATTTGGGGAAAAAATGCTGGTCTAGAAAAGGTTATAATGGGGGCGATTGATCTATTCCTAAAATTTTCTCATAAGAAAAAGTACATGGTGTTCCTCACAAATGTGTACTATTTTGCATTTTCAAACTAGTTCTAACCACATATTTTCATTTCTTTATTTAAAAAATAATAATTTTTATTTTTATTTTCAATATCAATAAATTAAACTAAACAACTTTTATTATAAAGGGACAATTTCATTCATATCCTTGCAAAACTTTAATATTAAGTCAATATTCTTACAAAATTTCTAATTACATTAATATCCTTTCAAACCTAACAAAATACTCATTTATATCCAAATATATAATTTTACAATAATAAAATCAGTTTTAAAATTCGAAAATATAGTCCAATATTAATAAATATGTCAAAGTACAATATTACCTTTCTTCTGCAATGAAACAAACTCACTTGATGCTTTTATCAATGATATGCAATGTAATTCCAACTCGTATAATTGGTGAATCTCATTATAATATATACTAAAAACCATTTTTTGGGTAGGCAATTATAGTACACTTAAGAATTTTAAGCTCAAACTCTATTGGCCCATAAATAATTAAAAAATACATTCACAGTAATATTAGCCTATGTGTGTATTTGTGATTGGTTGAAAGGAGATGGTAGTTTTACTGTTCACCTTCACATTTTGCTTAATTACACCCTAATAGAGGTTTATATGGTTTTCACCGCCTTCTACACCTTCTATAATCTTCCACATACAATTTCATCTTCAAAAAAAAACACACACAGACACATCTATCTTCCACAAACTAAATCCACTGATAATTTATTAAATATCTCTTTTTCATCTCTTTAGTTTGAAAATGAAGATGTGATTCGATCAAACCCACAAAGAAGGGACGATTTCTTAGATCCGATGAGAGGCAGAGATGGCGTAGTTGGCGACAGTGGTGTGGTAAGGATTCTGGCAGTACACCCTATAAGGATTTAATCTAATCTGTAGGATTCCTTGCCATCTGAAGTATGAATACACGAAGTTTATAACAATTGTAAGAAAGTTCACGATTTTTGATGCTTTTATCTGTTTTTTTACCCAATTTGATGAGCTTATTAGCTTCTTGAAAAATTGATTAGCTTTATAAGACCATTTTTAATAGCTTATGCAAAGTTGTTATAAGGTTAGTGAATATTTAACAAGCACATTTAAATTTCCGAAAGTTTTTTTCCTGACGATGTTAGCTAACAAAAATTCTTAATGACTTTTTATATGTTTTAATTCGGGTGCATAGTAAGGCTGCTTTTAGGGGGTTTGGGATTACTTATTGTTATAACTACTTATAGGGGGTGTTGCATATTTGATTAATTGGGTACGTGGCACCACAGGCAAACGGGTTAGCTGGGGTAAACAGGTCGGCCGGGTCAGGAGCATCAAGTAAGGTGTGTATGCCGAATTAGGTAGGTGAGTCAAGAGGGGTTCAGGTTGTAGAGCTTAGATGGGTTATTGACAAGTCACGTGATTATATTCTACGTACCCAAACCTCTATACAATTAGCCACATTATAACAGTGCATTATCAAAATTTTAAAACAATTCATGTGCAAAATAACGCTACCTATTCTCCTTTGATATAAATTGGTTTTGCAAGTTTAACGTCTGCAATCTTAGTCTAAGGATATGCAAGTTTTAAGGTATACAAGCGTTAAAGTTTTGCAAGTTTTCAAATCTGCAAGTTTCTAAGGTTCTGCAACTTTTAATGTTTGCAAGTTATGATGGTTCTGTAAGTTTTGGCTGCAAATTAAGGTTGCTGCGATATAGCATCTTTTATGTTAGTGTGGTATAGGTTATGCATTTAATTCGTGTGGCCCTTTTCCTATGGATTTTTTTTGTCAGTGGGCTAGGATAGTTATTTACTTTGTAGCAACTCGAGGTTCCCTGCTCTTTGATAGTGTCTGTCGCCTTTGTCTCATAAGACAACCAGAATAGGGTCCTTAGTTCAATCTCATACTCCTTTGATTCTTATTGATTTTATATAACTGCTTACAAATATCTTATTGGGATCGAACAAATTATATTATTTTTTTGTCGATAATCTTATTATAACATGGATTCCATAGCTTGGTAGAAATGTTTCGTGCATTTGAATTGAGATATATAGTTCTGCGGGTGTTTGTGATTTCTTATTGAACTCCTTATCTGTTTTTTATGTTATTTGGGTGAATAAAGTTGTTTTGGTAAGCAATCTCATACAGGTCTTTTGCCATTTGTTGCTCAGACAGATTTTGTAAATGGTTCAACCCAGATGGAACCAGCCTTTTTGGTAGTGGCTACATCACTTAAGGAAAGTAACTTTCTGGCTACGAAAACATTGGATCCTTGAACCATGTAAAGTGAAACAAGGGTGGTTAAACTGAACAAGCAGAACCCCATCGTCAATTTTCTATGTTTATCAAAGTGTGTGGCTATTCAATTAATTGACACATATATGGTATCTTTATTTGAGGTAATAATGTCTTGATATGTTGTAGTCAAGATCTTTTATGTTAGTTATATGCAAGATTGTTTTAGTATGCTTGGACATATCAATTGCTACATGCCTAATTGTTATAGTCATATGTGTTGTTTCGGCATGCATATATATCAAGAATTTATGTTGTAGTTTACCTAAATGTTTTAACAGAAAAAATTAAGCCTCGTAGCAACACGCGGGCAATCCAACGGGCTTAATAGTGTTTTCTTAACCTATCCGTTATGTGCTAATTTTTAACCTAATTGGCGCACATTTTAGGATTACCAAAGCGAATAGTTGTAATACTGTGTAAGTACACTATGGCTGCCTGTGGTTGGCCAATGACACCCAAACAAACAAACCGAATTCCAGTTAATTTTTTTTTTTGTACAAAGTTTTATTCTTATTTATGGGCTCTGTTTAATGGCAGGTTCAGCTATCATGAGTAGGATTCATGGATTACAAAAAAAAGGATGAAGCGCAGATGGCATTATCTCTTTCATCCGTGAGTCTTTACTGAATCTTTTTCAATATATTCAATTTTTGTAAAATTTATGGGTATTTTGATTTAGTTAGGATTTAGGGCTCACTGTATACGGAATCGTTAATGGCTTTTTTGGCTGCCGGTAGAATTTGTGAGCTTTAAGATAGACTATAACAAATATTTTTGTAATCGGTTTCTGCGGGAATGAGTTAAAGAGATAGAAGAGAAAGAAGTATAAACATTGAAAGGGAGAGGAAGGAAAGAGAAAGCAACAAGAATAGAAGGCGAAGCAGAGGCGGTGACAAGGATAGGGGTTGGAAAAGAGAGCTTGCCTGAGATTATGATTACAACAGACAGACTATAGGCGTAAAAGCAAGGTATCATCGTGACAGGTATGGTCAGTAAATAATAAAAGTTGTGCTCTATCAGAATCTTTCATGATACAAAAAAAACTTGGACTGGGTGAAAAAGGGGTTACCTAATATTATTTTGATGAATAGGAACAGTTTCGATGAGGCTAAGATAGTCCGCGTCTTGGCGGGACAACCTCAGTTTTTTATACAGTGAGTTTAGTTTGCTGAAAATAAGCTTCACGAAAGTTTAGTTTGAATGCTTTTTAGTATTATGTATATTATCATACTAATTGGCTTTAATGAGTCTGAATGGGTTTCGATTAAAGCCGAGATTGCCCGTATCTTGACGGGGTAACCTATTAACGTTGCAACCATTGCGGGTGAAACTTCTGTGTATATAACAACCTCATAAGTAAATCCAAACATAAGCTGGTTTTTGAATTATCTAAAGCAAGTTGTTTCGAATACGCAGGTTGAGGTTGCTTATTTCAAAATGTAGATTGCTATATGTGTATATTTGTTAAGGACTCCAAAGTACTCCATGATATTTATGGCTTTTTTGGTTTACAGGGTTTAAGTAACAATGACAGAGGCTACCGGAAAATATAACGATGATGAAAAGTTGGATAGCATCAGGATTGCCACAGTAACATGGTACTACTTTTATACCTTTTGAAATAAGATTATTGAAATATTAGATAAAAATTGAGAAGGTGGAAACCGATATTATATAACAAGGAATATATAACCTACAGTCATGAACGTGTGATGAAAAAAGAGTGTCATCAGGAGGTAAATATGTGTCGTTAAACATACGACCTGTCCACATCGTTTAAAGAGAAAAAAAAATATTCCAAGCATGAAGGTTTTTAGAATCATGATCATTATAAGTACGTAATAATTTATGAAATTTTTACATTAGTTTAAAGAGAAAAAACAGATGCCCTTTAAAAGCAAAAGAAGAAGATGGATTCTACCGGTGTCTGGATCATGGAAAACAAGCAAAACCATGCTATAGGTACATGATATTCTAATTCAAGTTTGCAGAAAGTTAGATAAACAAAAAAAAATTAAATGATGCTTTAACTTGGTTCATGATATGCAGGTATAATTTCAAAGGCTTTATCACAGACCCTTCTGCAACCGCTCCGATCACTTTCTTTACCCCTGCAGCAGACGATGTGATCGGGTACTCATGTTCACAGTTAATTGCAATGCACAAAGCAACAGATCCGCAAGAAATACCACCTGAGATCTTTGCAATTGAAGGTCAAAAGAATATTTTTCAAATCCATTTCAATCAAACAGTCAGAAAAGTTGACTTTATTCTAGACCAAGTTTTCAACAAAAGAAACATAGAACAAGGAAAAACCACAGCAATAGAAGCAAACCCAGGTACCAACATTTGAGTTAACATTTTCTCTTATTTAAAGATAACATCTACAAATGCAAATATTAACTACTTTGTTTGTAAAAAGTAGGAACACCACCAACAACCCTCGCACTAACAAATCAACAAGACCCAGACGAAAAGACAGATGAACAGAGCAGATCAAGAACAGTTAGGAGAGCATTGTTTGAAGATGAACCACCACATCCAAGGAAACAAAAAGGTGAGTTATGTAATTTTACTTAACATAAACAATAACTTTTATAATATCTTACAATAAAGTCACATAGGCTTCAGCTAAACATTACAACAAGACTCATTAATAAAATTAAATACAGATACATAACTGCAAATACAGACACCAACATAAATGCCACACAGTCAGAAATCCATCACACCCTTAAGCTTCTGAATAAAGATATCCTTATCACGAGCATTTAGCTCCAACTCGGCTGTCATTATGCGCATCTGCATGACCTTTTGGTCATCTTTTGCCTGTACCTCTCTTAGGTACTCAGCCATTTTCTGGGCATAAATGTTACCAACAGTGTCTAGCTCTTGAATGAAAGTCGCCCTTTCACGAATTACCCCAACCAGTCTACCACAAAGTGCATTCATCTATTGTGTCATTTGAATGTCTTCGATTGCAGAGTGAAGGCAATATAGAACTAACATCTCAGACCAATTGTTTGAATTAGCATCGACTCTAAGCTGATCAAACTTAGGACGCCTAGACATTGTGTTTTCTTGCTTCTTTATGAGAAGTTGGAAAATGAACTGTCAAAATAAATGTACACCATAACTGCCTTAAATAGAGAAACAAAACTCAAAAAGAAATTCGCATAGTTTTTTTTTTGCCACATGCATATCATGAACCAAGGTAACCTTATCTCCTTTGGCTTATTGCCATGATACAGCTATTGAAAAAAAAATTGGAATAGACCATACCTGCCAAAGATACACATCAACTTTATTTATATCCATTATAGCCATTGAAAATGGTTACAACTACTCTACTATTACTCCTTTCTATTCAACCATACCCATCCAAAAGAACCTAAAATTATTAACTTGCACCCTTTAAAAGTTGGCAGAAGTAATGGACTCCCAACAGTTTATTTCATTATGCACTACTTAATCATTGTAGGTGCATAATCTGGTCTGAACACCCGCTATCGATACCTACTTTGAACGGGCCACTGTAGCTACGGGGTAGAGATATATTAATTGCTTGCCTATGTACGGGTCACTGCTGCTACTTGAATCAAAAATAAAAAAAAATAAGGTGTCGACAATGGAAATGCTATATATATCAGATACATAGCCTTTCCGGGAAACTGAAACATGCTTTTGGAAAATGGACTTATAAAAATAATAATAATAAAAATCATTTGCCTTGATTTTATGGAACCACTTACTATGCACAATGGAAATGCTATATATACATGTGAGTAGCACCGTTTCCCGTTATTGTTGAATACAAATTTCTTTTTCTAATTTTCATTTAAAGATTACTTCCGCTTAGATTGATTGCTAATGTTTGATAGATATTGCAGCAAATAACTACAGCACTGAAGCATGTCTTGATGGTTGTTGTATATAGACAATTGACAACACCAAAAGAAACTTATCACTGGGTGTTCTATTGCATAAAATATTGAGCATGCAACTAACTTATTGTCCAGGAAATTTCACAACTGTTACAACCACTCAGGACTACAACCACAGTGAGATGTCAAGGATGGTATTGTGTGCAACACTATGTATTGGTAAGTTTCTAACTTTGTTATTATAGGAGTATGTTTTCAGTTTAAGTGGTTATAAAAATTGCATAAGAAGTTTTTCGGAACATAATGTATTTACCTGTATATGTAGTAGCAGGCGTCTAATTTAAATTTTTCAAAGTTTACGTCAAATAGATAAAGTACTCAAAAGATGCAGCCCCAGCCACACTTACGTATGGTTTTGTTCAAAATGTGAATATACATGTTTGAGTGGGGTGTTTGGAATAGCTTATGTACAGTTTGCAAATCTGTTTTTGATTTTGGTTCTCGAAATGCATGGAACTGAAAATGGGGCCGGTGCAATTTGTTTGTTTTCAAAAGATATTGTAATAATTTCATAAGCTTTCAGTTTCTGTTTTGTTGTACCGATTGTAGTTGCATTGGTAATTGTTTTTAATCGTAACAACAAAAGCATGTTGATAGTAGCAAGGAGCTCAATGAAAGAGAAGGCAGTGACAGCCATGACTGCAACTACTTTGATAGCTTCAATGGTGGTTCCAGATTTTGCTCAAGTTGCTTCTGGTGTGACTCCTTCAGTAAACAACTTCTTGCTAAGCATTGGTGCTGGTGGTGTGGTTCTTGCTGGTATCTTGGGTGCTATCATTGGTGTTTCCAATTTTGACCCTATCATTGGTGTAATTTCTTTATATAATCAAACCTATTATCATTCATCTCAACGTTAACATATTTGTCACCTAACATAGAGGGTTCCAACGATGTTTGTACTTTGTATGGTTTTGGTTAATTCTTTATTTGGGATAAACAAGTCTATTGTTATAACACACTAAAAAGTTTTGGTCACTAAGTCTGAAATTTTTTTAAGTTAGGTTCGACAAAGGCAAATAAGATATCCATTTTCAAATCTCCTTTAAAATTGAAACTGGTTTAAGACCTTTTATAAAATTAAAGGTGAGGAATGTTTAATTCCATTTTGAAGACCAATACTATTTTATTGCATTGTTCTTGATTATTGTGGTGAACAAAAATTCATTATTGACGCTAATGATTGTGAGTTGGAATGGAAGAGGAAGAAGGGTAAAATGGTAATATGTGTTATTAATTAATATCATTATAGTAAAATTTGATTAAAATGTTAAATTGGGTAAATATGTGTAATTTTAATATTTGAAATGATATTGACGTAATATTAATATTTGTAAGGATATTGATATAATTTCAAAGTTTTTCAAAGATATTGATGAAATTCTCACTATTATAAAATATATTTAAATAAATACAATTTATTTTTCTTAAACTTACCCCAAATTCAAAACCTATACTAAATCCAAATCCGAATTCAACCCCACTTATAAACCAAACGGGCACTGGAATTGGATAAAAGAAAAGCAAATCTCAAAATTAGAGAATTAATACAATAATAAAAATTGGATAATGAACAATTTAGTTTGAAATTCTACTTTTAATATTATGGCATATTTTCTAAAACGTAAGTATCTTTTGGTTTTGTGTGGAGTTTGATTTTAATTTAGTGAGCCTGTGTTTTTTTTAACTCTCCCGTTAGTTGTTAACGGAATTAGGTCACGCGCTAGGAACATGACTGAGTCAAGTGGGTGAACGTCTTAAAAGTGACCGAGTTTCCAAGGTTAGGGTATCATTCTACGCACTTGAAAATTCAGGGTAATAATAAGACCTAAATGATCAAATCCAACGTATGCATTTTCTCCTTTACTATTTCACCAAAGGCACTAAATTGATGGAACCCTAACTCAGTAACTCATCAACAAAAATGGATCAACAGACTCAACAACAATCAAAGGAATCAGTCACTTGATTCCTACTCTTTTGACAGAATTCTGTTAAAGCTTCCAGTTGCATCGTTGTTACGTTGCAAGTCTGTTTGCAAATTTTGGCACTCTTTAATATCCGAACAACGTTTCATTAAAGCACATGTTAGTGTATCAAGTAGCAACATTAACTTCCCACATCACCAACTAGTTATTAGCGCTACTATGATTTGAAATCTCAAAGGTTTTCCTCTTTATGATGTGTTGTTTGATAAACCTATTAATGCGTTAGAGCTTGATAATCCATTGACGCACATTCGTGAGCCTTGTATTTGGATAGTCGGTTTTTGTAATGGATTGTTATGCATTGTTTAGGAAGAAACTCCCTTTATTTATTACCCTAGTGTTAGGGTATGGACTAGGTTATATTGTGGTTTTAAAGATGTTATAATGTGTTTTATGGTTTTGGTTATGATGAGTCTACCGATGATTACAAAGTTGTTGGAATATCTCATGATAACAAAGTGAAAATATGCTCATTAAAAAGTGGAAGTTAGCATAAATTAGATGATTTTCCTTATGGTTATCCGTTGAGAGATTCTTGTAAGTTTTCAAATGGAGCTCTTGATTGGGTGGCTAGTAATCCAAATTTAGGATCGTCGAATTCGTGGAGGATAGTTTCTCTTGATTTAGCAAAGGAGACTTATGATGAAGCTTTGCAACCCCAAGTATGATGAAGGTGATAAGGATTTGGCATTGGGGGTTGTTCTAGGAGAAGGATTGTGTGTGCTTTGTAATTATGGTGTAGAACGTGCATATATATGGGTGATGAAGGTTTATGGAGTAGAAGATTCTTGGATGAAATTGGTTTTCATCCCTTATCCGAATAATCCTGGGAGCGTTAAGTTTTCAATACCTCTGTGTATTTCAAATGATGGTAAAGTGCTGTTGCGATATGGGTCAATTTTGATTGTCTATGATTCCAAGAATATTTCATTCTCATCCACCCACACGATTCAAAACTATGATGTATGCTCTCAAGCAAGTATTCTTATTGAGAGTTTGGTTTTACCTTGTTCCCCCTTGATACGGAATTGATTGAGGAGTTCGCGTTTAAGTTCATGGATGAATGGGAATGAAAACACTCTTATTTGAAACGGGCATAGCCGAATGTCCGTTTAGACTTTTGGGGCCGTTTATTTTTCTGTTTTATATCGATTAGTTCTTTATGTAAAGCACGTGATATTTTGGATTTCCTTTAATCACAGGATATCTTAGCTGTCCTATTGCAGTATGTTCCTTTATGTTTTGGATTTTGTTGTTGAGAAAATACCTGCCATATTTCAACTGCCTATAGAAAGGACACTCATTTGTAAGCTTTAAAAGCATCGAATGGTATAATCTTATTGAAGATGTGTGTTATACACCGTTATGCACAACCCTTCAAGCCTTGGTGATAAAGATGAAATTAAGGTGGACGTTGCTCATCTTACTTAAGTTCCATTTAATTAGTTGTTGTTTGGAACACATTTCTTATGTAATCAAGTCTTGGTCATATTATTAGGTTGCTTAAGGGCTTTATGTTAGTTATACATGTCACGACCCTATTGGAAGCCCTATGGGCCGTGACTTAAGGGTTAGTTTCTAGAAGATCAAGGCAAACTGTTGCCCTAACACTTGCCTATAAATACTCATTGTATACAACTCTTATTATTGTTGGTTTTTATTCAGTTATGCTAATGAAATTTTGCTACTCTATCATGTGAAATAAGATCCGACCTTCTCATCTCTTCTTCTCTCATTCTCTCATCTAGTATGTGTTATATTACTTGTGTTGTGCTTAATCTAGGACCTAACAAGTGGTATCATTCGCTAGAAGATCATTGAGTTGTGTGTTATTGCGTAGTTCATAGCTTATTTATAGTTTACGTTTGGTTTTGTAGTTTATTAGTGACAAAATCTCATTTCTAGAACTTATTCTTCACACTTGTAAAGTGTTAAGATCTCTATAGTGTTTAGAAGTTTGATTTATAGTCAAAAGGTTAGATCTTTTTCGATTTACATGGGATTTACATTTGGTTTCATTAGTTGCACCTAATCGAAATTCTTCAAATTTCGTTTAAAATATTAAAGCTTGAAACTTTCTTATTACTTAAGTGTTTTTAAACGTTTTGATCCAAAGAGATTCAGTTTAAACATCGTTTTTGATTGGTAAAAAGTGTTTTGATTAAACTGTGTTTCTATCGGAATTGGAGAAAAGGGTTTGTCGGAATTCGTTATGAGGGTTTATCGGAATTGGTGATTAGGGTTTATCGGAATTGGAACAAAAAGGGTTTATCGGAATTGACGACCTAAGGCTTATCGGAATTGTATACTCAGTAGATTCCTTGCTTGTACAAGCTTGTGAGAATACTTCGACTTTGAGGAAAATCTCCTATCTTGTATAATTTAATGAGAAAATCATCGGAATTGCAATTCAGATAAGTTATCGAAATTGCAAAGTTCTGTTGCAATTGCAAAGTCCATCGCAATTCCAAAGATCCTTTGAAATTGAGTAGTCCATCGGAATTAGCTACTTTTTTTTTAGGAATTGGACAAATCCATCGAAATTTCATCGGAATTCAGATAATCCATTGCAATTCAGTGAACTCGTGGCAATTGGCAACTGTGAACAGCGTTTTGTCGGAATTGAATGTGAACAGTGTTTGTCGGAATTGAAAGTGAACAGTAAAACATCTTAATTCATGCTTAACCAAAACCAAACTTTATAACTCATAACACACTTCTCAATTGTCTACAAGATCCATAAGAACACAAGTTACTTCTACAAGAATGTCTCAACCACCGAACTACAACTATTTTTATAATCAACAACAGCAGTATCATCAGCAACAATAATATCCTCAACAACCACAGTATCCTCAACAACAACTGTTTATGCAACAACATCAATTTTTCCCACAACAACAAATCCCTCAACAACAACCATATCAACAACAACCAATGCAGTCCTACCCACTTCCAGCAAAACAACCACACTGGTTTGATCAGATGTGTGAAGCCGTAAGTAGTCAACAATCAAGACATGAGGCTGGTTCATTAGACACACCTCCTATGCTCACTCCGGGAAACTATGTGCAATGGGCAAGTCGATTCTTACGGTTCATCGAACTCAAGAAACCGCATGGCAAATACATGCAAATGGCTATCATTGAAGGACCTTTCCATGTGCCAACTACAACGGTTCCTGGAGATCCAAATTCTATTCCTCCAAGAGAAGCAATTGTGACCCCTATTCCTGATGCTTAGCTTACAATAGAACAAATACTTCACCGTGAAGCCAATGAACTTGCAATGTCTTACATTCTTCAAGGAATTCCTAATCCAATCTTTAGAAGTATTGATGCTCAGAAAACTGCCAAGGACATGTGGGAACACGTTCATCTTGTAATGGAAGGCACTGAATTGAACCAAGAAGATATGGAATCAAAACTCTATCTCGAATACACAATGTTCATGATTGAAGCAGGAGAATCACTAGAGTCTTATTACCATCGGTTCACCAACATCATAAATGACTTGGACAGACATAACATAGTTTTACCCAGGATTGCATTCAATACAAAGTTCCT
>CP139503.1:209388205-209677798 GCA_021014915.2 Artemisia tridentata subsp. tridentata
ACTTTTTAAGTGACTTTATGTTAATTAAGCGACTTTCTATTTTGTCATTTTCCAGCCAAAAAGTCAAACCGCTAAAAACGTTATTTTATTCGTTTTGCTTCTTCCACACCTTGAGCGACTTATTTTTTATTTAAGCGACTGACGCTTGTACTTTGAGCGACTTTTTCACCTGCCAACTTTTTTTACTTCTACCAGTTAACTTTGTACTTTCCAACTTTTACACTTTTAATACTTTTAATATTTTTTATACTTTTTATACTTTTATACTTTTATTTTAAAAAATAATACAAACAATAATGCAAAGAAGTGTATCAAACACACTTCGTTTAAAACTTCTTTCTCTTACTCTCACTTTACTATTATGTTTTAGTGTTACTTTAGCAATTAGAGACACACAAAATACACTCAGCCGACGTCGATTAACAACAGATCGAACGCCTAAGTCTAGCAATTAGACACACACAGACCTGAAGCACCCCACAACAACCTTGGTTTTCGATTTAGGGTTACGGTAAAGTAATTTCATTCGATCTAACGAAATAAAAATTGGTTTCGAGTAGGGTAAGTAATTATCTTTTTGATTTAGGGTTACTCAAATTTAGGTTTAGGGTTTCTTGTATTGGTTTTGTTTGTTGGTTTAATTGTTCGAGGATTATTTAATTGGTTTTTGGTTTATCTGATTATTTAATTGTTTGTGTTTCTTTAAATAGGGGTTTTTAGTTTTAGGGTTTATGTATCTGTATGTCATGTTTTTTATTGTTAGGTTTTTGTTAATTATAACCCGAAGATTGTATTTAAAGTTGTGATTTCATTGCTAGTGAATTGAGAAAAATGTTACATAGTTAGATGGCTGTTTTGGGAGTTGTATATTGTGGTTGTTTCATACTTAGATGGCTTCTATACTGTGCTTACGTGTGACAGATGATGTCGGTTTTGGGAGTTGTTTATTGTGGTTGTTGTTGTTAATCTGCGTAACTGTGCCAAATGTGTTATTGGAAAATGAAACTTCAGACAATTTTACAAAACTATTTTCAAGTGCGAGCGTTGGAAACCTTTGTTTTTGTCTTTGCGATCGATCTAAGTGTTGTATCACCATGGTGGTAATCGGCTATTCTATGGGAAACAACTAGGGTAAACGGATCAATTGGTGATTCCGGGCGACCTTGAACCATAGATGGTCGGTTTACTTAACCCTGTAGAGTTGGGCTCAGATATCGGGCCTCAGATTATTCATTCTGCTTGTGATTAAGACACGTCGGAGGTAGTCTGTACTCCCGATCAGGTTCAAACTACACGGGCAACTATTTTGACAAGTTGTGATCTCGCGAAGACTTAGTGCATCGGCGGTACACACGATCTTGTAAATTCTTTTGCAAAATTTTTGTGAACTTTTATTTTCCACTAACAGTTAGTTTACGGATATGATAGAGTATTTGGAAAGTTGAGTTTACCTTGAATTTAGTTTAAAGTTGCTATTTCCGGTCTTAAGGCTGACACTGTCATATATTATGATGTATGTGGTCATTAGGTACCTAGCTCGAAAACCTAGTGGGAGCCTTTTGATTCTCCAATTGGGGAAGACTCCTTCCTTGTAATGAGGATTGAGAACTCGGTTTCATTTGAAATTATATGTAATATAGTGTTTTCGTTGGTTAATGAAAATATATGTTGAAATTTGAATAAACCTATAATAGGTTGCTATCCTGTATGGAATGAGCTGAAATATAGTTTTGTTGCTCTTCATGGCGTTTTGCTTCTAGTGCTTGATCTTCCATCTGCTTTTTTACAGTGGCAACCAAAGGCTTTCCTATTTCTTCTGCTCTTTTCTCTATTTCTAGTTCACGGCGTTTTGCCTCTATTGCTTTTTCTTCCATATGCTTTTGTACAATGGCAACCAGAGATAAAAATCTATGGTTGCCATTGTACAAAAGCAGATGGAATAAAAAGCACCAGAGGCAAAACGCCGTGAACTAGAAATAGAGAAAAGAGAAGGAGAAATATGATTGGCCAGAAGATGTTCCATTATGGCTGGGTTTCGTTGGTGAAGGGTTTTGTGATGAAGGTGAATCAAGTGATGTGGATGTGGATCAAGAGACTAAGAAGCTGACCCAGAAACAATTTTTTAAGATGATGGTTGGTATGGATTATGGAAAGTCGTTTAGGTGTTCTAGATCATTGGTATGGATTATGGAAGGTCGTTTAGCATACTAATTCACGAGTTTCATATTTACATTTACAATGTTTGCCAAACAATTTATATTGTATACAACGTAAGTGCAACCCGGCTCTTTGTCATTAATAGAGAATGGATAATAAGTGTACTAAGGTTTTGTTGTGTTTAGAGATGCTGCTGCTCAGAATAGATACAACTACTCATGGTGTATAAAGGAAAATACTCCAAGTGTCATACTACTGCTAGTGTATTTTATACTACTGCTAGTGTATTCTATACTACTGCTCGTGTTGGTGATTCTGCTGATGCAAGAATACTACTGCTCGATTAAAAGATACTGCTGTTAGAGTAATTGATACTACTGGTTTAAGTGTAACCATATATACATCTAATTATCCAACCTAAATACTAAAGATACTGAAAACATAAAAAGACCATCATCCTAAACTGTTTCACTCCATTTCACCCCAACTTGTTAGAACCAGAGCTCTCTTCCCTGCTTTCTATCAAATTCTTCCTTTGCTTGAGTCGGTTAAACAAAATTTTAAGATCGCTAATCCTCTTTTCTAGATTATAAGGGTCTTGAAACCCATCTTGTTGCTCCCCCTAGTTTTGAGGCACCACCACATTTTGCTACTCCACCACATTTTGCTGCTGATCCTCTTTATTTTGCTGCACCAGTACCTCACTTTGAGCCACCTCCTCCTCTTCATCTTCATCTTCCTCTTCATCTTCCTCTTCATCTTCTTCCTCCTCCTCATATTCATTCACTCCCCAAACCTCATCCCAGTAAAAGTCTTGCACATGCTGCCAGTTCAAAATTAGACCCCTCATCCACGTATCTACCTGCCTATACGACCCATATTCTGCAATGGGTTCATACCCGAAAGCATTAAACACTGCGTCAAATAGCAAATTGTTGTTTAACACCCACTCGTACTCTTCAGCATCATTTTGAAAGTTACCATTATTTGCTGCCATTATTGAGGTTTTCTTTGAATTAAAAGGGATATATGTGTTTGTGTGTGTTATTTGGTATACAATCGATAGGTATAAATAGGCTGGAGAGGTAGATGAATGGTTCCCAAGACTTTAGGCGGGAAAAGGGACCAAAGGCGCACGCCAAAAGGAAACTGTGAATTTAAGTTGTACGAAAAAGTCTCCAATTTCCTTTTACCAAGTATTGACTTTTCATGTACAATGAGTTGATGCCACAACTAGTTGTATCTCATGCTTTGTGAATAATAAACTTCCAAACTCAATATTTCTAACTAGTTGTTTGTGATGTTTGGGATACTTTGGGATCGGGTTCATTATTATTGACCCGAGGGAATAAATATTTGACCGTTACTCGAAAGGAAATATTAACTCATTTTTTTCGGCTTGATATTGACTCGACTTGGACAAAAATAAAATAACCAAATAAAAACAATTGTTAAACTAAAAGTTGTAGAGATATTTGTTATTAAATATGGTGAGAAGTGATTCAAATCCTATGGCTCGAAAGGATCTCCTAACTTCTTCATAAAGGGTTAAGTTGGGGTTGACAAACCTTCCTTCGTGAAGTATCGTGACTGAACATTTTGGAAGCTAGAAATGACTTGTAGGGGTGTTTAAAATTCAGTTGAAATGTTCGGAATGTAGAGATTGGTTAGATGATGATCAAAGTCATATGTATGTGGCATTATTGAAACCTATACAAGATTAAACAAATATTTTTTTTAGAAGAGTAGTGTTAGTTGTTTGGTTAACTTTATCAACTCCTAATCAAACGGGTTATTATGAGGAAGGTTTTATTTTAGGGCCCCTTTATTTTATTAACAATTATGTTAAAACAATCGTTTGATTAACTTAGACTAATGAACACACCTTATTTTAATTAGTTTTTGATAATCAATCCCTAGGATTAATTTAGAATCAAATAGATTAAAAGGAGATAATATAATTACTTACATTTATGATTAGAAGACTGTTTTTGAGGAATAAGAAGCCTATTTATGAGAGGTTTTTGTTTTAGATCGTTCTTGATGTAGTGGCAGGGAAAGATTGTTGTTTGTTTTTTATTTCAACCATTTTAGCGACTTAATAAACAATTTAAGCGACTATATTTTCTTTAAGCGACATTTTTTTAAAACACCCTCCCATTAACACACACACACTCAAATTCCACCAAAACACATATACTCAGTGGCACAACCTCTCCATTTACCTTTACACCTGCTGTAAATCAAACCCAAAATTAAAATCAAAATTAAAGTATCTCAAACATTACACGCATCTTCTATACTCGAGCTCCTAACTTTAATAATGTTTCGTATTAGGGTATGTATACTGTTATTTTTTAATTCTTATAGTTTTATTTTTATTCCAACCATCATGCCTTTTGCAATCGAGTTACTTGATGTATGTGTTTTTCTTGTTCTTTATTACTGTATTGTACATCAACTATATTTGGTTATTTGATGTCTCTTTGTCTGGCCCAAAAAATATGATCATTTATGTCTATTGGAGTAGTATGCAATATAGAACTGTTTAATGATATGAATGTTACCTTAAACTGTCAAAAAATATATTAAAATATGAGCATTTATAACACAACCTGTTTGAATAGATGGTTGTTATTCATTTACACCACACCTTGTTTCCATATTAGCATTTATGTCTATTGGAGTGATTTTTTACCAAAATATGAGCATTTATAGCACAACCTGTTTCAATATAATAGGTTTTAGAGTAGCTTTTATTTTTGTTCTTGTAGGAATATGAAGCCAAAGTCATCATCAGAAGTAAACCAAATTACTTTTCTTTAATGAAATCCAAATTGGATCAGAAATGAAGGAAGTTTTTTCGGGCTACTTGTTTTGGTAAATGGTTGGACCTTTCTTATTTTGACCACGAACCACATATGATAGATTATATCTTACAGAAACAATGTTGTCCGAGTAATGCTCATTATGATATGCCGATTATATATTATGTTGAAGAACGTCCTATACATTTCGGCCGACCTAAATTTTGTCTTATCACTGGTTTTCATTTTGGAAATGTAAGTTTTACCTCATATAAGTCGGGACACCTCAATTTTAGGAATAGGGTTTTTCCACTCCATGTAGGTAAGAAAGTAACCAATCTAGATATTCTTGGTCTAATTGAAGATGAGCAGGCATTCGGTATTCTATTCGACGAAGATGCAGTACGTCTTTGTCTATTGTTACATTGGAGGTTATCTTTATGGGCAGATTATTAATTGAAGAAGTTGATGATACACTCTTCCGATTGATTGAAAACCTTGATGACTGGGATGCTTTTCCATGGGGGGAGCATATTTGGAGACATTTGTATGATCAAATTTTGGACGTGGCGGATAAACACAAGTATAAATTCCTTGAAGGTATTAACAAAGACCGCAAGTTTGTTCCAACATATACGCTTTCAGGATTTGTTTGGGCTTTCAAGGTTTGTATTTATTTATTTTTATTTTTTTAATTATAGACAATGTATGCTACTTATGTTATGTTTCTTTCACTGAATTCGAAGAATTCATTCACATTTTATAGATATGGATAATGGAATCTTTTGAAAGAAGCATTCTTTGGTGGAATAAAGTGCCAGAAACGATACCAAGAGGAGTATCGTGGTCAAAGAACGCAACATTTAAAAGATCAGATTATAAGTATCTTTTTGGAAAGGTAAAACTCTTTATCAAATTTGTCGTATTAATGTTTGCTGTTATTATAAATTTTATGTTATTACTCGTGGTCAAAGAACGCAACATTTAAAAGATCAGATTATAATTTATTTATTTTTTTAATTTTGTAAGGAGGCGAATGTTGTTCAAATCTTAGACCGACATTAGCTGAGAGGAAATCTGATTGGTATATACACTTTATGTATTTTTTCCATCATTACATACCTAGAACTCCCCCAATGAAAACCACACATCTCGCTGATGAGTATTTCAAGAAGTTGGCCGCAGCACGCAAACGTGGAAAGATAGAATGTAAACATTTACCTATTATACGCAAAAGTGAGAGCAGTATAATAGAGACCAGCATAATTCAGGATGCTGTTATTACAGAGTTGAATGCCCGTGTGTTCAAACTCGAGGGAATTATTCATGTTCTTGCTCGAGAAAGAAATGGGGTAATATATCCGGTTGATTGTTCACTTACCTTGACATGCCTTTTTTCTTCTTGATTTTGTTTTTTAACCACTATTGTTCATTCACAGGAGAAATTGGTGTTTGATGATGATCTTCGGAATCTCAGTGCAGAGTATTGTGACGAGCTTAATCATGATTTTCTTGAGTTGTTCCATTCAACTATGGATACCAGTGGGTCACAACGTGTAGATGTGGATGACGATGACGATGTTGCAAAGGTAAATTACAGATTTAATGTACATGTAAACTCTTACCGTACCGTAAAATGATATATCAACTTTAAACTAAGTTAACTTTGACAGGAATTTATTATTCAAGAAGAATTAAGATTGCGACATGAAGAATTAGAAAAGGTGCGGTTAAAAGAGCAGAAGTTGAGCCAAGAGGAGAAGAGGTTGAGGATGGAAGAGGATAAGATGATAAGGATGGAAGAGAAAAAGAAATTGATCGATGAAAGGGATAAAAAGAAAAGGAAAGAGGCGCTTAAGAATACTAATCACTGGAAAAATGCTATGGCGCGCATAGCCCATACAAAGAGGAGTGAAAGTTCTGGTGAAGCTAATGCGTATTATTGGAGTAACGCATATGCGGAAAAGAAAGCACAATGCTTTGGCTTACGGAATCCAAATATGACGGAACAAATTTAGAATGTTAAGCCATGGGTTGAGGTATGAAAACTACTAATTTGATTGTTTAAAATATATCATATTTTTCATTTATGCTCGTAAGCATAAGTGTGTCGTATACTAGGATCTGAAACGCTGGAACAACGCGGCGAACAAGGTTCATTTGACAGATGAATTTGACTGATATCTTGGTCAAATTGGTCCGCTTAATTATAAATTCCCATGGTGTGAAGATGTGAATGTGGATAGAAGGTTCTGGGAAACTTTAGTTTGCTTAGACCCGACTAGGCAAGGTTAGATAATGGATGAGGCAAGTACTTATATAACTGTAATTCACCCTATACTATTGAATTAATTTCTTTTAAATTTGTGAGGTCGTTTATGATTCACAATTTACAGCACATAGAGTTGTGGGTTAATTACATGTGGCATGTGAGACCCGATACGGCTGATTGGGCGATGGTTAGTGGCTACTTTGTTCAGCTTCTACTTCAAAACTCGCTGCCTTTGTGGTATGCTAATAGGGAAAGGTACTCTGTTCCATGATCCGATGTTAAGCAGGTAAGTCCTTTGATTTCCATCTTGCTGGCATAATCCGCTTACTTGCTTCATTGGCTCCACTATTTGGTTCACGTAACCCAATACTTTTTTTCCCGCACACCTGCTTTGTAGGTTTTTATGCCTATTAATCAAACGGAATCTCATTGGTTTCTTGCACGTTTTGAGATAGAGACAGGAGTAGTTACATTTTTCAATAGCGGTGAAATTTATGTCGAGGAATTGCCAGAATTTTATATCGCAGTGATGGATTGTTTACGGGTTAGGCTAGCCGCTATATCCATATAATTAAGCTGGAAACATTATATTGTTTTAACACTTTTAACATTTTCCCGCAGTCTCAACTACCCGAGGTCCTAAGTCAAGCGCTAGTATTTGAGAAGAAAGGCATAAATCCTTCAACTTACAGCATTACGTTTTCTCACGCTGAGAAAGTACCTAAGCAGGCCGGGATATTTGGTGATTGTGGTATTTGGGTTTGTATTTTTTTATACCGCTTGGCTTACGTAAGTCGTTGGACGTTAAGGATCTATTCAGGCTGCACTTGCATACCGTGAACAAATGGCTAAGTTTTTTTTTAAAATCGGTTTGTATTAGTCATGTATCAAGTATGTTGTAGTATCTCAAAACAATTGCTGAGCATATGATGCCTTTAATGGGTTCAACCTTTTGTATGTCAACTCTTGTTCGATGTCTTTTGTGATATACTCGGACAAAAGCACTTTTCTGTTTTTCTTGTAAATTGCAAATCATTATGAGTAAATTTTTATTGCTGTCTTAATTAGCATACACAAAAGAAATAAGAGCCACTCAACAAAAATAAAAAGCATAAACTATGTAAAGTTTTATGGGTTAATATCCTCCTAAACACCTAGTTAAAAAGATAAGCAATTAGGCCCACACCAACTAGATCTTTTGTAAGTATTTGTACGACATAACAGCTTCCTATGCATTTTATGTTTGGAACTATCAACTGCTATCATAAAAATAGAGCTTGGGAGATTCTGCTGTTGGTGACAAAGGAAAAGTAGCCAAGGATGATTCTGCTGCTAGTTCAGAAAATTCTGCTGCTGGAGTTAAAGAAGCTGCTGCTGTGCCAGAGCAAGTTCCTACTGCTTGTGCTAAAATTCCTACTGTTGAGACTCAGGGAGATTATACTGTCGAGAGAATTGTCGATGATGATGTGAGTCTAGCTGAGGCAATAATCCAACTGAAAACAACACCAGCACCTAAACCACAACCACCTACTCCTCAATCATAACCAGAACCACAACCAAAACAAAAGCAAGTAATACCACCACCTCCAAGAGCTCCTGTCAAAGGAGTTATAATTAGAGAACCTATCACAACCAAGAAACCTGTTCATACACATACATACTCAGGAAATGGTAAAGGAATCATCACTGAAGAGCATGAATTTAATCTTGAAGTTCCCTTTGAGTACTGGCCAAGGGAGCCTCAAGAAAAGTTTAATGAAGAAGCTGAAGCAGAAGCAAAATTGAATTCTTTGGATGAGGAACATGCAAAAAAAAAATAATAATAATAAAAAAATAATTAAAAAAAAAAAAAAAAAAAAAACATGCTGAAGCAGAAGCAAAAACAAAGTTTAATGAAGAAGCTGCAAGGAAATTTGTGTTACCACGAACATAAACCGATCAACTTCATCCAACAAAACCCATCCATGATGTATTTTATTTTTTTAATTGCAAATCATTATGAGTAAATTTTTTATGTCTTTATCGAGTATGTTGTAGTATATTTTATGTCTTTTGTCATATTCTCGGACAACTTAAGTTTATGTATTTATTTTAAATTGCAAATCATTATTAGTAACTTTTTTATTGCTCTTTTAATTAGCATACACTCAAACATTTTAATAGGCATAAATTATTTAAAGTTTTATGTGTTAGTATCCTCCTAAACACCTAGTTAAAAATATAAGGAATAAGGCCTACACCAACTACATCTATTAGGTATACGGGATACAAACAGTAGATCTATTGTACAACATGTAAGTATTTGTAGTATATAACATCTTCACATGCATTTTATTCTTGGACCTATCAACTATCATAAAACAAAAAAAATAAGTAAAAAATAACCACTTTGTTTTCTCTATATTTTCATTTTTCATCAAAGGGATGTCATCTACTGGATCAGGATCAACAACCTGTTATGATATTGGGTTTGACCAATGCGTGTATGTTTCTCTATTATTTTTTCTATCCTTTTTAAAGATTTATTGTTTGTGTAATGATATATGCTTGTTTTAATTCTTTCCATTGTTACACAGGAACTCTAATAACCCTGACGAGCTTGTGTTTGAGGTATATTATGGTAGTGTTTTTATGTATCTTCCCTTAAGGTACACCGGTGGAGAAGTTATAGACTTGAAGTTGTCTAGGTCAAGTAGGTTATGTTATTCTGAGATGTGTGACCTTTTGTTGAAAAACATAAAAGAGGATATATGGGCGTGGTTTTATTGTAAACCTAGGTGTAGCGTGGAAGAAGGTTTGACCATTGTCAAAACTGATAATGATGTCAAGAGAATGTATGAATTTGCTGAGATTAATGGGGTCATTCAGGTATTTGTTAGTGCAATTCCGCAAGCACATTTAGTTACCCACTATCATAAGAACTTGCCCTTTGATGACTCTGACGATGAGGTTACATCTAAAGTCAGAATGCATGAAAAAAGAAAGAAAGCTTATGAAAACATGTCTTTGGAAGAAAAAATTACCTGGGAACAAGCAGAACAAAATTCCCCAGGTATCCTTAAGACACCTTATCTTAAGCCTTTTGTCGAGGCAAGTCTTTTTAGAGGGTTGGGAGCGATGGAATACAATGATGACAGCTTATATTCTCCGGAAGGGTTCAGGTCTGTTAATAGCCCGTACATCCCAAAGGATTGTGACTGTGGCTGTAGGTCTCCGACTTTTGTAAACTCCCTTGTTAATGACTTTGACGATGATCCTACAGTTGTAGGGTCTACTCCTTTTAAGGGTAAGAGGGTTTTAAACGACCTTGATGATGATGGCACAATTGCACGATCTACAGTTATACAAAAAGCGCCAAAGGAAAGTCGTTTTCAAGATATCAGTTCAAAAGGCAGGAAACTTTTGAATGATTTTGAATCCGCTGGTGATGATGTTCAGCATTTGTGTGATGGAAACTCGGTTGTTGGTGGTACAAATGATAGCACATGTATTTGAACTTTGTTTCTTTAACTTTCCTATGGTAACAATGTATCTACGTAGTGCTTGTAATAGTTATGTTAGGAACACTTTATCGTATTTTAGGGTTAATTGTTGTCATAGGTTAATTTGCAAAAGCTAAAAGTATGCGTTTTCAGAGCTTTTTGCTTATTGATGTACACTTATTCAAGTTCCTTAATGAAAGCAACTTTTGTATTTCTAGTTAAATAAGCTATAAAAAGTCCCTTAAGCGACTTTTAGGTGTGTAGATAAGCGACTTTCTAAAATCCAACTCTAGGGCGCAAGTGACATGTAATGATGACTGCATTGCTTGGCAGGGTAAACAATGTCAACCAGACTAGTGGTTAGATTCAACCGATTTTTTTTAAATGACATTTTATGAATTATTTTTTATAGCGCCTTGTAACCCAACCACCAAAATTTTGTGTGCTTTTTGTTTTGTTACGTTATTATGGTCTTGTACTGAATTAAATATTGTTGCGCATGTAGTATGTTATGTCATTTGTTCGTGCGCATCTAGTATGCATGTAGTCTATCAAAATCTACTAAAAGAAAGGATTTATCAAGTTTGAAATTGAAATTGTTATCTAACAAAGTTTAACACGTACAAGTCGCTTTATTTGGGCAACTTATAACGTGGGTGGTTGTTTTTGGCTTTAACGCAAGACCATAGTTGCGTTAACTTAGGTTTAACGCAACTAATAAACATATGAAATAAGAAAGTAAAACACAAATATGCACAAGAAAACCTGTAAATAAAAAAATTAGCCCTATATGTTTATAAATTCGATTGCTAAAAGTGGTAAATAATTTTTATGAAAAAAAAAATATTTTTATGCTTTTTATTTTATTTTTAATTAATAAAAAACACTTTTATACTAAAAATGATATTAAAATAGTAAGTTAATACGAAAAATTATGAAAATTTATGGAAAACTACTTTAAGGTATAAGTAAGTTATGAAAAATAAAAAAGGAATCGACAGCTTATCTAAGGAACGAAAAAGGTCTATTATGAAAGCAACTTTTTTATATCTAGTTAAATAAGCTAGAAAATAGCTGAAACACCCAACAGCTTAGCTAAGGAACGAAAGAAGTCTATTATGCGACTTTAAACTTGGTAGATAAGCGACATTCTAATTTCCAACTGTAGAGTGCAAGTGGCATGTAATGATGACTTTCATTGTTTGTCAGGGAAAAAAGACGGTTTAATAAAGAAAGAAATTAGGCGGGAACAACATCTCTTACGCGACTTTTAAGCGGTAGATAAGCGACTTTCTAAAATCCACCCCAAGGGTATAAGTGCCATGTAATGATGACTAGGTAACATAATTGTAGTTAAATTCAATTCCAAATAAAGACACTATAATTAGAACGTGTCTAGGTGAAAAAGTATACTGATCGAATTCGTATGGCTCCTAAGTTTCCAAAGTGTTTGAAGATAGCGAATCAAATTGGTGATCGGCGAGTTCATAGTGTTCTTCATGCTATCTTTTTGCGAGAGAAGGAGGCTTATAGGGGTGATGAAAACAATTACAACGAAAGGATTGAAGAAGTAGAGGCTAGGGTTGAGCATAGGCATGGAATAATTCTTGAATTGAAGAAGTTTATGAGTGATGCTGTTGTGGATGAGTGTGTGACAGCTTTGATGGTTGCTGAGCAGGACGATTTTGCTGAATTGGGTCGTCTGATTCAGATGAGTCATGCTGCTGCTTTACGTGTTGGTGAGAAATCCAGAATTATCAAGAAACTTAACAAATTGAAATAACTATGGAAGTTTAAATAATATTGTTAATCTTTGGGTCTTTTGTAAGTTTATATGCGATGATGGCTGACAGTTTTTTGTGGTCGCTTGCGGGGTAGAAAGGGTAGGTTCAGTTTAAACGGTATTAGGGTTGTGTTTGTATTGTATGTTATGTATTTTGAATGGCTGGAATATTAACAATGTCTGTAATGTATAAGTGTTTTTAACGGTATGAATGGAAGTATTAGTTATTAGCTTATTTGATACATTGTTTTGTCTTTAATTGTTTTTTATTTTAAAGATTCTAAATATAGTTGGATGAATATTATGAGTGATGCATGTTTTGCTGGTTTCAAGTTGGAGGAACAGGGAGACATATTTTGTATGATACTTGGTGCATGTTTATGGCTGTCATTGTTTTGAATTATTTATTTATTTTATTATTATTATTTTTTTTAACGAAAGGATTGAAGAAGTAGAGTCTAGTTGAAAAGCGTACTAGACGTGTAAATTCGATTGCTAAAATTGCTAAATTATTTTTTGAAAAAAAGATTATATTTTTATGCGTTTTATTTTTTTATTAATTAATAAAAAACACTTTTATCCTGAAAATAATATTAAAAATATTAAGTTAATACGAAAAATTATGAAAATTTATGAAAAACTACGTATCTAGATAAGCTGTGAATAAGCTAAAAGGGGAAATTCACCGTGTGATACTACTGCTGGTAACAATGATACTCCTGTTAGTGTATTTCATAGTACTGCTGGAGATGCTGGAAATGTGAAGTAAATACAAGTGGATACTACTGCTAGACGTTGAAGATACTACTGCTAGAGATAGTTTCTACTGCTTATGTGATAACTATGTATGGCATGTTTAGATAAGTTTAGAATAGATACGAAAAAAAGTCTATTATGCGAGTTTTTACTGGGTAGATAACTGAGTACTCATTTCATACTCTTAGCCATCCAACCTATCATATCAATATGTAAGAAATAAGCAATTTACACCACAGGCCCTTAAAAGTTACACAAGTCATATATGGAATTAAAAATTGCAAAACACAAAAAAGAGTAAGTATCTGGAAACAAAGGCCAACATATTTTTAAATTACAAAATACATAAGCGCAAAACAAAAAGTACATGGGATAAAAATTAAAACCCATAAAAAAGAAGCCTATAACAATTTCTTCCTTTTTCCTTGTTCGTTATAGACTTTCCATATGGTTGACTTGCCTCTAAGTGTTTCCTTGACAGTTGGTTTAACAATGCCATTTGGTTCAGCATCTGGTTTAACAGCTTCTACTTGTTCCTCACCGTATACTTGTCGTCTTAACTCTTCGAGAATTTCAGGTGGCAATTGCTTCTTCAGTTCAGCGTTTGGGCCATATCTCTCATAAATCTCTGGAAATATGACCTCTCTTAATACCTTGTTTGACCATTCCATATCATCGACATTATGCTCGAACCTAACTCTTTTACCAGTTGACATATTTTGGACGAAGTGATGCTAATATGGCGAAGAAAGTGATGAAAATGGGGAGTAAAATGAGATGAGGGAAAATGCTTTTTTCAACACTTTGTTACCCCACTTGAGAGTTGAGATCCAAATTTGTGATTGGGGATGTATGCTTTTTTCAACACTTTATTCCCCCTTTTGAATGGTAAGTTAGGTTGAATAATTTGTGGTTGGGGTTGTATGCTTTTTTCAACACTTTAGTCCCTACCTACCTAATTATCATATTACGCACAAAATAAAACATAACAAATAGAAAAAATAAGTAACAGTGTACATATAGATTCCATTGCATAAAGGTTTATAGTATATCATGGTTGGATAAGAAGAGCTTCACAAAAAAAACTGAGAAAGATTAGCATAAAATAAGTTATACAAACAAAAGCTTGACAAAGAGAATGCTTGATGAGTGTGTAAATATTCATCATTTTATACCCACAAAAGACCAAAAACGGCCAAATATACCAAATTATACTGCAGATATCCTTGGTTTGTGTTTTAATGCATTTCAGGTACAAAGGATTGAAAACGGAGCTAAAACGAGCATTTTTGGATCGACTCGATAACAATTGTGCATTCTGATCATACCGAGATGGAGTCAAAGTCAACCCCGGGATATAATTTTGGATCAAGATTGGATAACCGTAACTGAAACCATTTTTATGGGCCGACCCGACCCATTTATATGGGCCAAGTCAGCCCATATTTAACTTATCCCAAATCCATATCTAATAAACCCTTAACCCACTTAACCAAAAAGTCCAATGTTTAACAAACACCCAATCCGTCTTTTGTTAAATAAGGTTTGACCCGGTCAACCTTTTCTTCTTTCCCCTATCCCGCCAAAAAAACACTTCCCCCCATACTGTACCATCACCATCACCATCACCAACACTTCCCCACACCTTTCACCATTTCCCCAACATTTCTCCCTTCCCAACACTGCTAAGCCACCTTCTTGTACCTTTTCCCCCTCCTCCAGGTCATCAATCCACCACTTAAAATGGGCGCCAAAACCGAATGAAGGGCTGAGATCATCCCATTGCAATCCAATGGGTGGGATTTAATCCCAAGAAGCACAAGAAAGTTTCCAAGGCTGTTTTCTCTCACAGAACTAACACAAAGAGGAGAAGACCCCTAGTTTAGCTTTTTAGTATAAATAGGACCATTGTTAGCCTTTGAAGGATGCTTATTTTTTTAATGTAATTTTAGTTTTAATATTGTAATATGTGTTTTAAGTTTAATATAATTTTCTAAGTTCAGAATTTCAAGTTGTAACCATTTTCAGTTTTAATAGAAATTTAAAGTTTTTTAGCAAAAATCTTGTTTGTGCTTATTTAATGTTTCAAACCTATACATAAGCTCACACAAGCTCTCAAAAGCAATAAGAAAATACAAAAAGAACCACCTTAGAATCAAAGTATCACAGATTTACCTTTGCATTTGACCTTGGAAAGCTTTTTGGAAGTTGCCAGTAATGGAATGGCAAGGTGGACATTACCTAGCTTATCTTTGATAAGCTAGGAGCTTGTAGCAGCTTGTACTCACCCTTGTTCAGCTAGGGTTAAAGGTTTTTGTTTCTTCAATTCTTAATTTCTGCATAAATACTGTTCATCAGCTTATTTTTGAGCTTATTTGCTTATTTGTAGCTTAATAGTGCTTAGTTATGCTTTGTAATGATAGTTCAGTAGGTGGCTTGGTTTAGATATCTATTTCACTTAAAATTCTACATTTAGGTTAAAATCAGTTGGATATAGTGTGAAGGATTATACAAACACTTGGGATGTGAATCTTAATAATGTGTTTGAGATATTTATGAATGAATGTGTTTTAGTATGCGGAATCTACTATAACACACTTAAAAGAAAAACAAAGGTGGTGAGTATGTAAACGTGAGTTATAATGAATAATGAACACAACTTTAGTAACACAAAACGATTCAATATTATTGATGAAATAATACGGATGATCTAACTATCACCAGGATTACAAAGTAACCTTGAATCTTTGGTTTGTTAAGGATTTGTGAATTTGTAACTAAGTTACTAGAGAGATGTTCTGTTTTGGATATTGCTAAGGTTATTAGTTGGAAAAGAGATACTATAAAGGTGGTGACTAAGGGATCCTTTTATAGGATAAGTACCCCTTATTACAAGTTGTCAAGTTGTTTAATATAATAAGATACTTGGACTTTTCTAGCCTACTATTAATTACAACTTCCAATGTAAACTACTCTGTATATTCTTCTGCACACACATGGAAGACTGAACTACTTCTACATAACGTGTTACATTGTACAAAGACTAATAATACAACAAATATCTACAAATAAATATCTATCAACTTGATCATCAACTTGGCAGGACCTTCATTAACTAGCAGTACCTTCTCACCCAGAAGGTATTGTTAGCACATCTTCAACATCTTCAAAATCAACTAGCAGGCTCAATACATCATCCAGCAGGCTCTTTGACTTGAACATTTTATTCCCAACAATCCTCCCCTAAACTTGTTATTTCCTTTAAAATACACAAGTTTCTTATGAATAAAATACATACCTTGAGGATCTGAGGGAACTCTTCCAAAACCTTTACTCTCTGTTCTTCCTTTTTCTTTCACATTGCTCAAAAATGCTCATCAGCAAACTTTGAACAACTTCTGACTTTTCTTCATCTTTATCACATCTCAACCTCTTTGAAATCATGGTTGTAAGAACTTCATAGCTAAGTGGATACTCTTTTTCAGCCAACATAAAGAGTTCAATCCCACTTTGTGTAAAAAGATGATGAATACTGCTAAGGCTTAGAAATTCCCATGTGGTTGAAGGATCATGATATGGAAACTTCCAATGAACATCTTTTGGATTAGGATCATACATCCTATTGAATTCTACCCAAAGTTCCTGTTCCTTAACATCAGTGCTAGAATTTGTGTCTAGCCTAATTTGAACTAGATTCCACAATTCTTCTAAGTCAGCTCTATCACATGCTCTAATCAAATTTTCAAAATTCTTGAAGATACCAGTTTGTCCCCCAACCCTAATTATTTTCCATGACTTTCCTGATCTATCATGGTGAATTTCCCAATCAATAATAGGGTGTCTAGACCTAATTGGATCAGCATGTATAATTGTTGGCAAAGTAATTAACATTTTACTTACTTGCTCTGAATCCAATTTTGCTTCTTTCTTCTGTTGAGCATCTTTCTTTTTCATTGAAGGCTTTGCATCAGATGGGATCTTGTAGTAAAGACTCTTGTAGGCATTTAGATAAAGGAAGTAGATTTCATCAGCAGATTTCTTTTTCAGTTGATATTCAGTCCAATTTGCTTGACTTCTTAGAAACCTTTTCATGAAAGTCATTTGATCTTTCTGAGATGAGCCCACCTTAAAACCTCTTTTCTGGCTTTCCTGCATCTTTTCAAAAATATCAGCCAGAGCTGCTTCTTTATACTTTTTGTTGATAAAGGATTCAAGCTCTGCTGTTTTCTCTTCAGAGTTGAGATTCTTGTCATCTACAATTATTGCTGCTTGACCTCTCACAATCGGATCATTAGCAATAATCCATTGCATCTGTGCATCAAATGTTTCCTGAGCAACTTGAGTGTCAAGAAGAGTCTGAGCAGCATCTTTTTGCTCTTGCATTTCTACAAGCAGTCTTGAAGTTTCAAATGCTTTTTGCACTTCTTCTTCATGAAGCCTTTTGGAGACTTCTTCATCTAAAGCCATCTGTACTTGCTCTGTTCTCTTCAACTTTTTGGGCTTAGGTTCATCATCAACCATAATGCTCTTGCCCTTATCTTTTGGTGTAGGTTCTTGAGATGGAGCAGTAGATTGCTCATCAGCAATAAATAACCTCCCTTGAACAAACAAATCCCCTTGAGGCTCTAAGACCCTCTTTCTTTTGTACACATGATCAGCAGTACCTTTATAGTCCATAGCCAAAAGCTTCTCAATCCTAGCAGGCTCTTTTGAACTAGCAGGCTCTTGCTCTGCACCAGCAGGCTCTTCATCATAAACCTGAGTTCCTTCATGAAAATGAAATTGAGCCTCCTCTTCATTTTCAGAACTATCCATCCTCCCCTTTTTGGAAGAGTGACCCAACCTTTCAGCATCTGATCTTGAAGAACTAGATAGCACCAACTTTGAAGATCTTTTACCCTTCAACATCTTCACCTCATTCTCTAATTTCTTAACCCTCTTAACTAACTTGATGTTGATCTCAGAAAATTTTGTGTTCTGACTTTTAAGAGCATCTTCCAAGAGCTTCACCTTTTCCTTGAGTTCTTTCACTGTCTGAGAATCCAGACCTGAATGTGGAGGAGATTGGGATGGTGATACATGATGTGATGGTGTTGGTGGTGTTGCAGATGGTACTGGTGATGGGATTGGTGATGTAAGATGAGTTGGTGATATGTAACCAGGTGAAGAACTTGATGATGGTGATTCAGATGATGGTGTTGGTTCTTCAGCATGTTGTGGTAACATTTCATCAAAAAGTGGTATTTCTTCCCCATGAAAACCAATTTTCATGTTTGAAAACACCTTGTGTGAAAGTTTTGGTGTTTCATAAAGTGAATGAGGGGGAAGTAACAAATGTTTTGATTTTGAGATGATGCATTGAATAAATCTTGGGTACATCAAAAACTTTGTTATGCTATCCACATTTTTAACCAATCCTTCAAAAATATGTTTGGAAAAATTGAATTTTCTGTTTGTTGCCAAGCAAATGAGAGCAGAAGCCATGTTGCCACTAAATTGCTCCCAAGAGGTTTTCTTTTGGCTTAAACAATGAAGGGTTGTATGGATAAAAAATCTCCATTGTGGAGTAAAATGCTTTTTAAGAAAGGTGAGTTTTGTAGAATCAGCATTATACCCCATTCTTTCCAAATTTTCAAAACTTTCAGTATCAGGCAATTGACTAATACCATCTGAATCATCCAAATGAAGATGTCTTCGAATGGATGACTCAGTAAGAGTCAATGTTTTGCCATCCACTTTGGCTTTTATCCTTTGGTCCCCATTTTCAAAAGTTTTAACTTTAGCTGTTTGACAAAATTGTAAAATTTGAGATTCATAAATAGTGGGATTTACAAGTAAAGCAAACCTGATGTAGGAATCATTTAAAAAGTCCACTATTTGATGAAAAGAGGCATTATCCTCAGACTTTTCCAAAAATGCTAACTGATTGTGACGTTTAACAAAAGTTAGAACAGCCATGGTGAAAATTAATGAAAAACTTGATTATGATGGTGGGATTTGATGGTGGTACTGGTAGAAGATGAAAGATGAGTGTTAATTGTGATAAGGACTGATGAAAGATGTTATGAGAGAATTACTTTTAACCGACAATAAAAAAGATTATAATAAGTAAATGAAAAGGCGGTTAAAAAGATCTTTTATATGTGAAATATAATATAATATAACATCAGTAATTGATAGAAATACCCCAACGGTTATGTTTAACTACCAGGCCCAACGGCTATAATTTTTATCTGACAGGCTCAACGGTTATCTAGCAGTACCATTTTACTCTACCAGTACCAAGATTTGAACTACCAATACCTTTGAAAGAAAATTTTTACTTGGCAGTCTCTTTGAAATTTTAGCAAAAATCCCTTATAGTTTTTAGCAAACTATCAGCTATCAACGGATTTGATTTGTCTTTACCAAAAGCCGTTTGCTTATGGACTAGTTAACTATTTACTGTTAAGTATGGTTAGTTAAATACCATATAGTTTTTGGTAAACTATCAACCATCAACGGATTTGATTTGTCTTTACCAAAAGCCGTTTGCTTATGGACTAGCCAACTCTTAAGTTTGTAAAACTTTGGTGAGCTGAATACCAATTCCATATTGACCTAAAGATGGTGCAATTTCCTCGGATGGAGGAATTGTAAGAGGCAATGATGTTGTGTATCTTGGATGCTTGGTTCAACAAGTGAAATCATCTATTAGCATGCCTTTGCATTGAAACTTTCCTTAGTTTGATCTAGATAGAACTTTCTCCTTTAGGAATGCTTCATCCCTTCTGAATATTTGATCTATTCTTATCATTTTCAACCTCTACATCATCTTGTATGCTCTTGTCTTTTCCTTCCATATATTGGTTTTTCTTCCATTCTGGGCTATTATTTCCTCCTCTGAGATTGTTACCTCCCCTGAGATATAAATAACTTATATTTTCCCCTTTTGTTTGGAAGATTTCTTGTTTTGTTATCAACCTGAAATTTTGTTAGTTGCAAACCAAAAGAACAAAGTGCAAAGCACTTGTTTTATAGCATTGTAAACATTTAAGCATCAAGATGAACAAAACAGAGCAAACTTTATACTAGCAGGACCAATTATGAACTGACAGTACCTTGTGACTAACTAGCAGTACCATGTTTAAAAGCCAATACCAGTTATTTTATGTAAAAAAAAAAACACATGTTTTTCAAAGATTAATCATTCCAATACCTCCAACTAGGTATTTGAATCTACCTAAATCAAAAGCTTTGGTGAGAAGGTCTGCAAAATTCTTTTCAGAATCTATTTTGACAACCTGTATTAACCTTTTCTCATTACAATCTCTTATAAAATGGTGTCTGATTTCAATGTGTTTTGTTTTTGAGTGTTGAACTGGATTTTTAATGATATAAATAGTACTGCTATTGTCAATGTAAATAATGGTGTTAAGAAAATTGTACCCATAGTCAAGCATTTGATTTTGGATCCAAAGAACTTGTCCACAACAACTTGCACCAGCAACATATTCTGCTTCAGTTGTAGAGTTGGCCACCATTGTTTGTTTCTTGCATTGCCAAGATATGAGTCTGCAACCAAGAAATTGACATCCACCAGTTGTGGATTTTCTGTCTAGGGTTGCACCAGCATAGTCACTATCAGAATAAGCCACCAAGTCAAAAGATGATTCCCTTGGATACCATAGACCCAACCTAGGTTGACCCTTGAGATATCTAAAGATTCTTTTGACTGCTGTGAGATGAGAAACTTTGGGATGTACTTGAAACCTCGGACATACACATACTGAGAACATGATATCTGGTCTTGATGATGTAAGGTACATCAAGGACCCAATCATTGATCTATAATTGTGCAAATCCACATCTTCACCCTCAGCATCTTTTAGTAACCCCTTTTCTGAATCCATTGGTGTACTTGCAACCTTAGAATCAGCAAACTGAAATTTCCTTAGGATCTCTACTACATATTTATCTTGGCTGATAAATATGCCTTCTTTTGATTGTTTCACTTGGAGACCCAGAAAGAAAGTAAGTTCCCCCATGGAACTCATTTCAAACTTACTATGCATAAGTTTTTCAAACTCTACACACAACTCTTGGTTTGTGGATCCAAAGATAATGTCATCAACATAAATTTGCACCAGCAAGATGTCTTTCTTGGTTCTTTTGATGAACAAAGTTGGATCAATCTTGCCTCTTTGGAATCCATTTTCTATTAAATAGAAAGCCAATGTTTCATACCATGCCCTAGGAGCTTGGTGAAGACCATAAAGAGCCTTGGTAACCCTATACACCTTGTCTGGATACTCTGCATCAATGAAGCCTGGAGGTTGAGAAACATACACTTCTTCTCCAATAGTACCATATAAGAAGGCACTCTTGACATCCATTTGATAAACAGTGAAGCCTATGAAAGAAGCATAGGCCAAGAATAGCCTAATTGCTTCAAGTCTTGCAACTGGAGCAAAAACCTCTTCATAATCCACCCCTTCTTCTTGAGTATACCCTTGGGCCACCAATCTTGCTTTATTTCTGATCACAATCCCCCTTTCATCTTTCTTGTTTCTGAACACCCATTTGGTTCCAATTGCTCAGTGACCTTTGGGCAAATCAACCAATTTCCAAACCTTCTGAAGCTTGAATTGAAGAAGTTCTTCTTGCATTGCTTCAACCCAACTTGCATCATCTAAGGCTTTGTTAATGTTTTTGGGTTCAACCTGTGAAAGAAAACATGAAAACAGGCATATGTTGGCAACTTCATGATTCTTTTCTTCATAGATAGATGAGATAAACCCTTCTTGGTCTGAAGTCAAGACTTGAGATCTTGTTCTAACACCAGAATCAATGCTACCAATCACATCATCAGTGGAGTGATCTTTGAGAATTCTTGTGTTGTGTGTTGTAGGAACTTCATAGGTAAAAGGAAGATTGCCAATCCCCACTTCTTCTGGTAAAGAATCATCTGATTGAACATTTAATGGTTCAGCAGTACCAATTTGTGAACTGGCAGTACCATCTGGTGAACTAGCAGTACCATTGTCATTTGCACTACTTTCTTGATTCTCTTGACCCTGAGTTCCATGATCATCTTCAGTACCTTCATTTGTTGTATTTGAAGGTTCTTCATGACTTGAAGATAAATCCAATCCTTTCCAAATTGGCATCCAGATATAATCTTGATCTTTAGGTGTTTCAACATTGTCTTCAAAACCTGCATTATTATTAGTATTTGTACCTGCAACAGGCACATAATTCATAGATTCTGAAAGCCTATCAATGTCAAACATCCAATCTGGCCCAATGCCTTTAACATTTGCTAGTTTCTCTTGAAACTCTATGTGCAAATTTTCTTCCACTAACCTAGTGCAACTATTATACACCCTATAGGCCTTACTTTGCAAAGAATACCCTATCAAAAAGCCTTCATCAGCTTTTCCTTCAAACTTTCCTAAATGATCTTTGGTATTGAGAATAGTGACATGACATCCAAAAGGTCTCATAAAACATAAAGATGGTGTTCTACCAAAGAAAAGTTCATAAGGAGTCTTTTTATGAGGTTTAATCACAAGAACCCTTTTCTGCACATAACAAGCAGTACCTACTGCTTCAGCCCAAAATGAAATAGGCAACTTAGAGTCTACTAACATTGTTCTAGAAGCCTCTATAAGTGTTCTATTTTTCTTTCTGCTACTCCATTTTGCTGTGGGGTTCTAGCTACACTAAATTCTCTTTTTATTCCTTTTTCTTTGCAAAATTCATCCATAACTCTGTTCTTGAATTATGTTCCATTGTCACATCTGATTACTTTCACTTTCTTATCAACTTGGTTTTCTACCTCAGTTATATAAGATTTAAGAATCTCACTAGTTTCATGCTTAGATCTCAAACCCTCTTCCCTTATCATCCTGCTTCTTTGGTCTTCTACACTCTCTTGAGTAGTGACCTTTCATGTGGCAGTTGTAACACTCCACTTTGGACTTGTCATACCCAGCAGGCTCATTACCATCTATGATAATCTTCTTTCCAGTCCTCATCAGTAACTTCTTAGCCCTTATGCTCAGAAGTGAAAGTTGCCACTTTATGTCCATTTCTTCAAGATCATCATCATTGATCTCTTGAAGATCTTCAAAAGTCAATATGGACCCATTGTGTTGTGATGTCAGGAAAGCACAACCAATTGTTTCATCTAGAATTGTTTTGGTACTGCTAGAAGTACTGGCAGTACCAAAATTTGTGTTGGCAGTACCTTCTTCTCTACCATCTTTTTCTTCATCTACAACTCTTGAGGTGCTTGGAGATGATACAAAAGCCATATTTCCTGAGCTTGAACCAGTAGTCTTCTTCACTTCATGCTCAGAGGGTAAACTACTAAGAAATTTGGAGTTTAAGTCTTCTTGAGATATCATCACTTCATGAATGGCTAACTGACTTGAAAGCTTTTGAAGTCTATTGAACATGCTGTCCAAAGACTCATTTGTTGTGGCTGTAAAGTTTTCAAACTGATGTTTGAGGAGAGTTTTCTTGGTGGCATCATTTCCACCAAATCTAGCCACAATAGCTTGAAAAAGGGTTTTAGCACATTTGTACTTGTTGAAGATCAAAAGCTGATCATTTGGAATAGTCATGAGAAGCATACTCCTGGCTTTAAGATCATTTCTCTTTTGAATTCTTTCTTCTGCGCTTGTTGGGTTTACTTGCACATGTGTTACTAGTGCATCGTTTACTGTGGAGGTGGTGATTGTGGGTTTGAATGAGTTTCCTTCTTCAATAATCTCCCAAAGTGCATAGTCTTGCACTTGGAAGTATTGTTCTACCCTCAGTCTCCACATATCAAACTCATTTTGTTTGAGTAATGGAAGTTTTGCAGCAACATTGGTTTGAATGTGTTCAACGTCCATTGTTCTTTTAAATCGTAAATATCAGCCTAGCTCTGATACCACTTGTGAGGATTATACAAACACTTGGGATGTGAATCTTAATAATGTGTTTGAGATATTTATGAATGAATGTGTTTTAGTATGCGGAATCTACTATAACACACTTAAAATAAAAACAAAGGTGGTGAGTATGTAAACGTGAGTTATAATGAACAATGAACACAACTTTAGTAACACAAAACGATTCAATATTATTGATGAAATAATACGGATGATCTAACTATCACCAGGATTACAAAGTAACCTTGAATCTTTGGTTTGTTAAGGATTTGTGAATTTGTAACTAAGTTACTAGAGAGATGTTCTGTTTTGGATATTGCTAAGGTTATTAGTTGGAAAAGAGATACTATAAAGGTGGTGACTAAGGGATCCTTTTATAGGATAAGTACCCCTTATTACAAGTTGTCAAGTTGTTTAATATAATAAGATACTTGGACTTTTCTAGCCTACTATTAATTACAACTTCCAACGTAAACTACTCTGTATATTCTTCTGCACACACATGGAAGACTGAACTACTTCTACATAACGTGTTACATTGTACAAAGACTAATAATACAACAAATATCTACAAATAAATATCTATCAACTTGATCATCAACTTGGCAGGACCTTCATTAACTAGCAGTACCTTCTCACCCAGAAGGTACTGTTAGCACATCTTCAACATCTTCAAAATCAACTAGCAGGCTCAATACATCATCCAGCAGGCTCTTTGACTTGAACATTTTATTCCCAACATATAGCCTAGCTTATTTTGTGCTTAATTTCTGCTAAAAAGTTGCTTATTAGGTTCAAATTAAGTTGTTGAATCTTTGTTCTTCAATAATCAGGGCTTATTCAAGTTTCTTTTGGCTTTAAAATCCAAGTCAGACCCCTTAAGGGATGTTTGGGTTAAGCTTTGAAAATGGGTCAAACAAGGAGTGTACTGTTCATCTGCAATCTAGCTAACTTAATTTAGCTTAATTTAAATAGCATAAGCTGTTTTTAGTTGGATTTAAGCTGATTTAAACTGATTTGAATGTTTCAAGTTCATATTCAGAATTTTTAGGAAATTAAGTGTCTGCTTAGCTTATTTCTGAGAAAAGCTACTTAGGTCCTAGTTTTTGCTATTTTCAAGTTGCTTTCTATGGGTTAAGTTGTCAAACTGAAGTTGGATTCATTACATTAAGTTTTGGTTAGATTTTGGATCAATTTTGTGAATTTGTGCAGACCCTTAGGTGTTCAGCAGTCTGTTTCAAATTTGTGGGACCATTTAAGTGCTTATTTGTGTTAATCTGAGCCTAAATCTTTGGGTTTTCAGTAGTTTGCTAGTGTGTATGTGCTTATTCCTCAATTCCAGACCCTTTCTTAGCTTATTTGAGCTTTGGAATAAGCTCAAAAGTTGTCCAACCACACAAATCACCACTGAGTCATCAGTGGTTAATTGTGCTAACTGACTAACTTTTCAGCTTATTTTCAAGAGGCAAATAAGCTCCTCTTGGTCTGAACTTTTGTTTCTGAGTTATTTGGTGTATGAATTTTAGTTGTCTTATGTTCTTATGAGGTTTGCTTATCTCCTTATTGCTTATTAGTGAGCTTGATTAGACCTCAGTAGGACTGAGTCTGCCCTCAGACCTCAGATTGCTCATTTGTTTTGGTCAATTGCTTATTTGTTTTTCTAAGGGATTACTCTGAGTCAATTAGTCATTAAGTTCATATTTGGTTTGTTCTTAGCTTATTTCAGTTTTCCCTTAGCTTATTTATAGCTTATTCAGTCCTTTCCCAAAGCCTTAGCTCATTTCCTATTTTAAAGCCCACTGATCAATCAGTTGAGCTTATTTCTGAGCTTAATTGTGGTTGATAAAAAAGTTGCCTTTGTAAAAGTTGCTTATTGGTTTGTCCTTGTTGAGTTTTAATCAGAAAAATTAAAAAAAGAAATAAATCAAGCAAAAAGCTAAGGCCAGGATTCGAACCCTGGTCCTCTAGCTACTATAGCCCTAACATACACACCAATCACCAGCTGCCCTAGGGACTTTTATCAGTCATACATTCCGTTGTTTTCTATTTAACCCTTATTTTCCATTTTGTGCTTATTTTCCTTATTAGCTTATTACAGCTTATCTAAATAAGCTGGCACCTTGTTAATATTTTTCCTAGGACTGTTTTAGTATAAAGTTATTTCACAAAAAATTCCAGAATTTTCAGAATAGGTTTAGTATTTTTAATTTATTTTTCTTTTATATTCAGTTTTTAATTCATAATAAAAAATATAAAAGTCAAAAAAATATAATTCTTTTTTCTAAAATTTTATTTTATCATTTAGGACTTAAGAAAAATAAATTTGCACTTGTAGGGTTAATTTTTAAAGATTTTAGTTTTTAAAACTCGTTTTAGGAAGTCCCGGTTAACGTTTTTAACGTAATTTGGTTTTCATTTTATTTTCTTTGGTCATTTGTTTTCTATATCTCATTAGATTATTAAAAACACAAAAATCCAAAATCCACACTTCAAGCACTTTAATTCCAAACCTTATACGAAATCCTCGATTCACACCTCGCTGGGACACGACCCGGGTAATCACTTGCCCGGTATCACACATATCACGAGCGTGAGTTTTTGCAAGTTAACATTTTTCCTAAAGGGTTGGTTTGTCTATTCTCACGTTTACTTGGTATTTTTGATATATACATTTTCACACGAATCAAATTTTGGCGCCGCTGCCGGGGAGGTTGTGTTGCGACAATATTGTTAAAGGTTTTAACGATTAGTGACTTGAGATCCTTCCTTGTGAAGTTCCCGTTTTCCATAAACCCCATAAAATACAAAAATATTTTTCTTTTTCTTTTGTATATTTATTATCATATAAAAACAAAAATACAAAAACATTCGTGGTTTTATTGTGTTAAAATAAAAGATAAAAGCAATCTCAAAATAATATTCCTCAACTTGGAGTATTATCATAATAAGTTCCCAAACAAAAGATTAAAACTTGCCTTTGTATCACTTGCGAATATCGGCTCACCTTCGATTGATAAATAAACTATAAGAGGGGTATAAGGAGGGGCGATCCAACGAACTTCGCCCCGAATAGAGATCCATTCTTCTCTACCTCTCCTTTGTGCGTTTATCTTTTGAAGAGCTACCGTACGCTTGTTGATTATTGGTTTAAGTTCACTTGTATTTTGCTTCGGTCTTGTTTTAATTGAATTGTTTTTTAGTGCATGCGCACTCGTTCTTCTCCGTCAACAAGTCCTTTATGTGAACTCGTGCATACTCCGAGAAGACGTAATCGGAGACGTAATCATAGGCATTCCGCCTTAATAGCCGAACCCGAGATTCATGCTATTCCCGTTCCTCCCATTGTAACAATGGCTGATGAACGCACCATGTCTGAGCTTCTCCAAGCACCCGCTGAGGGTTACGGAGATGCTATCGTTGTTCCGGCAATCGTTGCTGATAGCTTTGAACTTAAAACGGGGTTACTATCCTTAGTAACTTCAAATCAATATTTCGGATTTGAGAGGGACGATCCTCATTCCCACATTCGATGGTTTAACAAGATCACCTCTACCATCAAATACCGAAATGTTCCTCAAGAAGCTATCAAACTTCTTCTTTTTTCCTTTTTCTCTCGAGGGGGCAGCCCGAATTTGGCTCGAAAAACAACCCCCTCGTTCTATTGAAACATGGGAAGATTCAGTGTCGAAATTTGTGAACGAATTCTTTCCCCCTTCTAAAACCACAAGCCTTAAAAATGAAATCACCAAATTCACTCAAAAATTTGATGAATCCTTTAGTGAAGCGTGGGATCGTTTTAAAGAATTACTTCGCAAATGTCCTCACCATGGTTTCTCCGAGTTACATCAACTCGATACCTTCTATAATGGTTTGAACCACTCCGATCAAGACTCTCTAAATGCCGCCGCCGGTGGTAATCTCTTGTATCGGACTACTAAAGATGCTTTAGCCATCATTGAGAATAAGTCTAAGGTTCGCACTTCACGAAGCAAGCAAGTTGTTTCCCAAGTGAATGCTTCACCTTCTACTTCATCTCACGTGAGCTCTTCCAAGCAAAAGAAACAATCTTCCCCACAAACTTCTTCACCCACTCAAGTCAAAGCGGTGGAAGAAACTTGTGTCACTTGTGGTGGTCCTCATGCATACTACAATTGTACTGCCACCGATGGTAGTCGATTTGAAGTTAATGCGGTAGCCGGGGCTTACAACCAAGGAGGTAATCAATACCGTCCTCAAGTTGACCCGAACTATCGTGCTAGCAATCAAAATGGACCACCCGGATTTTCTCAACCCAACAATCCAAATAGATTCAATCAAAACCAACCGAGAGGGCAAAATGTTCGAAACCAATTTCAAGCCCCGGTAAATCAATACCCAAACCAAGGGGGTAATTTCAATCAAGGCTTTCAAGCCTCTAATTACCAAGCCCCCGTTGGTCCCTCAAATGAACTTGCTAACTACATCAAGTCAAATGAGGCCAACATGAGGTCAATGCAAAATCAAATCACCACTTTGAAAAATGATTTTCAAACCTCAATAACAAAACAAGGTCATGAGCTCAAAAACGAACTTAGAACAACAAATCACAAAATTGAGCAATCTCAAAGTAAAATTAAGAACATGTTTGCTAGCCTCCTGAACCAAATGAATCAAGCTTCAACTTCAGGAGGTCTTCCGGGAAATACCATTCCCAACCCAAAGGGTGAGTTGAAAGCTATTGCCACTCGAAGTGGTAAAACTTATGATGGACCCTCGATTCCTACTCCTTCTCCGTTGAAGGAATTGGAACGAGAGACCGAGGTGACAAAGGACAAAGTGCACTCTTCAAGCTCACAAAGTACCGCACCTGTCCAACCTCCGGTCGTCCAAACTCCAATTCCGGAACCCAATGTTCAGAAGACAAATCCTAAGCCTTCAATTCCATATCCTTCGAGACTTAATGATCAAAAGCTCCGTGACAAAACTAATAGTCAAATGATGAAGTTTCTTGAAATCTTTCAAAAGTTACACTTCGATATTAGTTTTGCGGATGCTCTTCTATATATGCCCAAGTTTGCTTCTACATTCAAGAATCTCCTTAGCAATAAGGAAAAATTGCTTGAATTAACAAAGACTCCATTGAATGAGAATTGTTCGGCGGTTATCCTTAAAAAGTTACCCGAAAAACTAGGAGACCCCGGCAAATTTCTCATCCCTTGTGATTTCCAAAAGCTAGATGAATGCTTAGCCTTGGCCGATCTCGGCGCAAGCATCAATCTAATGCCTCTTTCAGTTTGGGAAAATCTTTCTCTTCCGGAGCTTACTTCTACACGAATGACTCTCGAGCTTGCAAACCGATTGGTTACTATTCCGAAAGGTATTGCCGAAGATGTCTTTGTGAAGGTTGGCAAGTTCCATTTTCCTGCTGATTTCGTAGTAGTCGATTTTGATGCCGATCCCCGTGTCCGCTTTATCTTGGGAAGACCATTCTTGAAAACGGCTAGTGCATTAACCGATGTCTACGAAGGTGAGATGACTCTTAGGGTCGGAGATGAAAAATTGGTCATTAACATTGAAAGCACTTCAAAAGATCTTCTCGAGCATAAAAGCGAGTCAATTAACCAAATTGATATCCTTGATTCTACATGCGAGGAATACTTTCAAGAAGTGCTAAGTGGCAATCCCACTTCATCTGATCCTACCATTGCCCTCTCTTCCCCCTCTCTCACTCCGTTTGAGGGAGGTGACTTCATCTTGGAAGAGATTGAGGCTTGTTTGTCTTGTGATTCAATTCCATCTGGAATTGATGATGGTGTATTTGACCCGGAGGGAGACATTCTTCTCATTGAGAAGTTGCTTAATGATGATCCATCATCTCTCCCTCCGAAAGAACTTCATTGTTGACATAAGTAATGCCTAAAACCATTATTCATACTTATTCATATCTCTATGTTTTGATAATCACAAAATGAAAACTCATTAAACATAAACTTATCAAATAAATAAGTATTTAGTTGTAAATATTCATTTCTACAACTAAATCACTTAAGGTATGAACAAACAAGTGCTTAATGCATTATATGATCAAAGGAACATTTTCTTAATCTCTAAACTTTTTATAAAATGTCAAAAACATTTTATATATTTTTGTAAAACATTTTTGGTATTAAATAAATATGTTTAATCTAATATAAATATATGAATTCAAATTTTTAACAAAAAATGGCAAAAATGTCCCAGAAAAACCTTCCCCACAAAAAGACAAAACTGGGCAACGTTCGGCAGGGGCGCCCCCCTTAATTATACAAGGCGGTCCCCTTAAAATTAAGGGGACCGCCCCCGCTCCAGTAGGTCCCAGATTTTGCCTACAAATACTGGTTTTTCTCTGGCATTTTTCCTAACCTTTTGCACTAAAAACTTTCTGGTTTAGATCTCATTTCATATTTTCAAAAACCCTTTGATCATGTAATTATAAACTTTTGTTTCAAGTGATCCAAAGCTTCAACCTCTCAAGTGCAAGAGAAGAATACTTCTATCCTTCAAGACAAGAAGTATTACAACTTGGTGTATCTCTTCCATCCAAGTTGTTGGTGTATCATAATTGTAAATCATTCATTCATTTGTGTAAAGTGTGTGTATAAGGTGTAAACATAAGTGACTAGATATGTATAGTGTGTAAGTAGTGAAGAAGGTGTATAAGTAGTTGTGGTGTAAAGAAGTCATGTAGAAGTTTTGAAGTCATGGTGTAGAAGTCGTGAAGCCATAGCTTAGAAGTTGTGAAGTCGTCATGTTGAAGTCATGAAGCCGTAGCTTAGAAGTTGTGAATTCATCATGTTGAAGTCATGAAGCCGTAGCTTAGAAGTTGTGAAGTCATCATGGTGAAGTCATGAAGCCGTAGCTTAGAAGTTGTGAAGTCGTCATGTTGAAGTTATGACGCCGTAGCTTAGAAGTTGTGAAGTCTTGCTCGTGAAGCCGTAGCTTAGAAGTTGTGAAGTCTTGGTCGTGAAGCCGTAGCTTAGAAGGTGTGAAGTCGTGGTCGTGAAGCCATAGCTTAGAAGTTGTGATGTCGTCGTGTAAAAGTCGTGAAGCTGTTATGTAGAAGTCGTGAAGCCGTTGTGTTGAAGTCGTGAATAAGTCATGAATAAGTTGTGAAGAAGTTGTGTTGTGAAGTTGTGAGATTGGTTCTAGCTACGATTAGAACTCGACGTTTAGCTTTGTGTCGTTAAACCGGTGTAAGCGAAAGTTGTGTAAGGTTTTCTCCGCCATAAGGGAGCTTGTTGAAGTAGTGAAGAAAACTCTCGAGCAAGGTGTGCTCGGGGAGTGGAGTAGGGCAAGGAAGGTGTCCTTGTAGCCGAACCAATATAAATCCCTCGTGTCTCGGTTTGATCTTTCCATCTCTTACTTATTTCTTTATATCGTCATTACTTTCATACATATAGGCATATATAACTATTAGTATTAATTAGAAGTTGATTTCACATAAAGATCAATTTAAAACTCCATTCATAAAAAGAAAACTTTTATAACAAATCTAAAAGGATACACATATAATTAATAATATTTTTCAAGTATCATTTTTCATATAAACTCAAATCTAAGGTTTTAAAAAGAAACAAAGTTTTCATAATAAAATTAAAAAGATGTAAAACTATTCAACCCCCCCCCCTTCTAGTTTTCCACAATTGGTATCAAGAGCCACGTCAAACAAGATTTTTAAAATATACTATATTTTAAAACTTGAATCGATCTATGGAATTCGAAAAATATTTAGAAGGGGAATTTATGCAAAAACCACCGCTATTTGAAAACTATACTTTTCTTGAATGGAAAAATAAATTTGAAAATTATGTTAAATCAATTGATATAGATCTTTGGCATGTCATTTCGATTGGTGATTTTCAATCAACAAAAATGGTTTTTGAAAGTCAAATAAAAACGGATTTTGAAAGTCAAACAAAAACGGATTTTAAAAGTCAAGCAAAAACGGAGTTTGAAAGTTAAATTAATTATTTGAAAACAAAGAATGACATAAATAATAAAGCTAAAATAATTATTTATAAAACCTTGCCGAAAGTTGAATATGAAAGAATATCTTTCTGTAAAACGGCAAATGATATTTGGAAAAATCTCTTAAACTTTCATCAAGAAAAATGTCAAGCCAAAGATGAGGATTTTGATCTTGTACATGAATTAGTTATCTTAGAAAATTTAATAGATAAACATTTAGATAAAATAGATACATGTGCTACTAGTTCAAATGTTGTTAATGAAGGTGTTAACGACGAAGACTACATCCAAAATCATGGAGCTACACAGACGAAGGAGAAGATTATCATCCGACTCACTTATCATTCACACGTCGATCATCATCTGAGACATTACGAAGAAAAGCTAGGACGTGAGGTAAGTTCTCTTTTTAAATTTCATAAGTAATTACTTCATGCATATAATCTTATTAATGCCTTAGGATACGCTTAGTCTGATAGGTTGCTTTGCCTTTACACTTTAGTTATATTCGTTCTGTGGCTTAATGAACTAGAAACCCTTTAGTTAGCCCCCCTAAGTATTAGTAAACCAAGCAATCTTCATATTTGGTACTCTTTGATAGGTAAATTTAGGAACTTAATTTCTTCTAAAAAGAGAATGACTACTGGAGAATCTATTGACTAGAAACTCAATTTGACCTAACGGTTGAATTGCTTCTATGTGAGAAGTTGGGTGTGTGTAACCCGTAAAAACGGTCGTGTTTAGCCTGAATTGAGCACCACTAGTAATAGTCTCATACTCATTCTCCAACTTGAATACATTATTCTTCCTAAATATACCTAACGATAGTTTACTGTTATGAACTTTGCTTTTCACTAGAGCTTTTCATTCCTAGATGTAAGTTATCTTGCATATATAAAATTTCTAGATGTTTACTTGCTCATATGAGATTTGACTGCATGCCTTCGTAATTATTTGTTTAGTTGTTGAATGCATTGTCATTATAATAGCTTTTGTTTTTCTCTAACTACTCTGATATGATGTATTTTTGTATTTAGTCATAATACATGCTTAAATGCCATAGGATATGTAGAAAGAGGTAGCATGTGACAATAGACTTAACCAATACCCTTGAGCATGAGAACTTTTATAAACCACTATTTTTAAACCTATAATTAATGGGACTTGTTTTTAAATTTGCAAAAACTTCACATTTTGGAAAAATGATTTTTCAAAAGATTATGACACATTTCTATTAAACATGTTTCACCATCCTACCTTTCTTCCAAACTTGTGTCCATAATTACGTGTTTATCAAAAAACAAAGATTGGAAAAATATGTTTTCTTTCCTCATAAAAACATTTTGAAATAAAGCCAAAACTATTTCATTAATATATTTTTCACATCCACATAAAACCTACTCGCAAACATTGTTGAATAATGCTAAAAACATTTATTTAAATCATGCATGGTGATCTCATATCTGTCATCTATATTTGTGTATGTGACATTTATAAGTGAACTAAATTTGAAAAACCATGATTTATCCACTAAGACCTCACTTGGTACAAGTCTAGAAGTCAATGCTATCACAACTCCCCGTTCCCTTGCACCTAGATATTCATTAGGATTAATTAACTGGCATCTTCCTAAATATGATACTATGAATTACTTGGTGCTATGTAGTGTTTTCTTGTCTAACATATATATGTTACATGCTAAATGAGTTGTTTGCATGCTAGATAATAATGTCTAATGAATATGCTTAACATACATAAGTTATTAAATCCTAAATTGCCTCAAAAGAAGTTGGACTTGCTTGAAACTAAACCCAAAAACACAACCATTTCTACAAATTTATGCCAAAAACCCATTTCCAGTAATCTGGAAGTCAGCAGATGGGCGGCCCCCTTAAATCGGTAGGCGGCCCCCTTAATTTTAAGGGGACCGGCCATCTAGAGGGACGGATTACTGTTTTCTTTTTCCAACCCATTTTATCATATACTTCCCAAAATTCACAAACACATTTTGTCACAAACCACCCACCAAAATTTACCTTCCACAATCACATCATCACTACACCATAAATACCCAACTCCATCATAAATGCTCATCCATATCATCCATCCAAACATGTCATCATCTAACCACCCAAGATCCAACCCTTCAAGAGTTGCTAAAATCTCAGTGAGGCCCATTTGGAGGAGGAAGCTTGACATTTGCCATAACCCAACTAATGATGTTGTTCAAACTCAACCAACACCTAAACCTCATCCTAATGAACCCTTTCACACACATAACCAATCATCCATATGTCCACCTTCATTCATTCATAATTACCCAAGTTCACAAATGTCTCCACCACCAAGAGTGTCACCACCACTTCCACCAAATAACAACCACTCTCCATCATCATCACCTTCCACTCAACACTTGAAGTTCATTGAAGAACTCAAGGAAGCCCATGAGCTTAATGCTCTCCTTGCTTTGCACCTTGCTCAAAGCAACTTTGACCCATCACCATCCATCTCACCATCATTACCATCATCACCACATCACTTGAGTCAAATTGAGAAACATGTCAACAATTGTCCTTGTTGCATCTTTCTCCAAAATCAAACCATCGCCTTAAATGAGCGTCTCACTTGGATTGAGTATCTTCTCACTAGATCTAATCCAACACCACCACTTGAACAACATCAAAACCCTCATTCAACATGGTCAAGTCCAAGCTCTCCACCTCCAATTCCTCCATCAACACTCTCTCCAACATCCATACACCCAAACTTACAACCCCATTAATCCAACATTTTTACCCCCTCTTTACCATCATCCATCCAAAATAATTCAAATTTTTCATGTCTCAAGCAAGTCAAATGGATCTCTTAGGCAATTTAAAATTTTCTACTTATTGTATGCTATAAGCAAAATATGTGTTGTATCAATAATTATGTTTTTAACATAATTATTTTCAACTAATGAATGCTTTATTTCTTGTCTTTAATATTTGATTGTTATGCTTATTCCATAATATGTTTTAAATGTATGCATGCGTATTTAACATGTTTATGCCACTATTTAATCATTCTTGATGTACATGATTCAAATGGAGCTTGCTGCAAAAACACCCTAAAAATGACCCTTTTCTGGAAATTTTTCAAATTTGGTCGCCTGGGAAAACACCAGATGGGCGGCCCCCTTAATTCCCTAGGCGGTCCCCTTAATTTTAAGGGGGCCGGCCTACAATTAAGGGGACCGGCCATCTGGGCAGTAAAATTTACTGTTTTCTTTTGCATCTTGTGACCCCTTTTATCTAGCCCCAGCTACCATTTCTCTTAAAGGACGAACTGGTATTGGAATTTTACCACAAAACCTCCAAACCTTACCTAAATCAACCACCACCTCCATCAAACACCCATTTTCATTCACCATGCTATCACCAAAATCATCCATCTCTAAGACATCCAAGAAACACAAAATTCTCATCATACCACCAAAACAACTCTTCATTGACTTAACCCAAGAAGACACCAAAACTCCATCACCACCACCTCAATGTTCATCCCCAAATGCACCATCAAAAACACCCTCCACTCATGGCACATCATCTTCATCCATACCTTCCACTTCATCCATCAATAACTACATCAACTCACACCTATCATCACCACCATCAAGAGCATCAACTCCACCTCCTACTCAAGAACCTCCATTCACCCAACTTGTCATTTCCATATCACCAATAACACCTCTTGATGCTCATTTCTCATCATCACCAATACCACCACCATGCTTTCCCATCCCTTGGGCTTTACTTGAAGCCCATGGAGACAATTGCCTTTGTTGCATCCACAACCGAACCATCATCTTTGGTCTTAGAGATGAGATACACTACATGTTTTCATCCCTTGAACACATGCTTAACAATCAACCTCCACCACAACCTCCACCATTTTCACCCACTACACCACCACCACCTCCATTCTCACCAAATTAAGCATATGTAATGCTTAATCAAAAATAATTTTTCAAACCATTTTGTGTGCAATCCCCATGGAAGATCATGTACTCCTAGAATGATTATGTAGATTGCATTACTTACTAGCTAATGTAGGATTGAATATAATCTTGGATGGTTGTGTATTTATACACAACATTTTTAATGAATGTCTTTATATGCATGCTTATTTTTGCTATGTATATGCTTGTGCTTCTAATATTTTTCTTGCAAGTATTCCATATATCGATTCCTTGGTGCCCTCAAGTGAGGGGGGGCACACATCAAGGGGGAGTTCTCGTCCCGACAAATTCTATCTCAAAAACTTGTCGGCATAACCTTTTTCATTCTACAAAAAGGGGGAGAAGTGAATATAAACTCACTAAATACTTGTCCAAAAATAACTTTTTGGATTTAATGAGTTTTAGTTTTATAATCATCAAAAAGGGGGAGATTGTTGACATAAGTAATGCCTAAAAACATTATTCATACTTATTCATATCTCTATGTTTTGATAATCACAAAATGAAAACTCATTAAACAAAAACTTATCAAATAAACAAGTATTTAGTTGTAAATATTCATTTCTACAACTAAATCACTTAAGGTATGAATAAACAAGTGCTTAATGCATTATATGATCAAAGGAACATTTTCTTAATCTCTAAACTTTTTATAAAATGTCAAAAGTATTTTATATATTTCTGAAAAACATTTTTGGTATTAAATAAATATGTTTAATCTAATATAAATATATGAATTCAAATTTTTAACAAAAAATGGCAAAAATGTCCCAGAAAAACCTTCCCCACAAAAAGACAAAACTGGGCAACGTTCGGCAGGGGCGGCCCCCTTAATTATACAAGGCGGTCCCCTTAAAATTAAGGGGACCGCCCCCGCTCCAGTAGGTCCCAGATTTTGCCTATAAATACTGGTTTTTCTCTGGCATTTTTCCTAACCTTTTGCACTAAAAACTTTCTGGTTTAGATCTCATTTCATACTTTCAAAAACCCTTTGATCATGTAATTATAAGCTTTTGTTTCAAGTGATCCAAAGCTTCAACCTCTCAAGTGCAAGAGAAGAATACTTCTATCCTTCAAGACAAGAAGTATTACAACTTGGTGTATCTCTTCCATCCAAGTTGTTGGTGTATCATTATTGTAAATCATTCATTCATTTGTGTAAAGTGTGTGTATAAGGTGTAAACATAAGTGACTAGATATGTATAGTGTGTAAGTAGTGAAGAAGGTGTATAAGTAGTTGTGGTGTAAAGAAGTCATGTAGAAGTTGTAAAGTCATGGTGTAGAAGTCGTGAAGCCATAGCTTAGAAGTTGTGAAGTCGTCATGTTGAAGTCATGAAGCCGTAGCTTAGAAGTTGTGAAGTCTTCATGTTGAAGTCATGAAGCCGTAGCTTAGAAGTTGTGAAGTCGTCATGGTGAAGTCATGAAGCCGTAGCTTAGAAGTTGTGAAGTCGTCATGTTGAAGTTATGACGCCGTAGCTTAGAAGTTGTGAAGTCTTGGTCGTGAAGCCGTAGCTTAGAAGTTGTAAAGTCTTGGTCGTGAAGCCGTAGCTTAGAAGGTGTGAAGTCGTGTTCGTGAAGCCATAGCTTAGAAGTTGTGATGTCGTCGTGTAAAAGTCGTGAAGCCGTTGTGTAGAAGTCGTGAAGCCGTTGTGTTGAAGTCGTGAAGAAGTCGTGAATAAGTTGTGAAGAAGTTGTGTTGTGAAGTTGTGAGATTGGTTCTAGCTACGATTAGAACTCGACATTTAGCTTTGTGTCGTTAAACCGGTGTAAGTGAAAGTTGTGTAAGGTTTTCTCCGCCATAAGGGAGCTTGTTGAAGTAGTGAAGAAAACTCTCGAGCAAGGTATGCTCGGGGAGTGGAGTAGGGCAAGGAAGGTGTCCTTGTAGCCGAACCACTATAAATCCCTCGTGTCTCGGTTTGATCTTTCCATCTCTTACTTATTTCTTTATATCATCATTACTTTCATACATATAGGCATATATAACTATTAGTATTAATTAGAAGTTGATTTCACATAAAGATCAATTTAAAACTCCATTCATATAAAGAAAACTTTTATAACAAATCTAAAAGGATACACATATAATTAATAATATTGTTCAAGTATCATTTTTCATATAAACTCAAATCTAAGGTTTTAAAAAGAAACAAAGTTTTCATAATAAAATTAAAAAGACGTAAAACTATTCAACCCCCCCTTCTAGTTTTCCACATTCATAATGAGGAAATCAAATCTGTTGAAAATTCTGATGATCCTCCGGAGGTCGAACTTAAGGACTTACCACCTCATCTTGAGTATGCATTTTTGGAGGGTACCGATAAATTACCCGTCATAATTGCTAAAGATTTAAATGATGAGGAGAAAACCGCTCTCATAAAGGTTTTAAAGTCACACAAGCGAGCCATCGCTTGGAAACTTTCCGACATTAAGGGTGTTAACCCGAAATTTTGTACACACAAAATTTTAATGGAAGATGATTTTAAACCGGCGGTTCAACATCAAAGAAGGGTTAATCCTAAAATCCACGAGGTTATCAAAAAGGAGGTTCTTAAACTCCTTGATGCCGGCTTGATTTACCCTATCTCGGATAGTCCTTGGGTGAGCCCCGTGCATTGTGTGCCCAAAAAGGGTGGCATTACCGTTGTTACAAATGATGAAAACGAGTTGATTCCTACTCGATTGGTGACGGGATGGCGTGTATGCATTGACTACCGAAAGTTAAATGACGCCACCCGTAAAGACCACTTTCCTTTACCCTTCATGGACCAAATGCTCGAAAGACTAGCGGGAAACGAGTACTATTGTTTTCTCGACGGTTTCTCGGGTTACTTCCAAATTCCCATTGATCCGCAAGATCAAGAAAAGACCACTTTCTCGTGCCCTTATGAAACGTTTGCCTACCGACGCATGCCTTTTGGCTTATGTAATGCTCCGGGCACGTTCCAAAGGTGTATGATGGCCATATTTCACGACATGATCGAGAAAACTATGGAGGTCTTTATAGATGATTTCTCGGTCTTTGGGGATTCTTTCAAGACATGTCTCTCCCACTTGGACAATATGCTTCAACGTTGTGAAGACACTAATCCTTGTCTAAATTGGGAGAAAAGTCATTTCATGGTCAAAGAGGGCATTGTCCTCGGCCATAAAATTTCTAAGAGCGGGATTGAGGTCGATAAGGCCAAAGGTGATGTTATCGCTAAACTACCTCATCCCACAACCGTCAAAGGCATACGGAGTTTCCTTGGTCACGCCGGTTTCTATCGTAGATTCATTCAAGATTTTTCAAAAATTGCCCGGCCGATGACTCGTCTCCTTGAAAAGGAAACTCCGTTCATTTTCTCACAAGAGTGCATTGAAGCTTTTCAAACTCTTAAGAAAAAGCTTACTGAAGCACCGATCTTAGTTGCCCCCGATTGGGACCAACCTTTTGAACTTATGTGTGATGCAAGTGATTTTGCCATAGGTGCGGTCTTGGGGCAACGAAAAACAAAACATTTTCAACCTATACACTATGATAACAAAACTATGACCGAAGCTCAAGCTCATTACACCACGACGAAAAAAGAATTATTAGCCGTGGTGTATGCTGTCGAAAAGTTTCGGCCATACTTAATCTTGTCAAAAAGCATAGTGTATACGGATCACTCGGCTCTCAAATATCTCTTTGCAAAACAAGATGCAAAGCCGAGATTGCTCCGTTGGGTTCTCTTCCTACAAGAATTTGATATCATCATCCGTGATAAAAAAAAAGGAGCGGAGAACCTTGCTGCTGATCATTTGTCCCGATTAGAGAATCCTCACCAAAGTGTGCTCAAGAAAAAGGAAATAAATGAAACATTTCCTCTCGAGACACTTAACGTGGTATCTTTTCGTGGTGATTCTAGTACCCCATGGTTTGCCGATTTTGCAAATTACCATGCGGGTAACTTTGTTGTTAAAGGGATGTCGTCCCAACAAAAGAACAAATTCTTCAAAGATGTGAAGCATTACTTTTGGGACGACCCCTATTTGTTTAAAGTGTGTACGGATCAAGTCATCCGGTGGTGTGTTCACGGCCAAGAAGCCGTTGAAATTCTTAAGGCTTGCCACAATGGACCCACGGAGGGACATCATGGTGCCAACTACACCGCCAAGAAGGTGTTTGATTCCGGTTTCTATTGGCCCACAATCTACCGTGACGCCCATGACTTAGTCAAATCTTGTGACTCTTGTCAACGTCACGGGAAGATTTCGCAAAAAGATGAAATGCCACAAAACGTCGTTCAAGTTTGTGAAATCTTTGACATTTGGGGCATTGACTTTATGGGGCCGTTCCCGTCTTCACGAGGGAACAAGTATATACTCGTGGCTATCGATTATTTGTCTAAATGGGTCGAAGCGAAATCACTCCCCACCAACGACGCCCGAGTAGTGTGTAAATTTTTGAAATCGCTCTTTTCTCGGTTTGGAACTCCCCGTGCTATCATTAGTGATCACGGTACGCACTTTTACAATGAACAATTTGCAAAAGTCATGCTTAAGTACGGTATTACTCACCGTCTTTCTACCGCGTATCACCCACAAACAAGTGGACAAGTGGAAGTTTCAAACCGTGGTCTAAAAAGAATCTTGGAAAGGACCGTAGGTGAAAACCGTGCATCTTGGTTGGATAAATTAGATGATGCACTTTGGGCCTTTCGTACAGCTTATAAAACACCCATTGGGTGTACTCCTTACTAGCTCGTGTACGGAAAGGCGTGCCATCTACCGATCGAGCTCGAGTACAAAGCTTATTGGGCCTTAAAACATGCCAACTTCGACCTAAAGTCTGCGGGTGATCACCGCAAAGTTCAACTCAATGAATTAAATGAACTTCGTGATCAAGCCTACGAGAACTCTTTAATCTACAAAGAGAAAACAAAGAAGATCCATGACTCCAAAATCAAGAACCGCGTTTTCAACGTTGGTGACCGAGTCCTTCTTTTCAATTCTCGATTAAAGATATTCTCGGGAAAGCTTAAAACCCGTTGGACCGGACCATTCACCGTTGCCAAAGTTTTTCCTTATGGTACCGTCGAGTTATCTCAAAATGACGGACCAAACTTCAAGGTGAACGGTCATAGGTTGAAGCATTATTTTGGAGGGGACATACCATCCATGGTTGTCCCGGATCTCCAAAATTTCCCCATGGACCAATGAATTCGGGGTCAAGTCAAGCTAGTGACTCGGTTAACAAAAACATTAGCACCACATGGGTGACAACCCATGTTTCTGACTTCTTTCTATTTTCTAACAACTAAGTGCGGGGGGATTCCTCTGTTGTGCTTTGTTTGTGTGTTGTTTGCTCTTGTTTTCAGGTTTCCCTGAGATCGTGATGATTGATGCGCCTGTTTTTAATCCAGCCGCCCAATATCCGATCTTTTTGCTAACGTTTATCTATGGATATTTTATTAATCCTGTTTGTGGAAAAGAGAGATTTCTGTTCCACACTTGGCTATTAGTATTACATTTTTACGTTCTAAGTGTCAGCATAATAGCCGGTACTTTGAATATTGAGGGCAATATTCAATTCTAAGTGTGGGGGGGAATTCTCTCGAATTTTGTCACATGTGTACCTTCTAGTGCCCTAGTACCCCCGTTTTGGCCAAAATTTTTAAATTTTTGTCGTTTTTAAATAAGAAATTGCATGAAAAAGAAGTGCTTTGCACCAAAAAAGAAAGAAATAATAAAAGTGTTTAGTCTTGATTAGGTTAGAACAAAGGGAATCCCGACTCTGCCAGAGTGTTGATCTGGCTGCTTCCTTAACGATTAGGCTAAGGTTTTACGATATGTGCAAATGAAAATGCTAAGCGTAGAATAGTTGGTTTTCTTTAGAGCTTATATAAGTAATCTATGGCTTTTCCTCACAGGAGATAACTAATCTGACTTAATAAGTGCTTATTTTCAAACTTTTGAACGCACAAAATCATTTTTTTTACGATTTTGAAAAATACTAGTTCAAAGTTTTATTTAAACTTCGGAACAAGCATATGTCATAATAATGCAAAATGAAAGTGAGACGTTGCTTGAAAGTTGCAAAAGTTAAGTAATAAATGTAAGTGCTAAAAAAGCTACGGTTCAAGATCGGCCCTTGGATCCTTATTTCCGGAAGGCGTTTAGGTCTTGGCTACCCTCTTACACCGGCCCTTGGATCTCTAATTCAGGAATGTGTGAGGTCTTGGTCTAACACCCTTGGATTCTCATTTCAGGAATGTTTAGAGTCTTGGAACTCTCCGTTGTAACGGCCCTTGGATCCTTTATTCCGGAAGGTGTAAGGTCTTGGTTCTCGTGAAACTCCGTTAGTTTATGTTGCACAAGTAAAAAAAAAAATGATGAAAAAATGAAAAGAAAAAAAATGGAATGATATTGCAAAATGCAATAAAGTTTTGAAACTTGCTTGTTTTAAATTTTAAATCTATCTTTCAACTAGTATTAGTCAAAATCTTATAAAAACATCAATTTTTGTGATCATTTTTGAAAATCAAGCACAGTCACCTAACTTAAATAAATATGGGAGTGAAAAGTTAAGTCTCGGCTTACATAGATTATTAGTATAAGTAATGTTAGCATTTTACAAAAACGTTTGCACATTGAGTCTAAGCTTAGTTGGGAGTATAAAAAAAGAGGATGACGATTTCAATTCCCTGGAGACACCCATTTTGTGTGAATCCCGTTCCATGATACCATTTTTGGAAATCAAGCATTTTGTTTATTTCTGTTTTAGTTTAAATTTCTTGCATCAAATAAAAAGTCAAAACGGAGCATGCTTGGTATTCTTTTGATCCTTTCATTACTTTACATGATCGGATTGCAAGGGACTAGCAATAGTTTAGTGTGGGGGATTGATGAGTGTGTAAATACTCATCATTATATACCCACAAAAGACCAAAAACGGCCAAATATACCAAATTATACTGCATATATCCTTGGTTTGTGTTTTTATGCATTTCAGGTACAAAGGATTGAAAACGGAGCTAAAACGAGCATTTTTGGATCGACTCGATAAAAATTGTGCATTCTGATCATACCGAGATGGAGTCAAAGTCAACCCCGGGATATAATTTTGGATCAAGATTGGATAACCGTAACTGAAACCATTTTTATGGGCCGACCCGACCCATTTATATGGGCCAAGTCAGCCCATATTTAACTTATCCTAAATCCATATCTAATAAACCCTTAACCCACTTAACCAAAAAGCCCAATGTTTAACAAACACCCAATCCGTCTTTTGTTAAATAAGGTTTGACCCGGTCAACCTTTTCTTCTTTCCCCTATCCCGCCAAAAAAACACTTCCCCCCATACTGTACCATCACCATCACCATCACCAACACTTCCCCACACCTTTCACCATTTCCCCAACATTTCTCCCTTCCCAACACCGCTAAGCCACCTTCTTGTACCTTTTCCCCCTCCTCCAGGTCATCAATCTACCACTTAAAATGGGCGCCAAAACCGAATGAAGGGCTGAGATCATCCCATTGCAATCCAATGGGTGGGATTTAATCCCAAGAAGCACAAGAAAGTTTCCAAGGCTGTTTTCTCTCACAGAACTAGCACAAAGAGGAGAAGACCCCTAGTTTAGCTTTTTAGTATAAATAGGACCATTATTAGCCTTTGAAGGATGCTTATTTTTTAATGTAATTTTAGTTTTAATATTGTAATCTGTGTTTTAAGTTTAATATAATTTTCTAAGTTCAGAATTTCAAGTTGTAACCATTTTCAGTTTTAATAGAAATTTAAAGTTTTTTAGCAAAAATCTTGTTTGTGCTTATTTAATGTTTCAAACCTATACATCAGCTCACACAAGCTCTCAAAAGCAATAAGAAAATACAAAAAGAACCACCTCAGAATCAAAGTATCACAGATTTACCTTTGCATTTGACCTTGGAAAGCTTTTTGGAAGTTGCCAGTAATGGAATGGCAAGGTGGACATTACCTAGCTTATCTTTGATAAGCTAGGAGCTTGTAGCAGCTTGTACTCACCCTTGTTCAGCTAGGGTTAAAGGTTTTTGTTTCTTCAATTCTTAATTTCTGCATAAATACAGTTCATTAGCTTATTTTTGAGCTTATTTGCTTATTTGTAACTTAATAGTGCTTAGTTATGCTTTGTAATGATAGTTCAGTAGGTGGCTTGGTTTAGATATCTATTTCTCTTAAAATTCTACATTTAGCTTAAAATCAGTTGGATATAGCCTAGCTTATTTTGTGCTTAATTTCTGCTAAAAAGTTGCTTATTAGGTTCAAATTAAGTTGCTGAATCTTTGTTCTTCAATAATCAGGGCTTATTCAAGTTTCTTTTGGCTTTAAAATCCAAGTCAGACCCCTTAAGGGCTGTTTGGGTTAAGCTTTGAAAATGGGTCAAACGAGTGTATTGTTCATCTGCAATCTAGCTAACTTAATTTAGCTTAATTTAAGTAGCATAAGCTGTTTTTAGCTGGATTTATGCTGATTTAAACAGATTTGAATGTTTCAAGTTCATATTCAGAATTTTTAGGAAATTGAGTGTCTGCTTAGCTTATTTCTGAGATAAGCTACTTAGGTCCTAGTTTTTGCTATTTTCAAGTTGCTTTCTATGGGTTAAGTTGTCAAACTGAAGTTGGATTCATTACATTAAGTTTTGGTTAGATTTTGGATCAATTTTGTGAATCTGTGCAGACCCTTAGGTGTTCAGCAGTCTGTTTCAAATTTGTGGGACCATTTAACTGCTTATTTGTGTTAATCTGAGCCTAAATCTTTGGGTTTTCAGTAGTTTGCTAGTGTGTATGTGCTTATTCCTCAATTCCAGACCTTTTCTTAGCTTATTTGAGCTTTGGAATAAGCTCAAAAGTTGTCCAACCACACAAATCACCACTGAGTCATCAGTGGTTAATTGTGCTAACTGACCAACTTTTCAGCTTATTTTCAAGAGGCAAATAAGCTCCTCTTGGTCTGAACTTTTGTTTCTGATTTATTTGGTGTATGAACTTTAGTTGTCTTATGTTCTTATGTGGTTTGCTTATCTCCTTATTGCTTATTAGTGAGCTTGATTAGACCTCAGTAGGACTGAGTCTGCCCTCAGACCTCAGATTGCTCATTTGCTTTGGTCAATTGCTTATTTGTTTTTCTAGGGGATTACTCTGAGTCAATTAGTCATTAAGTTCATATTTGGTTTGTTCTTAGCTTATTTCAGTTTTCCCTTAGCTTATTTATAGCTTATTCAGTCCTTTCCCAAAGCCTTAGCTCATTTTCTATTTTAAAGCCCACTGATCAATTAGTTGAGCTTATTTCTGAGCTTAATTGTGGTTGATAAAAAAGTTGCCTTTGTAAAAGTTGCTTATTGGTTTGTCCTTGTTGAGTTTTAATCAGAAAAATTTTAAAAAAAATCAAGCAAAAAGCTAAGGCCAGGATTCGAACCCTGGTCCTCTAGCTACCATAGCCTCAACACACACACCAATCACCAACTGCCCTAGGGACTTTTATCAGTCATACCTTCCATTGTTTTCTATTTAACCCTTATTTTCCATTTTGTGCTTATTTTCCTTATTAGCTTATTACGGATTATCTAAATAAGCTGGCACCTTGTTTATATTTTTCCTAGGACTGTTTTAGTATAAAGTTATTTCACAAAAAATTTCAGAATTTTCAGAATAGGTTTAGTATTTTTAATTTATTTTTCTTTTAAATTCAGTTTTTAATTCATAATAAAAAATATAAAAGTCAAAAAAATATAATTCTTTTTTCTAAAATTTTATTTTATCATTTAGGACTTAAGAAAAATAAATTTGCACTTGTAGGGTTAATTTTTAAAGATTTTAGTTTTTAAAACTCGTTTTAGGAAGTCCCAGTTAACGTTTTTAACGTAATTTGGTTTTCATTTTATTTTCTTTGGTCATTTGTTTTCTATATCTCATTAGATTATTAAAAACACAAAAATCCAAAATCCACACTTCAAGCACTTTAATTCCAAACCTTACACGAAATCCTCGATTCACACCTCGTTGGGACACGACCCGGGTAATCACTTGCCCGGTATCACACATATCACGAGCGTGAGTTTTTGCAAGTTAACCTTTTTCCTAAAGGGTTGGTTTGTCTATTCTCACGTTTACTTGGTATTTTTGATATATACGTTTTCACAAGAATCAATGCTGAACCTAGACCTAAAAGATACATTCGGGCAAGTTGTTAATGAATGAATGTTTGCATTTTGTCAATTGTTAACCTGGTATGGTCAACCAGTTCCATAATTAAAGGGTAAGAAACCAGCAATTGTAAACATCTAATACACAAACATGTGAGTTTTGATTTAATACCATAATACATACTTCAAACCATGACGCTTGTACAAAATATAACATAACATAACATCGGTTGCCCAGAAGTTAACCATTAAATTACATAACTAGCCCAAAAAGATTTGCACCAACCTAAACAAACCCTAACATAACCTAAAACCCCAAATTAACATCTGCAAATCATAAACGAGTGCCCATCAAAAGAAACCCCAAAAACCACCATGCAACACATCAAAGCATGTCAATGAAGTGAACCAAATCACGAATGCGCACACGCATTTGTGAAGCAACAACAAGTAGCCTATCAACGTCACGATGATCTTCAGCATTCATACGCAGCATGTCATCAATAATTTTGATTGACGAGTCTGACCCACCAAGTTGGAGAAGTTCCTCAACAGTTTTGATCCTACGATCAAGACGATCACTTATTTCTGTAGCCTTGGACCTAACGTTTGATTCATCCCGAACAGTTTCTTTAACTTCCTCCCGGTAATGTACAAGCATGAGGTCTTTAACTAGCCTGGTTTTCGCAACTTTTGCTAATTGATCTATAATTGGTACGGAGGTAGCCATTTTTTTAATAGAGATATTGTGATTTTAGATTTAAGAAACTGTGGTGGATGACGAATGGAATGGGTAGATGTTTGTATATATAAGTAATTATAACATCGAGACACAGAAACAACTAACAAGTAGGGCTGTAAACGAACTGAACGTTCAGTGAACATTTCATGAACCGTTCGGTAAAAAATTCGTTTATGTTCGTTTATTAATTAAATGAACGAACATGAACAATATTTTACGATCATTTCGTTAAATGAACGAACATGAACAAAAGTCACGTCGTTTATTTATGTTCGTGAACGTCCCTTTATGCGTTCGTTAATGTTCGCTTATGTTCATTTATTTATTTATGTTCGTATATCATATCTTTTAATTGTATAATTTTAAAATTAGTTTGTTTAAACAAAACAACACTTATAAAATAACATTAGATGCATAATTTAATAAAGATTATGTTTGTTGGTCTATGTTCATTTATGTTTGATCGTTTATGTCCGTTCAGCATTCGTTTATTGTCTTAATAAACGTACATAAACGAACATGAACAAGTTTTTTTCTTAATAAACGAACATGTACAAGAAAATTCATCCATTTAAGTGTTCATGTTCGTTTTTTTGTTTAAATTTTTATTTGTTTTATTTTGATTATTTTTTGTTTTTTTTTGGTATGAATAGACTTAAAAACTTGTAGTAATTTTCAATTATTGGTATTATAACGTTTTTAAAATGGAAAAACGTTGTATTTTTTAAAATAAATACACAACAATCTTTTAGAACATCGGTAAACAAAAAAGCACAAAACAGAAAAAAAATTAAAATATACGAAATTAAAAATAAAGTACACAACAATCTTTTAGAAAATAATTACACTACAAAATATTGTGGTGTTTGGGTGGGAAGTCGCTTATTTGAAAGGTGACGATCTTAACAAATTTATCAATACTAAATTTATTTGTGTGAAGTGCGACTGAAGTGAGCATTACATGCCCACGAGCACACTAGATTTTTTTTAGAAAGTCGCTCACTTTCCCCGTAATAAGTAGCATAAGCGACTATTTTCCCGCCTTTTTTTCCTTTACCCTCACAGCAGAAGTCATCATAGCACTTGCTTAGTAGGACTAAAGTCATCATTACATGCCACTTGCACCCAATACTGGATTTGATTAAATTGCTTAAATACCCCTAACAAGTCATCATTACATGCCACTTGTATATTTGGATGGATTTTATTAAGTCGCTTATCAACCCCTTCAAAGTCGCTTAAGAGACTATTTTGCCACTTGTATGCCACTTGCACCCAATACTGGATTTGATTAAATCGCTTAAATACCCCTAACAAGTCATCGTTACATGCCACTTGTATATTTGGATGGATTTTATAAAGTCGCTTATCAACCCCTTCAAAGTCGCTTAAGAGACTATTTTGCCACTTGTACTTTTGAAGTGGATTTTATAAACTCGCTTATCAACCCCTTCAAAGTCGCTTAAGAGACTATTTTGCCACCTTCTTCCCGCATACAGGAAAATAATGTCGCTTTAATAAATATATATAATAAGATGCCGCTTAAAAAAAGGCGCTGCACTAAACTGCAAATGAAAGTGCAAGCTGAAATATGTAAACATTATGAAAAGAAATTTTTCTATCAACTCAATTTTTCTATCAACTCAGCATGATCATATCGATTAACCCTAACTTAACTACGATTATTGATTTCTATTTTTTCATCATAAAAACAACCTGATTCTACAAATTACTATTATCACATCTCTAAAACCCCATAGCAATAGTTCCAACAATATAATCATATCGACGAACAACAACAACTACTCAGTCACAGAAATTAATCACATACTAAAAAAACTACATAATAAAACACAAGATTAGATTAAAGATAGCCATACTTCCATTCAGACCATTAAACTGTTCATCATTACAGCCCACTGCCCAGTTACATACACATCCGAAAGTCAAAACATATTTTGATCTTACCCTTTATATTTTGTATTATTATTTAGTAATTAAAACATATTTTACATCCGAAAGTCAAAACAAATTTTGATATAAATAACACACATTCTTTTCTCTCACTAAACTGCTTTGTTGCTTGACGTTGTAGGGAGTCTTTTGATAATCGGGATAAACTTTATTAAATTAATCATCCTTCAATTAGTCACAGTAGTGTCAGCCCTTACCAACATGTCACTCTCCCCACCAGTGACAGCCTCATCCGCAACATTGGGTGTAGAACCACTAGCCTGAGGTAGCCTGCATAGGATAAACTCTTTTATGACTTTTGGGCTTTCAAGTTGATTGTCCAAAAAGAGTTGCAAACCGATGTACGGTTTGTACCTATCCCTAGCCACAAGTGCTCTTCTCATTCTATATATCCCTTCCATGCCCCTATGGTTGCCATCTCGATCAACCATTAAACATACCCGCTTTTTACCACTTTGATGGCCAACGAGAGCCTAATTGGTATTGGGAATGATTGTAATGGAAGGATGGAGGGCGGGCAGAAGAGACGCCTTTCGGCACAAGAACGGTTCGAAATTCACCGTATTGCTCGAATCGACGCTCGAGGATGTTATGGAAGGGTGTTTAGATGAATGGGATTTGTAGAGCATTATGGTTTAGGGTTATTAGTCGTCATTTAAGAATGACTAACTGCTATTAGTAGTCATTTAAGAACATGTCTGGGCCGTGAGATGACCCTCTTGACGCTGCTTGCTAACCCATGTAATGTGTGAGTACATACTTGAATTAACTCTGAGTATGTAAATGATGATCATCAGCAAATGACGTTTTGTCATTGAGTGAAGACGTTGGTTATCATATATGGTAAACAACTTCAACTTTTTGTTAGATGGTAAACAACTGTTGGGAATTAAGCTTAAGCAGTTAGTACTGTTGAAGATGGAAGTTAGTACTGCTGAAGAGTTTTGAAGACATAAGCAGTTAGGACTGCTGAGTGAAGAAGTTTGTACTGTTTATGATAAAACTGTGTAAAGATATTTATGGAAAATATTTAGTGTATATCGTATAAGGTTTAGTTGATAGTTATCTTGTGAAGGAATCCTTGGTCTATAAAAGGATTGCCTAGGTTAAAGTTTAATATACACACATAGAAGAAAAACGTATTGTTTTGTTAAGATCCAAGGTTGTAAACCCTAGTTATAGGAGATCACTCGTATTATTGTTCTAATAAGATTGAATCGTTGAAGTTGAAGTTCATTATTCTGTGTTCATTCATTGTTACATTCAAACCATACAAAACACAAACACATAAAGTCTTCTAAGTACTAGCTAGTAAATTCCGCGTGCTAGACTACGTATAATTCTTAGTATCACATCTAATACAAGGCGTGTATGTAGATCCGGTCAAGTGGTATCAGAGACAGGTTGCTGATACTTAGAATTAGAAGATCCGAGAAGAACAAAGATGGACATGGAAACAACACCAACCACAACTAACATTGCTGCTAAGCTTCCTATGCTTAAACCTAATGAGTTCGACATGTGGAGACTTCGTATTGAGCAGTTTTTCCAAGTGCAAGACTATTGATATGTGTCTAAATACACATATATTTACCTTGTTCAAACCCACATAAACAGCCAAAAACACTCTGAAAAGTCAAATAATACAGAAAATATCATAAAATGTGTTTTTATTTGACTCAGGAACAAAAAGATTGAAAAACAAGTGAAAAACACACAAAGTTTACACAATTGTCATTTTCAGTCCCTGGAATTTCACAAATTGTCAAAACTAGTCCCTGAAGGTTTTAAATAAATGAAAAGTCAACTTAAGTCCTTGGGAAACCAAAAATGTTCACAAATAGTCCCTGGATAAAAGTTTACACAACTTGGCAACTTTTACCCCTCAAGTATCAAAATTTGCAAAAATGGTCCCTGGGTATTATAAAACTTGAAATTTCACAAAATACCCTTGTACTATGCATGAACTTACAATTTGGAACTTTATTGATAGCTTTTGGGAATTTACAAAACAAGTCCCTCTAAAATCCAAATTTACATATTAGGTCCCTAAAGTTTATAAAATGCTAAAAAATACAACTTTGGTCCTTGTGTAATTATTTTATGGCAGGTTTAGTCCCTTGAAGAAGTTTGGGAAGTTGGCAAATTTAGCCCCTCAACAATTCAGAAATTACAAGTTTGGTCCCTATGATTATATAAACCAAAATCCGGATCCAACACTAACCTTAACCCAAAAATAAAACCCAATCACTAAATAACCCAACCTATTTACTTATCCCATTTACCCAACCCAGTTAAATCCCAAGCCCAAAGAAACAAGCCCAACCCCAACCTTTGTTTGACTGAGTTAACCACTCAGTCAAACAAAGTCAAACCCGTCTCCTTTACCACCAAAACCGCCAAAACCATCCAGTCACCCCCCACCTCACCAATACCACTCACCACCTCATCCCTCCTCCTAATACATGTTACCTAACAATCCAAAAGCATTAATTGCTTCTCTCCCACTCCCTCTAGCTAAATCAGAGATAAAATCCCATTTGCCACGTTTCCCGCCAAAAGTTAAAATGGATGACTGAGATGAAATTGGAGCAATTCAATGGTGGGATTGAGCTCAGAGGATGTCGACTAGAAGTTCCCAGTCAATGTAGTATAAATAGAATAGCTTGTAAGCCAATTTTGGTAAGTAGTTAACTAGTAGCATAATCGTTTTTAAATTCCAGTAGCTATCTTTGTAATCACAAGTTATCAGTAATCAATAAAAGTTATTTCAAGTTCATTCAATCTTATTATGTTAGTATTAAACTTAGTTCACTAGTAATTCAACATTTCCAAGTTTCTGTCATACATAATAAGCCAATAAGTTGTTAATAAGCTACCACAAGCTCAGAAAAGAATTACATAAGCTCTTAAAAGCTTTCTAAAGTTTTTCTGTAAGCTTGTACTCAATCTTACAAGATTTCTCAAGAAAGTCAACAGAAGTCAACCATTGAAGCTAATAAGCTATTTTTGGTGAATAAGCTGATCAGGAGAGTTTTCTTGGGTTTTCTAGCTTGTTGTGAACAAGCTAGATTGTTTTGTTCTATTCATGCTATCCACATAGCCACAAAATCAGTTGTAAGCTTTTTAGCTTTTTAGCATTAAAATCCAAATTATTGTATAAGTGCTTATAAGTAGCTTATTCCTGTTGTTTTATACTTTTTGCTAGTTTCTAAGAGTATTTCATTAAGTATAATCAGTAGTTATATAGTTGTTTTTCACTTTGCTTAAAAATCATATAAAAGTCCAAAAACAGTCAAACCTAGCATAACTAATTAGAGTGCTTATTTCTGTGTTTAAAGTTTCTTATTAGTGTTCATATAAGTTAGTAAGTCAGTAAAATCAATAAGTTTAGTTTAAAATATTGGATTTCCTTTGTAAAATCATAGCAGTCAACTCCTAAAGGAGTGTTTGGTTTAACACTGTCCATAGGCCAAATACTGTGCTACTGTAGATTTGCCAAAAGCTGAACTTCAAATCAGCTTAGTTGGCTCATAATAAGCTCTTTCCAAAATCAGATAAGTCCTGTAGTTAGTTATTCTAGTTTTACATTGTCCTTGTGAATTTCAGTCCATTAGAAGCTCATACAAGCCAATATAAGCCTCAGGCTTATTTGGCCATTACCTTTGGCATTTTTGAAGTTCATTTAGTCTAGTTAGTCAATCCACCAAGGCCTAGAACCTGTGTGCAAGTGTGCACACTTCTGTGCACTTCTGCACAAAACAGACACCTCAGCACACACTGATTGCTGAAAGCAGCTGATCTAGCCTTTAATTGGACATCAATTGGTGTTTTTATGATAGGGCTTTTTAGGTTTTTAGATAGCCAGTAGTATCACCTTGCTTTTGCCCCCATAAGATTGCATTTCAATAGCTTATTTCACTGCTTAATTTGCTCTGCAATCTTGCCATATTTCTGAGTTTCTGTTGAAAACTTTGCAACTGCTTATGTGTCCATTTGGCTTATTTTGTGGATTTGCTATTTGAAATAAGTTGTTTTAAGCTTATATAAGTTTTTGAAACTTGTCCTGAGCAGTTGGTGCATTTTTGTGCACATTAGCTTATTTTTAGCTTATTTGCCAACTGCTTATCTGCCCAAAAGTGCTTATCAGGCTTATTAAACTTCTACTTTTATTTTTATTATCTTTCTAATATTATTTTAGAATTATCTGTAAATTTTCATAATTTTCTGAATAGTTTTGATATTTTTAATCATTTTAATTAGTTTCAAATAGTAATTAAATCATAATAAATAAAATAATAATCAGAAAAATATAATTCCAATTTTCATAATTTTCTTTTGTCATTTTTAATCTAGGAAAAATATAAAATATTTTTAGAACTTAAGAAAAACCAAAAATAGAAATAAAGTGATAGCTTCTATTTAATAGAATTTATCTTTTTAAATTTTAATTAAGTAATTTTCATTTTTATAATTTTCCTAGCTTTTTCTCATCTTATAATATTTTTAGAAAAAGTTTTATAATTTTCTTTGTTCATTTTGTATTTTTTATAATTTAAATTAGTTTAATTAGTTATTAAATAATAAATAATTAATAATAAATAGAAATAAAGTGTTAAAAATATAATTTAAGTTTTTAAATAAGTTTTAAGTTATGTTACATTTTTAGGTTTTAAATTTTATAAATTTCAGTTTTTGTCCCATTTTAGCTTTTTCGTTACGCGTTTTAGTTTATTTATTCGCGTTTTAATTTCCTGTGTATATCTGTTTTCAATTTGTTATTTAGAATTGTTAAATAAAGCAAAATCAAAAATATCTGATTCATCAATCACTCTAATCCAAAGCTTTTCACAGTTTTCCATTCACACCTCGTTGGGAAACGACCCAGGTGATCACTTGCCTGGTTTCACACTACAAACGAGTATCCTGTTCTGAGACTGCATTTGTTTAATTATTTAGTGTTGTTTTCGGGCGGATTTAATTTTGGCGCCGCTGCCGGGGAGGTTGTGTTGCGACAGTTGTGTAAGTTTTAGCGATTAGTGATTCGAGATCCTTCTATCAGAAGTTCCTATTTCCCAAAAACAATATAAAATACAAAAATATTTTTCTTTTCTTTTCTATACATATTATTATTATTATTATCATATAAAAAAAATAATAAAAAACACCAAAAATAATTTCCGTTTTCTTTGTTAATAATAAATAACAATAAAAAATTACCATCGAGAACCAAGACAGAGTACTACTTAACTGGGGGTACGACCATAATAAGTTCCCAAACCAAAGATTTAAAACTTGCCTTTGTATCACTTGCGAATATCGGCTCACCTTTGATTGATAAACAAACTCTAACGGAGGTTCTAGGATAGTCTGACATTAAATTGTCGGACTGAAAGAAGCGGGTTTTTAAGGAGCTTAATTGCCCACCTTTGCTTCTCCGCCACTCTGTGCGTTTATCTTTTAGAGAGCTACCGTACGCTTGCTGATTATTGGTTTAAGTTCACTTGTGTTTTGCTTCTGTCTTGTTTTAATTGGAATATTTTACTTAGTGCATGCGCACTCGTTCTTCCACGTCATCAAGCCCTTTACGTGAACTCGTAGAAATTCCGAGAAGACGTAATCGTAGACGTGCTGCCCAAATAGTCAAACCCGAGATTCGTATTGTTCCCACTGATAATATGGCAGACAATCGCACAATGGCGGAAATGCTCCGTGCACACACCGAGGGTTACAGAGATGCCATCGTTTTACCAGCCATCGATTCTGATCATTTTGAACTGAAAACACATTTGATTCAGCTCGTTTCTACCAACCAATTCCACGGGTTTGAACGAGAGGATCCTTATGCACACATTCGTTGGTTCAACAAACTGACCTCTACAATCAATTATAAAAATGTGCCGCAAACAGTGATCAAATTGATGCTATTTCCATTCTCACTTGAGGGGGCAGCCCGAATTTGGCTGGATAAAGAACCCCCTCGATCCATTGAAACTTGGGAAGATCTAGTGCAGAAGTTTGTCAATTATTTCTTCCCTCCATCAAAGACGACTAATTTAAAAAATGAAATTGTTGGATTTCGTCAAAGTTTCGATGAAAATTTCGGAGAGGCATGGGAGAGATTTAAAGATCTCCTAAGAAAATGCCCACATCACGACTTTACAGAGTTACAACAGATAAATACGTTTTACAATGGGTTGACCCAAAACGATCAAGATGCACTTAACGCAGCCGCTGGTGGCAATATCTTGAATCGTCGACCTAGAGAGGTGGTTGAAATTTGTGAAAATAAATCAAAAGTTCCTATTTCTCGAAACAAAGTGAATGTTCCTGTCACTCCTGCCTCATCATCCGGTAACTCCTCAGAGTTAGCCTTTTTAACGGACTCAATGCGTTGTATGATGAAGGAAATGAAAGAACTGAAGAGTGAAATTCACAAACCAGAACAAATTAAAGCAATAAACAAAGTGTGTGAAACTTGTGGTGGCCCGCATGCGTATTATGATTGTCAAGCAACCGATGCTTCTCTTTACCCAGCTCCCGTAGCTGCAGTAAACCAAAATCAATACCGTCCGCATGCTGAGACTCAGTACCGAGCACCGAATGCTATGGTCCCACCTGGTTTTCCACCCGTGCCAAATCAGAATAATCAAAACCGCTTTGTTCAAAATCAGGGACAAAATTTCCACAATTCCCAAAATTTCAATCAAAACCGAGGTCAGAATCAGGGTAATTTTAACCAAAACCGTGGTCCAAATTTTAATCAAAACCAAGGTTCAAACCGAAATCAGACGTCCTCAGATGAGTTGCTTAAGCAATTCATGAAAACTCAAGAGGAAACAAATAAGACACAATATGAGACAAACCAGTTATTGATTGCTCAATTAAACCAGATCAAAAAGTCTTTAACTGATATACCTTCTACCTCGGGAGGTCTCCCAAGTAACACTGTTGTCAACCCTAGGGGTGAACTCAAAGCTGTCAGTACACGTAGTGGTAAATCTCATGTTGGATTCAAGGTGATAAAGGACCCGGTACTTCCCACTAACAATAGAAGTGCTAAATACGTCCAACCTTCGGTCATCCAACCTTCTGTCATCCAAAAATCTACACCCACAATTGCTCCTCAGCCGTCTAGAATCGATCCTACTCTTTCACGATTTACGGTTAAAAGTTTGTCAACCAAACTTAGTGAGCAAAGATCAGCCAGATATTATTCCGAAATGCTCAATGCTGTTCCTGTCAGTGTACTTGATGACAGTGATGATGATGAAGATACCACTTTCGTCAAAGCTATCACCACTCGGAGTGGTGCTTCTTATAAGGGGCCAGCTGGCCCTATTCCTCCTCCGTTATTTGAAATGGAGAAAGAAACGGAGGATACAACGGACAAAGTGCAAATTCCAAACCCACCAAATACAGCACATGTCCAGCCTCCGATTGTCCAGAAAAAGAAATCCAAACCAGGAGTTGTCTTTGAATCTGTAGAGACTCCTGAAGTCATTGCCCAAAAATCCAAACCTTATATTCCTTACCCATCGCGCTTAAATGAGCAAAAGCTCCGTGAGAAGGCTAGTCAACAAATGGACAAATTCTTTCAAATCTTTAAAGAATTACATTTTGACATAAGTCTTGCGGATGCTCTCATTCTGATGCCCAAATTTGCATCAACAATCAAACACTTGTTAAGCAACAAGGAAAAACTGATTGAAATGGCTAAAACTCCAGTAAATGAGAACTGCTCAGCGGTTATCTTGAAAAAGCTTCCAGAGAAGCTTGGAGATCCTGGAAAGTTTCTACTACCTTGTGTATTTCCAGGAATGGTTGAATGCTATGCCTTAGCAGATCTAGGTGCAAGCATCAACCTGATGCCTCATTCAGTATGGAAGAAACTTTCTCTTCCGGCTCTTACTCCTACCTGCATGACTCTTGAGCTTGCAGATCGAACCATAACTCATCCCTGCGGCATTGCCGAAGATGTATTTGTGAAAATAGGAAAGTTCCATTTTCCAGCTGACTTTGTGGTTGTTGACTTTGACGCAGATCAAAAGGTTCCTCTAATTCTTGGAAGAGGATTCCTAAAAACGGGCCATGCTCTTATTGATGTATTTAAGCATGAAATCACATTGCGTGTGGATAACGAAGCTGTTACTTTTAACCATGATCAAACTTCGAAGTACTCCTCAAATTATAATTCTGCATCGGTGAACCGAATCGACGTCATTGACATTACTTCAAAGGAATACTCTCAAGAAAATCTTGGTTATTTTCATAATTCTGTGAGTGGGGATCCCACCACATCTTCTCAACATATCATAGCCGACTCTTCCCCTTCTCTCACTTCGGTTGAGGGAAGTGATCCCTTTTGGGATGAAGTCGATGCTTTTCTCGCTGTAGATAGTTCACCTCCGCATGAGGTTGATGATAACTATCTTGATCCTGAGGGGGATATCCTTTTTCTAGAAAATTTGTTAAACGAAGATTCATCTTCCCCTCTTCCACCAAAACAACTTCATAATGAGGAAACTGATAAATTTCCGGAGATCAAGATTAAGGACTTGCCTCCTCCACTTGAAAATGCAATTCTTGAGGAGGAAGTTCTTGTCTTAATTGCTATTCAGATCTCTCTTCTTCCCTTCACCTACCCGGTGATTTCCCCTATCTTTCACTCGTTCGGGAGTGAGGATATTACCTTTGACCCCGGCATTGTCCATCTAATATTGGTTTAAATGCCGAATTTATCTCATCGGTGTGGAACTTTCTTATGCTCAATTGGTTATCCAAGCATCTTGAAAGAAAGTCCGATGGAGATGGTTTCTTCCACTTACTTCCCCATAGACTTTTAAATTGCTTTTTCTCCCGGGCTGTTCAGGAACCCTTTGTTACGGTTGACCGTTCACAAGCGGTTAGCTTGCGTGATAAACCTGACTGTTCGGGAGGAGCCACTCAATTCGGGGTCGAGTCAAGCTAGCGACTCGGTTAATAAAAACAGTAGCAAAATATGGGTTTTCACCCATATCTCACCCAAGAGTGGGGGGGGGGGGGGGATGCCCCACATGTTGTAAATATATCTAGTGAAAAAAAAAAAAAAAAGCATTCCCAAAGAGGGAATTTGCATGCCTTAACGGCTTAAATGCAAATTAAATAAAAATAAAATAAATAACTATATGAAATAAAAGGCTATTAGTATTTCCCTTTCACGTTCTAAGTGTTGGTTTAACAACCGGTTCTTTGAATATTGAGGGCAATATTCAGTTCTAAGTGTGGGGGGAATTCTAGCGAATTTGATCAAATGTACCATCTAGTACCCCCATTTTTGGCCAAAATTTTAAAATTTTTTCTCACTTAGAACGCAATAAATGGTTATCAGTCCACCATGTCTAACCCACATAAGGATTGGCTAATCCGAGAGCAAACGGCTCTTGGTAAAGATGTCTCAAATCCGTTGATGGCTTGCAATTTGCCCAAAATTGTATGGTATTCGACTCACCATATCTTCATAAGTGAAGAGTTGGCTAGCCCGCAAGGTTATGGCTTGTGGTTAAGGCAGTGAAAATCCATGATTGGTAATCAGCTCACCAAAGATAATATTGATAATTTATCTAAGAGTTGGCTAGTCCAGAAGCAAACGGCTTCTGGTAAAGACAAATCAAAACCGTTGACAGCTGATGATTTGCTCAAAATCATTTGGTTATCATTGTACCAAAGTATCACATACTAAAACATTGGCTACTCCAGAAGTAATGGCTTTTGGTAAAGAGATAAAATCCATTAAAAATTCATAAAAGATTGCTAGGGACTAGCAATAGTTTAGTGTGGGGGATTTGATATGTGTCTAAATACACATATATTTACCTTGTTCAAACCCACATAAACAGCCAAAAACACTCTGAAAAGTCAAATAATACAGAAAATATCATAAAATGTGTTTTTATTTGACTCAGGAACAAAAAGATTGAAAAACAAGTGAAAAACACACAAAGTTTACACAATTGTCATTTTCAGTCCTTGGAATTTCACAAATTGTCAAAACTAGTCCCTGAAGGTTTTAAATAAATGAAAAGTCAACTTAAGTCCTTGGGAAACCAAAAATGTTCACAAATAGTCCCTGGATAAAAGTTTACACAACTTGGCAACTTTTACCCCTCAAGTATCAAAATTTGCAAAAATGGTCCCTGGGTATTATAAAACTTGAAATTTCACAAAATACCCTTGTACTATGCATGAACTTACAATTTGGAACTTTATTGATAGCTTTTGGGAATTTACAAAACAAGTCCCTCTAAAATCCAAATTTACATATTAGGTCCCTAAAGTTTATAAAATGCTAAAAAATACAACTTTGGTCCTTGTGTAATTATTTTATGGCAGGTTTAGTCCCTTGAAGAAGTTTGGGAAGTTGGCAAATTTAGCCCCTCAACAATTCAGAAATTACAAGTTTGGTCCCTATGATTATATAAACCAAAATCCGGATCCAACACTAACCTTAACCCAAAAATAAAACCCAATCACTAAATAACCCAACCTATTTACTTATCCCATTTACCCAACCCAGTGAAATCCCAAGCCTAAAGAAACAAGCCCAACCCCAACCTTTGTTTGACTGAGTTAACCACTCAGTCAAACAAAGTCAAACCCGTCTCCTTTACCACCAAAACCGCCAAAACCATCCAGTCACCCCCCACCTCACCAATACCACTCACCACCTCATCCCCCCTCCTAATACACGTTACCTAACAATCCAAAAGCATTAATTGCTTCTCTCCCACTCCCTCTAGCTAAATCAGAGATAAAATCCCATTTGCCACGTTTCCCGCCAAAAGTTAAAATGGATGACTGAGATGAAATTGGAGCAATTCAATGGTGGGATTGAGCTCAGAGGATGTCGACTAGAAGTTCCCAGTCAATGTAGTATAAATAGAATAGCTTGTAAGCCAATTTTGGTAAGTAGTTAACTAGTAGCATAATCGTTTTTAAATTCCAGTAGCTATCTTTGTAATCACAAGTTATCAGTAATCAATAAAAGTTATTTCAAGTTCATTCAATCTTATTATGTTAGTATTAAACTTAGTTCACTAGTAATTCAACATTTCCAAGTTTCTGTCATACATAATAAGCCAATAAGTTGTTAATAAGCTACCACAAGCTCAGAAAAGAATTACATAAGCTCTTAAAAGCTTTCTAAAGTTTTTCTGTAAGCTTGTACTCAATCTTACAAGATTTCTCAAGAAAGTCAACAGAAGTCAACCATTGAAGCTAATAAGCTATTTTTGGTGAATAAGCTGATCAGGAGAGTTTTCTTGGGTTTTCTAGCTTGTTGTGAACAAGCTAGATTATTTTGTTCTATTCATGCTATCCACATAGCCACAAAATCAGTTGTAAGCTTTTTAGCTTTTTAGCATTAAAATCCAAATTATTGTATAAGTGCTTATAAGTAGCTTATTCCTGTTGTTTTATACTTTTTGCTAGTTTCTAAGAGTATTTCATTAAGTATAATCAGTAGTTATATAGTTGTTTTTCACTTTGCTTAAAAATCATATAAAAGTCCAAAAACAGTCAAACCTAGCATAACTAATTAGAGTGCTTATTTCTGTGTTTAAAGTTTCTTATTAGTGTTCATATAAGTTAGTAAGTCAGTAAAATCAATAAGTTTAGTTTAAAATATTGGATTTCCTTTGTAAAATCATAGTAGTCAACTCCTAAAGGAGTGTTTGGTTTAACACTGTCCATAGGCCAAATACTGTGCTACTGTAGATTTGCCAAAAGCTGAACTTCAAATCAGCTTAGTTGGCTCATAATAAGCTCTTTCCAAAATTAGATAAGTCCTGTAGTTAGTTATTCTAGTTTTACATTGTCCTTGTGAATTTCAGTCCATTAGAAGCTGATACAAGCCAATATAAGCCTCAGGCTTATTTGGCCATTACCTTTGCCATTTTTGAAGTTCATTTAGTCTAGTTAGTCAATCCACCAAGGCCTACAACCTGTGTGCAAGTGTGCACACTTCTGTGCACTTCTGCACAAAACAGACACCTCAGCACACACTGATTGCTGAAAGCAGCTGATCTAGCCTTTAATTGGACATCAATTGGTGTTTTTATGATAGGGCTTTTTAGGTTTTTAGATAGCCAGTAGTATCACCTTGCTTTTGCCCCCATAAGATTGCATTTCAATAGCTTATTTCACTGCTTAATTTGCTCTGCAATCTTGCCATATTTCTGAGTTTCTGTTGAAAACTTTGCAACTGCTTATGTGTCCATTTGGCTTATTTTGTGGATTTGCTGTTTGAAATAAGTTTTTTTAAGCTTATATAAGTTTGTGAAACTTGTCCTGAGCAGTTGGTGCATTTTTGTGCTCATTAGCTTATTTCTAGCTTATTTGCCAACTGCTTATCTGCCCAAAAGTGCTTATCAGGCTTATTAAACCTCTACTTTTATTTTTCTTATCTTTCTAATATTATTTTAGAATTATCTGTAAATTTTCATAATTTTCTGAATAGTTTTGATATTTTTAATCATTTTAATTAGTTTCAAATAGTAATTAAATCATAATAAATAAAATAATAATCAGAAAAATATAATTCCAATTTTCATAATTTTATTTTGTCACTTTTAATCTAGGAAAAATATAAAATATTTTTAGAACTTAAGAAAAACCAAAAATAGAAATAAAGTGATAGCTTCTATTTAATAGAATTTATCTTTTTAAATTTTAATTAAGTAATTTTCATTTTTATAATTTTCCTAGCTTTTTCTCATCTTATAATATTTTTAGAAAAAGTTTTATAATTTTCTTTGTTCATTTTGTATTTTTTATAATTTAAATTAGTTTAATTAGTTATTAAATAATAAATAATTAATAATAAATAGAAATAAAGTGTTAAAAATATAATTTAAGTTTTTAAATAAGTTTTAAGTTATTTTACATTTTTAGGTTTTAAATTTTATAAATTTCAGTTTTTGTCCCATTTTAGCTTTTTCGTTACGCGTTTTAGTTTATTTATTCGCGTTTTAATTTCCTGTGTATATCTGTTTTCAATTTGTTATTTAGAATTGTTAAATAAAGCAAAATCAAAAATATCTGATTCATCAATCACTCTAATCCAAAGCTTTTCACAGTTTTCCATTCACACCTCGTTGGGAAACGACCCAGGGGATCACTTGCCTGGTTTCACACTACAAACGAGTATCCTGTTCTGAGACTGCATTTGTTTAATTATTAGTGTTGTTTTCGGGCGGATCAACTATGCACTTTGGGAGATCATTGAAGAAGGAAACTCCTTTACACCCGTAACAACAACAACTGTTGTTGAAGGAAAATCTGAGACTAATGTGCAGACAAAGCCAACCACTACTGAAGAGAAGGCAAGGTACAAGAATGATGTTAAGGCTAGAAGTTTGCTTCTGATGACTATTCCCAATGATCAGTTGCTGAATTTTAGTAAGTTCAAGTGTGCTAAATCTCTTTTTGAAGCTATTGTTGCAAGATATGGTGGGAATGAAGCCACCAAGAAAACCCAGCAGACCCTTCTCAAGCATCAGTTTGAGAACTTTTCAGCAACAAGCAACGAGTCATTAGATCATATGTTCAATAGGCTTCAAAACCTGGTAAGTCAATTGGCTGTTCTAGGAATTGAGATGCCTCAGGAAGATCTCAACTCCAAATTTCTAAGGATTCTACCAGCTGAATGGGCTATGCATGTGGTTGTATGGAAAAACAAGCCTGATATAGATTCCATGAGCTTAATGGATCTCTATAGCAACTTCAAGATAGTTGAACATGATATTAAGAAGTCTGCTGGATCAAGCTCAAGCTCAGGGAATTTGGCCTTTGTATCAACTCCCAGTTCCTCAAGTCCAGATGAAGAAGTGCAAGTTGCTGGAGCAGTTGGTACTGCTAGTGCAAACCTTGGTACTGCTAGCACCTCAAGCAGTACTAGTGGACTTTTGAATGATGATACTTTGTAGGATCGAGATCTTCGAGCTTGATTGAGCTTGGTATAAACAAGAACCTCTGTATGCAATACAAGCGTTTATGCGGAAACTAAACAGCAAGTATTATAAAGAAGAAAACTCTAAACGAACAATGATCCTCTATGGATCAAACTATGAACTAAGAATTGTGTTCTTGAATATTGAAAAACGTTAAAAGTGTTAAAGGCGTACATAAACTCATAGACGGGTTTATCTTTTATACTAACAAGATCACCTAACCCTAACCCGTTCTACAAGTAAACGTGTGAAGAGATAAACAACAATCTCTTCTAAAAATAAATCTTAACAAACATTCTAAATATACGGATAACAAATAATACTATCCGCAGCAACAACACTATCGGCAGAAACAAGATAACACTGTCGGCAGCAATGAGCTTTCAGCAGGAACCAAAGCTATCGGCAGGAACCAGCTTAACACTATCGGCAGCAACAATGAAACTCTTATTTCCCAGAGATCCTAACAATCCTCCCCTAATCTTGAGGTTGACTAGGTTAACCTGCAAGATTCCAATGTGATAGAGCTTGCAACTCTCAGGCTTGAGGACTGCGACTTAGCTGCAACAATTTTAAGTAACCAGCAGCAACATCCATAACTTGCAAGATTCCAGCTTCTATAGCATCCAGCAGCAACTTCAATAGTTCAGCAGGAACAAGAAATCTTCTTCAAAACATGTATACTGGTCACCATTACTTTCACTTGAACTTGGCTGCTACTATGACAATATGTACATCAAATCACTTGAAGTTTCATACTATTCTCATCACATCCAGGTGTGTTAACTCCTGTGAGAGGTGAATCATTGAAAATTAATGGATTTGATGTCTCTTTACCAATAGCCATCACTACTGGAGTAGCCAATGTTTAGGTGTGTTAGACCATGGTACATTGATAACCATCTGATTTATTAGCAAATCAGCAACTATAAACGGATTTGACTTGTCTTTACCTGTAGCCGTTTGCTCAGGACTAGCCAATTCTTAGGTTACAGCAAAACCTTGGTGAATTGAATACCAAATATGGATACCAATTGTCTTTACCACAAACCATACTTTTGTGGACTAGTCAATCCTTTGGATCCCATAAGGGTTACATCCATGGTGAATTGAGAACCATTTTCAACTCTCAGGAATAAACCATGGGTGAGTTGAAGTACCCTATAGCTTTGAGCAAGCTATTACAGCTATCAACGGATTTGATATTCACACCAGAGCCGTACCCTCATGGTGAGTCAACTCTTTCTTGTCTGCAAGACATGGTGAGTTGAGCACCATTTATTGTGTAGGTGTAAACACCAACACTGTACCTGCAAGGTGTTGCTCAAAACCACTTATTAGCACACAAAATATACAAAGAAAAATTTATTTTTATTTTTATTTTTATTTTATTTTTTTATTATTATTTTTTTTTTGAACTAAGAAACACACCAAAATAAAAGAAAATAAGAAAAGAAACAAAAGAAAGAAAGAAAGATAAAAAAAAATATACAACAACAACAAGAACAATCCTCCCCTTGAGCTTTATCCTCCCCTTAAGCTCAGCAACTAAGGATTTACCATTCCAATATGAACCACCAAATGTTTAAACCTTGGTCCATCAAAAGCCTTGGTCAGCAGATCAGCAACATTATCATCTGTGTGAATCTTAACCACCTGAATAAGATGCTTCTCATAAGCATCTCTTATGAAATGATGTCGAATCTCAATATGCTTTGTCCTCTGATGATAAACAGGATTCTTAACAATACACATAGTACTTTGATTATCAATAAAAATCTTAGTGTTCATGTAGTTGAATCCATAATCCAACAACTGATTTTGCATCCAAAGTACCTGTCCACAGCAACTAGCAGCAGCAACATACTCTGCCTCAGTAGAAGATGTAGCCACTATAGTTTGCTTTTTGCATTGCCAAGAAACCAACCTCCTACCCAGAAACTGACAACCTCCTGTTGTAGACTTCCTATCAAAGTTAGCCCCAGCATAATCACTGTCACTATATGCTTCCAACACAAAAGGAGAATCTTTAGGATACCAAAGTCCCATCTTTGGCTGTCCTCTTAAATACTTGAAGATTCTCTTAACTGCATTTAGGTTAGAAGTCAAGGGTGTAACCTGATGTCTAGCACATGCACCAACAGCAAACATGATATCAGGTCGTGAAGCTGTCAAATACATGAGTGATCCAATCATGGACCTATAAAGATGAACATTAACAGCAGCATCAGGTTCATTATTGGACTTAGGCTTTGGACGTTCAAAAGGAGTTGTAGCAACCTTCACATTTTCCATATCAAATTTCTTAAGCATGTCATAAACATACTTCTCCTGGCAAATAAAGATTCCATCTGGTTTCTGCTTAACCTGAAGACCCAAGAAGAAAGTCATTTCACCCATAGCACTCATCTCAAATTCACTCTTCATCAATTCTTCAAACTCCCTGCACCAAGCTTCATTAGTGGAACCAAAGATAATATCATCTACATAAACTTGTACCAGAATGATATCTTTGAAGTTCTTTCTTATAAAAAGAGTTTTATCAATAGCCCCTCTTCTGTAACCATGTTTTAGCAAAAAGGTTGATAACCTTGCATACCAAGCCCTTGGTGCTTGATGAAGACCATAAAGTGCTTTAACCACTTTGTAAACCAAATTAGGATTTTGAGGATCTACAAATCCCTGTGGTTGAGTAACATAAACCTCTTCCTCAATCCTGCCATACAAAAATGCACTCTTCACATCCATCTGATATACTACGAACCCCATGAAAGAAGCAAAAGCTAAAAACAATCGGATAGCTTCAACTGTTGCCACTGGTGCAAACACCTCATCATAATCAATCCCCTCTTCTTGTCTATGACCTTGAGCTACCAATCTAGCTTTATTTCGAACCACAATACCCCTAGCATCCCTTTTATTCTTTAGAATCCATTTAGTCCCAATAGCATGCTTGCCTGCAGGTAAAGGCACCAACATCCATACTTTCTGATTTTGGAACTGCTGCATCTCCTCCTGCATAGCCTCAACCCAATCATCATTAGCAAGAGCCTGAGCTATGCTAGTTGGTTCAACTTGAGATAAGAAACAAGCATACAGACAATGTAAGTAATCAGTATGATTGTTCCTCAACTGATCCTGTATATAACTGAGAAAAGCAGATTCTCCAAACTTGGGTTGATGTAGCTTGCTTCTTGTCTGCACAGGGGAATTTATATCTCCAAGAATCAAAGACTGAGGATGAACTGTATTGATCCTCTTGGTAGCAATTGGATTAACTTCAATGGAGGATGCCTGATTAGTTATGGAGGGGTTGAAGTCATCATCATATGAAGAAGAAGTGAAAATTCCAGTTCTGGACTGATGATGAGGATCATTCAGCTTATCTTTTGAAGAGACTGAGTTTCCAAGATCAGAAGGAATTGGAAATCTTTCAGGGGAGTTAACAACACCCAGAGTGTCCACAGATGGAGAAGACACAGGAACATCAGCAGAAACCTTAGAAGGTTCGGCAGGAACAGATCCACTTTCAGCAGGAATGGGATCAGCAGGAACATGAATACCATCAGTTGAATTCAATTGTCTTCTAACTTCAGCTTTAGCCTTTCTCAGAATCTCCTCTGTCTCTTTAGAAAATCCAGAATCAAACATCTCAGCAGCTCTATTAGCATTAAACTCTTGTCTTTGAAGCCTAGCAAGATCTTCTGCATAACTAGAATCACCTCCAGCCATATCAAAAGAATCCTTGAGCTTTGAACCTGAAATGTTGTTAGAGGGAAAAGAAGGAACAACTATAGGTCGTTCATCACTCTCTACATCAGAATCATCATCTGAGGTACCTGCATTGTTAGTTTGAGAAACATTTGTACCAGCAGATAGATTTGATTTAAATCTATTATAACCTAAGGTGTCAGATAAATAATCCAGATCAAAGTACCACTCTGGACCAGCACCCTGCAAATTAGGTTTATCTTCAAGATATCTTAAGTTGAGAGTCTCTTCTATTTTCTTAGAGGACAGATTATAAACCCTATAGGCTTTACCATGAGCAGAATATCCAACAATAAACCCTTCATCAGCCTTCCCATCAAACTTGCCTAGGTAATCACTAGTGTTCAAAATAGTGACATGACATCCAAAAGGCTTAAGGTAACTAATGTTTGGAACCTTCCCAGACAAAAGTTCATAAGGTGTTTTATTATGAGGACTAGTAATAGATACCCTATTCAACACATAACAAGCAGTGCAAACTGCTTCAGTCCAAAACATAGTAGGCATCTTAGATTCAGCTAACATAGTCCTAGCTGCTTCTATCAGGGTCCTATTTTTCCTTTCTGCAACCCCATTTTGTTGTGGAGTTCTAGCATTACTATAGTCCCTTTTTATCCCCTTAGTCCCACAGAGGTCAATAAGATTAGAGTTCTTAAATTCTGTGCCATTATCACACCTTATAGACTTAACCTTTTTACTTAGCTGATTTTCAATTAAGGCAATAAAATCCCTAAGAACTGGATAAGTTTCATCTTTAGTACCCAAAAAGAAAGTCCATGAAAACCTGCTAAAATCATCTGTAATCACCAGGCAGTAGTTCTTATGGTCAATACTTCTGATAGAAGTAGGACCAAAAAGATCCATATGAAGAAGCTGCAAAGGCTCAGAGATGTTGCTCACAGCAGTTATGGCCTTGTATGATGCTTTGTGCTGCTTTCCTTTGTTACATGCAACACAATCATGCTCATTAGAGAAGATCTTCATAGGAAGCCCTTTCACCAACCCATTCTTAGCCAACTTGTTAATGGTCTTGAAATTCACATGGGCCATTCTTCTGTGCCATTTCTTAGACTCATCCACAGAAGCTTTTGCAACCAAACAAGCAAGAGACCCCTCAGGCTGAACATCACTAAGATTGAAGCTATAAAGATTGTAAGTCCTAGGAACTTTAAGTTCAACCTGACTTTCATCAGGCAGCTTGAAGTCTTTGGACAACACAAAGCAATCATTCTCAGTGAAGAGAACACTGTTCTTCTTGTCACAGATTTGGGAGACAGAGAACAAATTGAAGTCTTGAAGTTCCTTCACATAAAGTACATCTTCAAAGTCCAGCTTAGCAGTCTTGATAGTTCCCTTCCCAGAAATTATTCCATCTCCTCCTCCAAATGTCACAGTACCTCCACTTGTAGGATCGAGTACTTCGAGCTTGATTGAGCTTGGTATAAACAAGAACCTCTGTATGCTATACAAGTGTTTATGCGGAAACTAAACAACAAGTATAATAAAGAAGAAAAGACAATGATCCTCTATGGATCAGACTATGAACTAAGAATTCTGTTATTGATCAATGTTTTTCTTTTGTGTTGAATTCTTACAATATCAATGGCTGTATGTTTCTTATATAGATAAGAAACCCTAATACCTAATACAGCCTGTTACAAATAAAACATGTAAAGAGATAAACATCAATCTCTTCTAAAAATAAATCTAACAAACACTCTAAACTTACGGGATAACAATAACTAATACCCGTAGTAATAACACTAACGGCAGGAACAATATATCACTGTCGGCAGCAATGAGCTTGAGCAGGAACCAAAGCTATCGGCAGGAACCAGCTTAACATTATCGGCAGCAACAATGAAACTCTTATTTCCCAGAGATCCTAACAATCCTCCCCTAATCTTGAGGTTGACTAGGTTAACCTGCAAGATTCCAATGTGATAGAGCTTGCAACTCTCAGGCTTGAGGACTGCGACTTAGCAGCAACAATTTTAAGTAACCAGCAGCAACATCCATAACTTGCAAGATTCCAGCTTCTATAGCATCCAGCAGCAACTTCAATAGTTCAGCAGGAACAAGAAATCTTCTTCAAAACATGTATACTGGTCACCATTACTTTCACTTGAACTTGGCTGCTACTATGACAATATGTACATCAAATCACTTGAAGTTTCATACTATTCTCATCACATCCAGGTGTGTTAACTCCTGTGAGAGGTGAATCATTGAAAATTAATGGATTTGATGTCTCTTTACCAATAGCCATCACTACTGGAGTAGCCAATGTTTAGGTGTGTTAGACCATGGTACATTGATAACCATCTGATTTATTAGCAAATCAGCAACTATAAACGGATTTGACTTGTCTTTACCTGTAGCCGTTTGCTCAGGACTAGCCAATTCTTAGGTTACAGCAAAACCTTGGTGAATTGAATACCAAATATGGATACCAATTGTCTTTACCACAAACCATACTTTTGTGGACTAGTCAATCCTTTGGATCCCATAAGGGTTACATCCATGGTGAATTGAGAACCATTTTCAACTCTCAGAAATGAATCATGGGTGAGTTGAAGTACCCTATAGCTTTGAGCAAGCTATTACAGCTATCAACGGATTTGATAATCACACCAGAGCCGTACCCTCATGGTGAGTCAACTCTTTCTTGTCTGCAAGACATGGTGAGTTGAGCACCATATATTGTGCAGGTGTAAACACCAACACTGTACCTGCAAGGTGTTACTCAAAACCAACTTATTAGCACACAAAATATAATAATAATTATTTTATTTATTTATTTTTTTTTAAACTAAGAAATCAGAAACACACCAAAAGAAAAGAAAGAAAAATAAGAAAAGAAAATGAAAAAGAGAAAATAATAATAATTTTTTTTTTTTTTTTTTTTTTTTTTTTTTTAAATAACAGTAGAATCCAAGCAGCAGAAACAAAATTACCAGCAGAAATGGTGTTCAGCAGTAACTGGTACACTATCGGCAGGAACCGAAATACTATCAGCAGGAACCATTGCTGCTGACATCAGGAACCATTGCTGCTGACCCAAGTGATACTGACCCCCTTACTGATGATGATAAATCTATCTTCCACTAGGCGACAACCCCTTTAATTTTCAGCCCCACATATCCAAAATAATACGAACAGTATCAGTAGGTGACAAAAAGTGATCAGTAGGTGACAATAACCTCGAACCACAACAACTGTAAATCACTTATACCCCACGAGATATAGTATGCGAGCCCCACATTCATGAATAAAATAATCCATGATAGATCAGTAACCATTGATTCAATCGGACCCATGAGTTTGACCAAAAATATAGCATCAGATTTACTCTACTTTTCTCATGAAATACACGTGACAGTCAAGATCACCATTTTCCATGTACTAATCGGTCAGACTCACATGAGGATTTTAAGCAAACAATAGCACTTGACCACATTAATTGCAACTCATGAATTCAAACAGTCAATGCCATGTGATATCAATCCAAATCAATGAGAATAATAATCCCACTTACATCATGTGTCAGACATACACAAACATATCTCCACATTCAATACAATAAACCAACCCAATGAGATATAAATGACTCCAGTCAACTCACATTATCCGCATAAAATTTATCACCAATAGCAGCAGTTCATATAATAATAGGAAGCAACAAATTCAATAGCTGCATTATTTTAGTTAGAGAACACAAAACAAACTAAGAGAAATGTTAGTTAGCACAAAAATATACAACAATAATAAGCCTCCCCTTAGACTTATGCCTCCCCTCAATCAATGCACCTGACAAAGACTATTGTTCTTGGGTACCCAGAATGAATCTTTCCTTTTATTTGTCCAAGAACAACCTGTTGAGGGCTTAACACCAGTATCCCATCTTGTTTCCCCCATATACCTTGGGTCATAATAACCAGCCCAAAAACCATTCCGAAAGTAAGTGCTAATAGGTATATAGAATGGTCTAGCAACATTCCTTTTCCAACCAGTAGACTTGGTTTGACCAGCTGGAACTGGCTTACCAGAAGGAACATGTGCGGGTCTAAAAGGCTTACCAGCAGGAACAGGTGCTGGTTGTTTTGCATTACCAGAAGGAAATGCATTTGCTCTAGGGACAAATGGGGGAATGTTCTCTACATTTTTCCATACTGACCTAGGTTGTTTTTGTTGAACACAATTACTCATTTTACTCTCATAATAATCACAATCTTTAATTAGGTGAGAGTAACTTCTACAAACAAAACAAGATTTCTTTTTAACCTTTTTGTTCTTAACCTGACTTTTCTTATCATGACCTTGCTTATCACACAAAGACTTCTCACAAACAGAATCAGAAACAAAATTGTTCCTAATAGGACTAAAAGTAGCTGTCTTTAAATTGGATTCCACACTAGCTACTTTTGGTGTGAAGTCATCAGACTTGGGTGTGGTTGACTTGTCATTTGAATCACAAGAGGCAAAGTCATTGGTCTTGGTCTCAGAAGACTTGTCACTTAAAGAGCAAGAGACAAAGTCTTTGGAGTCACAATCAAGATTAGGCAAGTCATTGGACTTTTTGCCATAGGACATGTGTGATTCATTTAAGTCAATGTCAAGGTCAGAGTGCATAGGGACAGGTTTAAACACACCTCTTATAGGAGGAGGGACAGCATGCATTTCACCTTCTTTTACATACTTTACAGGTATTTGAAAGTTTTCCTCCTTAGGGGTAGGAATAAAATTTCTTGACTCAGAAGAGTCATCTGTTTTAGGACATCCTAGACCCCTCTTACACTTTACATATTGAGAACTTGAATTCAATTTATCTACAAGCCTAGTTGATTCTTTATATGAAGCACATCTAATCTCTTCACTTTCCAACTTAGCTTGTAATTCATTTTTCTCTAAAATTACCTTATCATACTGTCTCTCAACATGTTTTAACTCATTAGTGGTGATTTTTAAATCTCTTTCCAAAACCTTAATTTTCTCTTCATATACTAACTGATTCTTTTGATACCAGATTTTTTGTTGTTCTAATGTTTTAACAGCATTTTTATGGGCCTTGAGTTGTATAAAGTTATCCTTATATTGACTCTCCATATCATCAAATTCTTTCTTAAGTGCATTATACTTAACATAACAATCAAAAGGACATTGTTGTACCTGAGGAGTGACTCCCATAAAAGCAAATTCTCCAGGCACTGATATGTTGAACTCCTGGACCTCCTGCTTGAGCATGGACTTCTTGAACTCATCATTCTCTAAAAATCTGGTTTTTACAGCACGCCAGATCTTCCTAGCATCATCCAAGTGTTTAAAATCACTCATGTGGTCTGCTGGGAGAGCCTGAAGCAAAAGAGTTCTTGCTTTGGTCTCCCTTTGCACAGCAACCTGCTCCTCAGCTGATACAGGTGGAAGTATGATTATTTTCCCCTCCTGATCTCTCCCAATACTCTTCTTGCTGTTCCCATTAAGAATAACATTCCAGAGGTTATGATCTCTGTTGGAGATCCATTGTTCCATCTTCTTTGCCCATTTCTCATATTCATCAGTTCCAGATACAGTCATTTTATTATGGTTTAAGAGAATGGTATGAAAGAGGCTTCTTCACACTAACCACAATAAATGCCTACTGATTGAAATTAATTCAACACTTACTGATGAAACCCAAATGACCAATAATCTTCGAACAGTACCCAAAACAATCTCAGCAAAACCACAAGAGACAAGCAAGAATATAGAATAATAGTAGCACCAAATCCACGTGATCACAAGCAAATTCAACCCCACGTGTACTGTTTCACCACTCAATTTACTGACATAAAAGGAGTCAACAATAGCAGCTTCACTTTAATAAGTAACCAACAAACAATTTAATACCAATAACACCACAATCCCAATTCGATTGGTACGAGGAAAATAATTATTTCACTGACCAATTCAATTAGTAGACTTTGAAAGACTTTCTTAACCAATCAACAATTAATGACTTAAGCGACAAACAGAGTAGCCCCACCAATTATTTATTGCCGATTAAAAACGACGAACCCAATTAATTTATTGAAGGAATCAGATCTTGTCGCCGCATAAAGTATTAACCACAACAAAAGGACCAGTTAAATTGCACTTGCAGAACACGACAAGCACAATAACTACGGACCCTCAATTAATATTCACCGACCAATAAATACAAGCAGTACGAGGATATAATTTAATGTATAGCGCCGCCGACCAATTAAATTCAAACCACAAATCAGATCTGCTAAAACAAAAATTACGAATACCTCTTATCTGCTTCAAAACAATTCTTCTTTATCAGAGATCCTCACCAGGCTCTGATACCACTTGTAGGATCGAGATCTTCGAGCTTGATTGAGCTTGGTATAAACAAGAACCTCTGTATGCAATACAAGCGTTTATGCGAAAACTAAACAGCAAGTATTATAAAGAAGAAAACTCTAAACGAACAATGATCCTCTATGGATCAAACTATGAACTAAGAATTGTGTTCTTGAATATTGAAAAACGTTAAAAGTGTTAAAGGCGTACATAAACTCATAGACGGGTTTATCTTTTATACTAACAAGATCACCTAACCCTAACCCGTTCTACAAGTAAACGTGTGAAGAGATAAACAACAATCTCTTCTAAAAATAAATCTTAACAAACATTCTAAATATACGGATAACAAATAATACTATCCGCAGCAACAACACTATCGGCAGAAACAAGATAACACTGTCGGCAGCAATGAGCTTTCAGCAGGAACCAAAGCTATCGGCAGGAACCAGCTTAACACTATCGGCAGCAACAATGAAACTCTTATTTCCCAGAGATCCTAACATACTTATTGTGCTTTCTTGACTACTCAGCACAATGAAAGTATGTTGACTCATTCAGATCTTCAAGAGATTGATGAAGATGATATTGAAGAGATGGATATCAAGCGGCAGCTCTCTCTTCTTAGCTTGAGAGCTAAGAAATTCTTGAAGAAGACTGGCAAGAAGATTGTCATAAACAGCAATGATGTTGCAGGATATGACAAGTCCAAGATTGAGTGTTTCAACTGCCACAAGAAAGGTCATTATTCAAGGGAGTGCAGATTGCCAAGCCAACAAGATGGAAAGAGCAGAGGATATGGTAACAAGTCAAGGGTTGTGGAGGTTACTGATTCAAGCTCGAAAGCCATGGTTGCCATTGATGGCTTAGGATTTGACTGGAGCTACATTGCAGAGGAGGAAGCAGAAGCATCTACAGAGGTTGCTCTCATGGCATTCTCAGATTCTGAGGTACAAGTTTCAAAATGTTCTAAATCTTGTGAAGCTTTAAAAGATCTAGAAACACTTAAGAAAAGATATGAGAATCAGAGAAAAGAGCTAGTTGAAACTGCTTTTAGCTTAGCAAATCATAAGAGAGCTTTAGCTGTGTTAGAAGAACAAATTGTTCATTATAAAAGTAATGAGTCTAAGTTTTCTGATGATATGATTATTGTTAAGAGATACTTAATGTTTAGAGAGAATGAGATCACTGTGTTAAAACATGAGCTAGAACAGGTTAAGAAAGCTAAGGAGAACATTCAGATGAGTGTAGACACACTAGAATACACATCAAAAGGTGTTCAAAAGATAATTGAGTGTCAGATCCTTAATAAAGCTAAGTCAGGCCTAGGATATAAGTCAGTTCCACCTCCCTATAGAGGAATTCCAACACCTCCAGACATAGACTTAGAACACACAGGACTTCCTGAATTTCAATTACCTGTGCATAACTATGGTCCTCAACCCAAGAAGGATGTAGTTGACAAACCTGTGTATGAAAGTGCAAGTGATCAATCACTATCTGAGGACAAGGTGTCTTCTGATAGGTCCTCAGCTAAGGACTCAGATGCTCCAACCATTGAGGAATGGACTTCTGATGATGAGGATGATCAGGCTATGGTTAAGCCTGTTAGTGCTAAAGTAGAGGAACCAAAAGTTCCAAAGATGGTTGAACCTGAGACTGTTAGGCCTAGATCAAATGCCAAACCTTTTACACCAACGGTTAGGTATGCAGAAATGTATAGAACCACAAACAAGCCAAGAGGTAATCAAAGGAATTGGAATGACCTCAAATCTCACCAATTAGGGGAGGATTTTGTCTGCTATAGGAAAGCTTGTTACTCTTGTGGTAGCTTTGACCATCTTGCAGATTGTTATGATAAATGGGTATCTGGATATACAAATCATAGGTTGAGCATAGCAAGACCTCAATCTTTTTCTAGGAATGATAGGATGATACCTAGATCAGTTCTTTTAAGGTCTGAACCCAAAGCAGTTCAAACTGCTAGACCAGCAGTTCAGACTGTCAAACCTATGAGAACAATTCACCCAAGGCCACCAGTTCAAAATGCGATAACTGTTTTTAAACCATCATACAAAACTAGTAAAAGAACTTTTTATGAGAAAGCAGTGGTGAAAAACCAAGTTAGGAAACCAAAGGTGACAACTAACAAGCCAGTAGTTCCAACTGCTAGCAGAGTAGTTGGTACTGGTATGAATAAAAACACTGCTAAAGGAAATATGGGTACTGGAGTGAATGCATCAGCATGTTGGGTATGGAGACCTATTAAACCCAATGGTGCTAAGATTGTTTTGAAAAGAATGAATTATGTTGATGCTAGAGGAAAGCCTAAGTCTGTTTTGGCTTGGGTTCCACAAGGAAATTAATTTTTCTTGTAATGTGCATTGTTGGTCATATGCTTTTATATTGTGAGACAAGTTCTTTGTGGCTTGTTTCTTTGTTTTTGGACTAACAATTGCAGGATTAGATGGAAAACACCAAGGGATTATGAATGCTTGATGTTTTGGACTAAATGGTGTTCTGGAAGATTAGTATGTGATCTTTACATACAACAAATGGTAATTGGTTCACCATGTCTTATCCACATTAGAACCAACTAGTCCAGAGCAAACAGTATCTGGTAAAGACTAATCAAATCCGTTGATGGTTGACAATTTACCAAAAATTGTATGGTTATCAGCTCACCATATCTAAGTGTGAAGAGTTGGCTAGTCCAAAGCAAACGGCTATTGGTAAAGACATAACAAATCCGTTGATAGCTGATAGTTTGCTAAAAACTATGTTTGAGCTACGGTATTCTAAAATCTTTTTCAATAAGTTCATACGGCTCACAAAAATTTTCAACAGTTGGTACTGTTTGTTAAAAAATTGGTACGGTTCAACTAGCCGTTATGACTGACGTGTCAGTAATTAATTTTGGGGTAAAAACTAGCCGCTGGTGGTTTGTTGCGATTTTTACTGATTGAATTACGGATTTCGAGGGATCCTCTTATAGATATTTTAACTTTTATTCTATTATATTCTTATTCTAAAATAAAAGTTACCATATTCTTTAAGTTGGTCAATTGAAACCCTACAACTCTCTCCATAAAATCTTAATTTTGCCTTCATCTTCTATCTTTTCACTCAAAATTATTACTATTCACAGCTGTTAAACTAAAATTTACCAAGAAGAATGGCTAATTTGGAATTTGTTAAGCGTCACAACCAGGTTGCTTTCTTAGAGAAAACAGAGCAAGGAGATGGGCCAAAGTTTTATGAGGTTGTGGACTTTCTCAACCACTCTTATATAAGGTATGCTCTAACCGTTTCTCCTACTCTTTATGTCTCGCACATCACACAGTTCTGGCAGAATTCATCTATCTTGACAAGTGATGACGGAGACATAGAAATTCATTCTGAAGTAGATGGTGTTAAGTTTGTTGTTACCGAGTCTATAATTAGGAGACATCTTAAACTAGAAGACTCAGATGGTATCGACACTATGCTAAATACTGAAATATGGGAAGAACTTACCAAAATGGGGTATGATATATCCGAAAACAAATTAACTTTTCAAAAAGGATGTTTCTCACATCAATGGAGATTTTTGATACATACCCTTTTAAGTTGTTTAAGTCCTAAAAAGATTTCTTGGGAACAGTTTAGTAGCAATATTACTATTGCTCTCATTTGCTTGTCTACAAACAAAGTTTTTAATTTTTCAAAATTTATTTTTGAGGGTATGGCATCAAATGTTGGCAGTAAAACAAAGTTTTTAATGTATCCCAGGTTTGTTCAAACAATTTTAAATAAAAAGACATACCTGCTTACAAAACCAACTGAGATTTTTGCTACGCCTAGCCTTCAATCAAAAGTTTTTCAAAATATGGCTATGGCTAGTAGGCTTTTTCAAGAGGAACCGGTTCCATTGTTTCCTCAAATGCTTCAAACTAAGTTGGGTGAAGGTTCAGCAGTTCCAACTGATCGCCATCACACACCCACTCAAGTACTTGCCACAACCCAACCACCAACCATCACTTATAGGAGAAGGTCTAAACCTAGTCTATCTAGGGTTGTGACTAGATCATTGCCCAAAGATTCACCTCTCCTAGCAGGTCACACAGCTAGAAGTGATGAGGGTAGCTCTTTACAAACTGAATTGATGGAAATATGTACCAAGTTATTTGACAAAGTAAAGACCTTGGAGGAGGAGCTTAAGAAGAACAATGAGGAGCTGAAATCTCATAAAGCAATGTTTTCCAAAGTCTACAGCAAGCTAACTAAAAGGGTGAAAAAGCTTGACGATCAGTTAAAGAAGAAAAGAGCAAGAATGGTATTAGATGATTCTTCTGATGATGATGATTCAGATGGTTCAGAAGGGGATGATGAAAATTCTTCCAAACAGGGGAGGAAATTTGATAAAGACAAGGATAGATCAAGTTCTCAGGGGAGGCTTAATGAAGAGGAAGAAGAACAATTAGATATTGGTTCAGGTTATATTGGTTCAGGTTCTGGTTATGTTGAAGAAACTGTTATGACACAAGAAACAGTTCAGACTGCTAAAGAAGTTTAAACTGTTGAAGCAATTCAGACTGCTGAGACAGAGCATGAAGCAGTTCAAAGGGAAGATAAGGGAAAGAAGCCAATGACATCTGAAGAAGTTGATGCTGTTCAAGAATTGGAAAGGCTAAAGAAATCAAAACCAAAAACTCAAGAACAGATAGCCTTTGATGCAGATGTAGCAAAGCAGATTCAAGAAAAAGAATTGGCTGATAAACAAGCTGAAGAAGCTCAGATAGCTCAAGATGAAGAATTTGCAAGAAAAATGGCTGCTGATGATGTACGAAATATAGCTGAATTCATGGAAAGAACAAGATCTAAAGAGGAAAATCAAGAGGAGTTCAATGAACAGCTACAATATTTGTTGGATTCTGATTTGAATGTAAGAGCTCAAGCTTCAATGGTTCACAAAGAAAAACAGTTGGATGAAGAAGAAAAGACAGAGGAGCTTAAAGAGTTCATACTCAAAAAGAATGGAGTAGCAACATGGGAAGATCTGATTCAGAGAATAAGAGAAAGGCAGAAGTCAGGATACAAGATAAAGTTGCCAACAAAGAAGGAACAAGTTGAGTCTATGAAGCATTATTTGAAGAACTCAGCAAATTATACTATGAATGACTTTAAGGGAAAATCTTATGCTATAATTGAAAGAGAATTCTATGAAACTTATGCTATTTTGAACACTCCAAGAAGAAGTTTCAAAATAGGTAAGAAAAGAGAATCAGAAACTATGGAATCAGATGTTGCAAAGAAAATAAAGACTGGAAAAGAAGCACTAACTGAATAGTAGATACTGCAAAAGCTAAGGAAAGCCCAAACGAAGAAACTGATGATAGTGTTTGGAAGAATCCTCATTAGGAAGGAAAAGCTTAATTGAAGAAACTTAGTGATTTGGGAGAAATCATAAGTTTAGGGGAGGATTGTTGGGAATTAAGCTTAAGCAGTTAGTACTGTTGAAGATGGAAGTTAGTACTGCTGAAGAGTTTTGAAGACATAAGCAGTTAGGACTGCTGAGTGAAGAAGTTTGTACTGTTTATGATAAAACTGTGTAAAGATATTTATGGAAAAGATTTAGTGTATATCGTATAAGGTTTAGTTGATAGTTATCTTGTGAAGGAATCCTTGGTATATAAAAGGATTGCCTAGGTTAAAGTTTAATATACACACATAGAAGAAAAACGTATTGTTTTGTTAAGATTCAAGGTTGTAAACCCTAGTGATAGGAGATCACTCGTATTATTTTTCTAATAATATTGAATCGTTGAAGTTGAAGTTCATTATTCTGTGTTCATTCATTGTTACATTCAAACCATACAAAACACAAACACATAAAGTCTTCTAAGTACTAGCTAGTAAATTCCGCGTGCTAGACTACGTATAATTCTTAGTATCACATCTAACACAAGGCGCGTGTGTAGATCCAGTCAACAACTTTATATGGTTATCATATATGGTAAACAACTTTATATTGTGGGATTGGTTGCGCCTTCTTTCGTTGTAATAACCTTTTATAGAGGAGGATCGAGTGTTGTTTCTAGTATGAACAGTGACTTTGCCTAAATCTTTAGGGCTTGTTGGATTTGACATAAAGTAGTCTGTCCTATCTTTTCAACGTCTTGGGAAGCGGCATGATGAATGTATAATGCGGGAAAATAGTCTCTTAATCGACTTTTAGGGTTAGATAAGCGACTTGGTATTTAACCCATTTAGCTTGGTGGATCCTTTTTAGCTTATTCACAGCTTATCTAGCTAAGATGTCAACCCAATTTTATTTTTCCTATATTCCTCATTGTTTAAGGTACTTTCGATTGATTTTTCATATTTTTGTTAAATAGATTAATATTTTCAATATATATATATATATATATATATATATACACTAGACGTCAAGGCCCGCCCGATGGGCGGGCATGACTTGTAATTTTATTTTGTAAGTTGTACTTATTATGAAATCATTTTTAGGAAGCTCGATGTGTGGGCATGATTTGTAAGCTTAGTTTCGATGACTTTATTTATTATGAAATTATTTTGTAATGATTTTTTTGCAGGGGGCATGACTTGTAATTTTATTTTGTAAGTTGTACTTTTTATGAAACCATTTTTAGGGAGCTCGACTGGTGGGCATGATTTATAAGCTTAATTTCGATGACTTTATTTATTATGAGATTATTTTGTAAGGAATATTTTGTAGGGGTAACCGACGTTGGGAAGATGGGGGGTCATGTTTTGTATTTAGTGTATAGTTAATATAGTGTATAGTTTAATATAGTGTATAGTTTATGATAGTAATTACTATTTGTTAAGATCTTTTATTGCATTTACTTAATTTTTTTTGTTAAATACAGTTTATTGACATTACAACATTTTGATTGTGTAACATTTAGAAATGCATGCAAGTTCTGTAGCATACTAATTACTAAGCTATGCCTATAGTCTTGGTGTGGCATCTTTTAATTTTCTCAAATGTAATTGATTGCATCCTGTCCAGAACAATCATAACTGGATTATCGATAACACAAACAAATTGATAAGAACAAACTTCCACCTTCCAAAATATCTGTGCTCGAGAAAAAAAAAGGTGAATCATACTATCTTGATCTCATATCTACATTCACATGTTGGTAACCTTTGTTAATCGATTTACTTACTGAAAGAATGAAACCCAACTCGTTTGATTGTCTATTTGTATTTTATTTATGTTTATATTTAAGTTAGTAATCTGTAGCTGCATGTGTGGATCTTTGTTGTTTGCCTTATGATCTAACTAACTTGATTAAGTATTTAATGTAGGACCTGTTGATTACCTATATTAAGAATGTAGCAAAAAAAAAATTGCTGGTAGGATCATGTTTTCGGGTAGATCTTCATGAAACCTGTCTGCTATAGGGTGTTGTGGCTATAGAACATAGATGGTAAGGAAAATACTGTTGCCAGGCAAATGGGTTTTTGGTATATCTTCATGAAATATGTTTGTTATAGATTGTTTGGGTCGTTGATTATGGGGGTTGTAAGTTGTTGGGATTTCATGTTTGATGTTATTTTTGTCGAAGTCAAACTAATCATTTTGTGAATATGTTTTTTCCCGGAATGGGTGTATTTGGGTCCGTATTGGTGAAAAACGTTGCCGTGTCTTACGGTTTCCGGTGTTGTTATCGTTGATACTATGTGTGTTTCTTGTCATACCTCCGCATTGCCGTACACTGTGGCCAAATAGGGTAGTCTAAGGCCTGAGATATATAGATGTTATGGGCTGTGCACATTACGATGTTGGATGCGTATGTTTTTTTAGTCATTGAAGATAGTGTATCTCGTTGTCTGAATTAGTAATTGTTCTAAGGGCCGTGTGTCTTACCTTTAATAATGAATGTCAATGCTTTCCAATCGTTGTACTGATACTCTATGGTTGAAAGCAGGGAAATGGATCAACAATTTATGGTTCGCCTCAATGAAGAAACAAATCCGGAATACCAGGTTTGTATGCTGGACTACTTGTAAATATGGAATTGCAAGTGATTTTGTTATTCCCTAAATGTATAACTTTTTAATTGTAACATGTGTTCTTAGCATTATAAGTGACTTAAGTTTTGCATTTATAGAGGTTGCCTACGGTATTTGCCGAGAGATTTTATGAAGACGAAGAGTACATATTTCTTATCGGGAACAATAGATCCAGGTATATATGTTTGATAAGGCTTATGGATGGTGATATACAAGTTCACGGAGATGAGTGGAGAAAGTTTGTAGAGGATAACATCCCGCCCTCAATCAAAACGCTACATTTCGTGAAGGAGGCATTGGGTACTTTCTACGTTACTGGATTCAACGTGGACGGTACCGAAGGTCCTGGTTATGAAGGTCTTGCTGTGAGGAACAGAGATGTGAGGTGCTTGGCTATATTCCGTGATGGAGGACAGGTACGTTTCCGGGATTTACCGCCCTATATACATGGTTTTTAGTTTACATAGATGTAAACATATTATGAAATATCGACGAAATTTTACATTGTTGGTAATATATTTAGTTTAGATTATGGTTAATATGCAAGAGACTGTCGACGTGAAACGATCACGGTAAAAATAGTGTTATAACGCGTAAGCAGAGGAAAATATTTAAAAAATGTTATAATACGTAAGCAGAGGAGAATATACATGTTTGTTATAAAGTAAATCGAGTTACAACCGTGTTTAATTATGTCTATTTTGATAGCTGGCATTAAGTTTATTTTAGAGTGAACGATGGTTAATATGCAAAGGTGTTTAATGTGAATACATGGAGTCTATATTTGCGAAGTGTGTTTGTATATGTTTGTAATAAAAAAGCGATACAATGCTTAAACAGAGAAAAGGTGGGTGGATGCTGTGAATGGTTGGACTTTTATGTGTGCCTGTTCTTAATAAATGGTACTTGTATTTCATAAGATTTTAATAGGTGCTTGCCAGTGGTACAGTATTCGTTTGTGGCTATATGTTTGGGTTTGATATGCTGTTAAAAAAGGCAAAATAAATGGTATAAAACTACTACATCGAAAATCTGATATAATGATTATAAATGAAGCATGTTACTAAGTAGATATCCATACGCAACAACGTTGGTATATATTTTGAGTAAACACAATGTTGGTACACTTTGTGGCTGTTGTTGATGCGTGGGATTTTAAAAATACCCAAGTAAATGTTATAAAATAATTGTATCACATCTGGGATTAATGCATCTAAATGAAAATTGAAATCAAGTAGATATGTGTACGGAAAAATGTTTCCACACATTTTGAATGTAATTTCCATGTATTCTGTTCATGCGCTCTTTTTTCATGCTGAAAGTGCAGGTTCTTCCAGGAGATTTTTTACAAAACTTATGGAACGACACATTGACAGTTCATGCCAATGGTGTTAGTGTTGTGGTGAACAATGAAAGGGTGCAGCTGGACGTAAACAGTGTTGTGAGGCATAACAGGTTGTTTGGTGGGGCTTGGGATAAGCTTGTTGCTGATTTTGGAATCGAAATTGGTCAGCCGATGGTGTTCACTAATTTAGGTGATTATTAGTTGAATCTCGCACTTTTCCGACACAATGGTACCTGTGTGTATCCGGAGACTGTCCGGCCAACATTGCTGAGGGTGCTCGGGCGTGAGATACCAGGCTATGCAATGGAAGGTTTGAACACTTTCACCCGTGAATCTTTTTTAGAAATACATTGACTAATATTGCCTTGGTAAACATATTTTTAGAGGAAATAGACCACCATACGTATTATAACGATTAACCTGGTGTTTGTAAATGTAATCTTAGATGAGAGAGCTCACCACAGATGCACCTGGCGAGGACACACGCATCATAACGATGAGAACCATGTGTTTTATGTTATGCTTGATGGGACGGTGCTGGAGTTTTACCACGTGGTAAGTAATTGAGGGATACAGTAATAATGAAATTTGTATAAATCTAATTTTGATTGATTATAATTTGTCAAATCTTGTAAATCCACAATGTCTGAACAAATTATATATTTTCAACAGTATGTACCAAAGAATTTCTCCGCCGATCATGAAATGCACAGATATAGGGCGGAGATTCTTATGCACGATGATGAGAGGTTGATTGTGAAGGTTGCCACGGTCAACGACTCTTAAAGGCCGAACAGGCAACTTGCAGTCAAGTTGAACGGGAATTTCAAGGCGTTTGCAGACATTTGTGGGTTAAGGTATGGGAGGTTACTTCGTTTTAAGTTGGTGAACACCATTGTGGACACTGTAGTGGATGAAAACAATGAGATTCCGGTATTTCATGTGTGTTAACTTTGCAGTTGGTTGTGGTAGGCCTAAGTACATTTGATGTTGATTCATATCTGGTTTGTGACATTTGAATACACAAACACGTACATGTTTGGCTCACTATGTTAGTAGCGTTGTAACTCCAAACACAACACACGTAATCACTGGTGTGTGGCTATTTTGTTCTATGTTTATATGTGCAGAATACACTATGAATGGTAACTGCAGTAACATTTCTGACAGCATCAACTCAATATGCTGTAATTTTGTAAATGCTAAAAATGCTCGTTTTATCAACAGATGTTGCTTTGTTTAATTTGTCTTTTACTTTACATGGAGCAAGTTAGTTTAATCGCTTAGAATGTATATGTGCAACTGCTAAGATGTGACAACAAACAGATAGGCATTGTTAATGAAAGGTTAGTAACGTACCTATTTAACGGTAAACTGTATAATTTAACAACAATCTTTAGATGTGAAACAATGCTTCTTTATACACAACGTTCGTCGTTGATTTTGAGTATTGCCCATCGTCATCACAACAAAGGATCTTCAAACCTTTTTTGTTCTTGACGCGAGATACTGCCACATAAAGCTGGCCGTGTGAGAACACTGGTCGTTGGAGAAACAGCCAAACTTGCGTCAATGTTTGGCCTTGACTTTTATTAATGGTCATAGCGAAGCACGGCGATACTGGGAATTGCCTTCGATTAAATTTAAAAGGGATTTTGGTTTCTGATGGACTTAATACCATACGTGGTATAGCACAAACAGTACCAACACTTCCGCCTGATATAATGTTAGCCTCAATTATATTAGTACCGAGTCTACAAACTTGTAGCCTTGTTCCATTGCATAATCCAGCTGTTTGATCAATGTTTCTCATGCACATAACAGGGGTGCCTATTTTCAGAGTCAATGAATGACGTGGGAGTCCGGCTATCTTAATGCTGTTAAGAAATTCACACGTGTATAATTCTGGATTGAAAGTCGTGTCTTCATCAGCAAAACCAATTGAGTCGAAACTTAGATAGGTTGTTGGATCTCCATCGAGTAGTTTAAGCATCCTGTCGTTGATCATATCCACAAGTTCATGAGTTAGGGCGAGGATGGCCCTTTCTTGAAAATAGGACGGACTGTAAAGGTTCTTGAGCAAATCTGGGTAAGTTTCTTCTATTATAGTACCAACATGATCTTCTGAATCCGGGATGAGCATACCGTCCGCGAATTCAACTGTCGATTCTTTGTTTTCTTTACCTCCGATTGTTCCATTTCCAATTGACAGTATCCAGTCCGCAAAGTCTTGGATTTCTTTACGCTCGGAATTATTTTTACTTGTTCCGAGCCTCATGTTGATGTTCAGTCGTAGTACCGTACAATGCTCCCACAGGTATGAAGAGTTTATTGATGCATGTACGATTTGTTGTCTTGAACCATTCGTGATGACCGGAAGGATTTGGCGAAAGTCACCTCCAAAAAAAACCACTTTTCCTCCAAACACTTGTCCAGATGGTGTTGATTAGTGCGGCCTACATATGTCTCTTAGTGTCCTATCGAAGGCTTCGTAACAATGTCTATGTGTCATTGGAGCTTCATCCCATATGATTAGTTTGCATGCCCTTATAAGCTCAGCAAGTTCACTATCTACTGGGATGTGGCACATAGAATCATCGACCACATTGATGGGAATTGCAAATCGTAAATGTGCCGTTCTTCCCCCCTCCAACAAAAGCGCGACTATACCGCTTGATGCGACATTTAAAACTATACCTCCTTTCGATCTAATTGCTGCGGACAAGGTCTTGTAAAGATACGTTTTACCCGTGCCCCCGTATCCGTATACGAAGAACACGCCTCCTTTTGTTTCGTTGACAGCATCCATTAAAGTATTATATATATCTCTTTGTTCGTTTGTTAGCATACAAAAGAGATTGGTATGTTGTTCACGTAACTTCTCTTTGTTGTATTTTAACTCATCCGATATGAGTCTATTGTAATGTGCCATAAGCAACATTTCATTTGGGAAAGGCATGTTTGGGATGTTCCGCAAACTTTTATTGTTACAAAGCAGCATGTGTTCGATATATGTAAGACATATGTTCTTTCTTTGCTCGTCTGAAAGTTCCAAATCTGCAAAAATTAAATGCGCATTTGTTAGTTTAATTGTAACACACAAACTGATAGACATATATTATTTTTCACATGCCTGTAACTTTGTAATAACAGCCCAACACACACACACATTTGGATGGTTAATTAGCGAGCATTACTGTGAGGTAGTATTTTTTTTTTTTTTTTTTGTTCATTTCGATTTATTAGTTTTATAAATAAAAGTTCCATTCCAAAGGCACTAAAACACTCATTCTAATAACAGTATTTGGGCGTTTTTTTTTGTGAACGTTTTTGGGAAATATAGGAGGGTTCGAACTGGTTTATGAAATACCACTGGTTTGTTATCGATGGCTCATGTTGTTTATTACACTATTATAAGGCTGAAGTGGTATCATGGTGTGTTGCTGGGTAATTTTAGAAATAGTGAAATTCAATAATTTGGGGTTAGTTTCATAAAGCTATGGTATACAACCACACCTGATTATTGGGTTAGTGTTTTTTTTTTTGTTGCCTGTGAATGTGTATTTTTAAATGTTTGATATTTTTAGTCAGGGTTTTTTGGTGTTTAACTCACTAAATCTATTCGAAATTTTTTCAGAAACATGGGTTCACAGTTCTTGATAAAACTTGACAACCATTATTGGGAAGGTTGGGTGTGCATAAAGGAAACCGACAGGAAAGTTTCTTACAGGAATATTAAGGCAATATCCCAGTGTTATACGTTTGATGTTGCCGCCTGTTTGGTATGGTACTGATGAATAAGTGCTTTAGGTATGTTTTTTGTGAACCTAAAATTTTATTATGGATAATGTCATTAGACGTCAGGATATGTGTGTGTAAACTATGTGTATTTGTTGTGCTGTAAACTGTAGTTGTTTGTGATGCATTTATAAAGAATTATAATGATATCAGTTAGACAACCGAGTAGGTATTAAGAGTCTGTATTACAGTGAAAATTTCATACCTGGATCATTTCTTTTTATTCGTTCCGCGTGTAGTACGTCAGTAGCCATCACCTCCCACATCTTCTCGTAAACAAATTCTGGTCGAGACATGCAATCTGTTAGGATAAGAATGACATAAAATTTTTGTAGGTAGTTTCCGGTTCCCCATAGGCTGGCTTCTAACAACCCGTCAATGTATTCTTTATCGTCTTCCAATAGACCTCGTGCCTGGCACGCCTCTTTGTATGTGTTGTATGTAACACCTTCAAATTTTTTAAAATCGATCCAATCTCGTGCGCCCGGGACCTTGTTAATAAGGACTCGCAGGTAGAACAGTTCACCGGTTGATGGTGATACATGATGCACACGTCCAATTGACGTGCCTTTTTGTCTTTTAACCCAAACTCTATCCTCTTGTTTCCATACATAGTGTTGTGGAAATTTGTGGTAAAGTAAAGTCCTCGCTTCTACATCAGTCTCATTTGTTTTCATCCACTGTACGAATTTTGTGTCATTTATGGATGCCTTATCCAACGTATAGTCAATGCTTTCCGAAGAATCAAATACGACCGAATGTTCGACTTCTAAATGAAACGGCAATCGTTCAACCGGAGGGAATCTGTAATGTATGTCAAATTTGTAAATCCTCCATGCTGCTTCACAAGCCAAAAGATATCGACAGTCGTAGTAATCACTAACTTCGTCTATCTCCTGGTCTTCTACCGCCGCTGTAGCCCTATCTGGACCCTTGTTTATGTATTTGAAAAGGTATTTTATAGAACCCATTTGGTTGCACCACTCCACGTTAATATGCGATTGGTACCGCCTCAACAACCCCGGGTTGTAAGGGACCACGTATCCGTTGTGTAATTCTGAACCACTTTTAGTCACTGTACAACCGTCGTTCCTCCTCTTATAAAGTGCATAACCGTTCTCGTCTATGACTGTTGAATCATTAAACTCTTTGGGGAATTTCTTTGTACATTTATTTTTAACCGTGCATGGACATGTAGGGCGCTGTGGGCCACATGGTCCATGCATCATATGATCGGTAACGATCTCGTATAGTTCAGGATCTTCCTTTTTATCAGGTATTTCCGCCGAAATAAAACGATCAATTTGGCGGGTTGTCTTGATTTTATCACGTTCTTCCAGAAAAAGCAAAATATGAGCATGTGGCAGCCCTCTTTTTTGAAACTCGACAGTATAAACAGCTGTAATAGGTTGATAGTGTTAAGCATGACATACAATTAACTAATAACGGATTCAATTACTTTGTATTTGTTAATAAATGTATAATGATTGTACCTGCTTTCAAATGTCCAAAATAATGCCGGTCTTTAAAATCCCTCATTAAAGAGTCCAGTTTTTGTTTAAAGACTCTTGTTATGGCGTCCGGTCTGTCTTCAGGCTTTAGCCCCCTTTTTGCGACAAAACGTGCAATTTCTGGCCAGTTTGGGTTGCACGTGAATGTTATAAACAGGTCAGGATATCCGTAAACCTTGCATATTGTCATGGCATCCAAATAATTTTGCATCATGTATCTTGGACTTCCAGTGAATGACGACGGTAAAATAACCTTTTTCCCTCGTAACATGACCCCAAAATCTTTGTAACAAATGGCAATTTTCCATTTGTTAAACAATAATTAATGATCGGAATGCACATATTTAAATTATTTTCCGACTTGTGAAAACGAGAGGTTATCTCGTAACGAATAGTTATTATTCAAAAATAACTCAAAAACAAATATGTGACAAAAACACGGAACGAGAACACACGCAAACCACGAAATCAAAATACATACAAAATAAACAACTTGGACTCAAACAAACACAACCCAACTCTATTGTCGGATCATTGTTCATATGAGCCCACTAACAGCCCAACTGCCAAAGTTAACTTTTCATTTTATTTTTCCTTTCTTGCTAAAAACCGACCAAACGAGCCTTCCAAAAGGCCTTGATATCTCGCGATTTTTGTACACAACACGTCCAACTCTTTTTGCCACTTGATTAACCACCTAGCCAAGTATTGGAAGCCCAAGTTTCGCTTCATAACTCCAACGTTTGGTATTCGAACCAAAGCCAATGTGTATGGCCAAAATCCAACCTATGCGATTTGACAATTTTTGTCAACACACTCGAACTAACCCACAAGCATTCCTGGCCATATCCAACGAGTTGTGGAGTGTATTTCTTACCTCCTAGATTAACCTCACACGTTAGAACACGTTACTCGAACGTTTTGGACATTTTAAGAATTAAACAAGTCATATTGTGACTCCAACCCTCACCTCACTTATTGGTACATTATCACAAGTGTCCAATATCATTTATGGTCAGTCAAAAAAAGGCGCCTAACCACCCTGGATTCCAGCTGACAAATGCAAGGTGAAAATAATTCACCCCTAGCTTTTTGAATGTCGACCAATACTCTATTATTGTATCCTATTCCCTACTCAATTACTTGACTCTTACCTACTTATTCTCTGGATTATAACACCCTCTCAAACTCACCACAAATCCAGAATCATTCCTCTCACTCTCATTCGATCAATAGCACAAGTGAAGACCATGTTGGCAAAACGGGTTACTGTCTTGGCAAGCACAAGAGTTTTCCCTTCATTCTTGTCACGTATCCTTCGTTGCTACCCACCTTTAAGGTGTTGTAAGTCCCCTCATCTCAGTTGCACTTCGTTTTGAATCACGTTTCAATATCTTGTATATCGTATACTTACATTCGAACGTATCATGTCTTGGCTAATATTTTACGTGCACAACTTAATATCTTGGCTCAAACTTTGTTCCATCTCATTTCTGAGATGCCAAGGATCATATATATACACTCACAATCTCCCATGCATACGTTTAATACAATAACGAAACCCATTTTGAACTTGGCTCACGCATACAATACATCACATAACACACAAAATATTGTCTTTTGGCCAGAAAATCTTTTCGAGTCGCCTAGTAAATGGACTCATAGAATCGAATTCGTATGTATAACATGTAAATGTTTTTGCCCAGATCAATTCATCATACAACAAGCTAATAGATTCATGTTTATAGTTTACCACGAAAAGCTCTAAAAAGCTCTTTAAAACGTCTAAAGTAAAAGCCCCTTGACTGGCTTTCAACACTTAGAAATATTTCAAACTGTTCAGTTTTCAAAACTAGCGACCAGGCCCAAAAACTAGTGTTGTATCTTTGAATTCGTGAACATGACCCCTCGTTATTTTTGCACCACTTAATATAAGACCTAAGAAACAACACTTTTCGTGTTTTGACCACTCGAAAATAAGTCCAACCCGTCACTCAAATCCAACCATTTTGAACTGCCATCGCTAGGTTTCTAACCAGAAATTTAATTTAGAAAACTTATACAATTCGGGCTGGGCTGAACCCAAGCCCAATAAGAATTGGATCTAGACCAGACCAATGGGCCCATACTGAATGTTTTTAGAATCACAAAAATGACCCAAGTCTAGACCCAAAATAAATTTCATGCCCTCGCCTCCAAATTTCTTAACGGGCTTTGTTTTAACTCGTTAAGGCCCAATAATGGATTTTTAAACATTCTGGTCAAACAAGCAGTTGACTTAAGCTTTACTAAGCCTAAATAAGCTTCGGAAATTTTTGTAAAATTTTTCCACACGTTTTTATGTCATTTGGACTAAAAATGCAAACATTTTCACTTAGAGGGACTGTTTTTGCCAACTTTGTAAAAACAGGGTCTGGAACAGTAAAAACAGCATCTTTGGGATATAAAATGATAATTTATTAAAGTACAAACTCAGATTTCCATTTTGGTTAATTATGGGTTAAAAATGTAACTTTTACATAACCGAGGACTAACGGTGTAACGCAAACACCGTTCGGGTTTAAAATGTAAATTCTGTGGAAATACAAGGACTGACCAGTAACATGTGATATTCTAAATCCAATTCATAAATTTCATCACTTCGTTCGTATCACGTGCATTGTTTCATTTGTTTCAACGTTTAATTATTTAACGACCATTTAACGGTTAACTTAACATTATAAATCAACGAAAACCAAGGAAACGTTGATTCTTGAAACAATAACATATAAACATGATAAAAACAAGTCTTTAAACATCTTAAGCATATCACACGCACATCACCGATCAAATCGTTATACGATTCCTCATATCACATTCGTTACTCGTGCTGAGACGAATCCTCAAACATTATTGTTATTCAGGTCGTGTGAGAAGCTATTTCTGAAATCTCAACTAAACTTACATTTCAGTGAATCCACTTTTTTCATTGTTGCTATCGCATCAGGTGAGTTCATAACCCCTACTTTTACTAGTTTTCTAACTGTTTTGGGGGAGAATACATGCTCGTTTTAAACATACTCAGTGACTATTTATTTGAAATCTGTGAACTGTTCACTCAATATCTGACTATTGAGCTATTATTTGAATTAATTATTTGAAGACATTATGTGATTGATTGATATGTAACCCCACTCTATTTGAACTTGTTTTACAACTGGGGTGAGAAACTTGCAAAGCTTTTATGGACCAATACTATTGTTTTATCAAAGCTATTACGTGGATTAGCCTAAGCCCTATTATGTCCCCTATGCCCAACTCATGAACCGTTAATTCCTGCTGGGAAGCGCGAATGTTATAAATAGATCTATTGGGAGTAACGTCCCCGTTCGGGTTGACCGGATAGGCAAACGAACGTATACCATGTCGAAACTACAAGTGTCTGGGATAAACACTTGTCGGGCCCTAATATATAACATGCTACTAGATGCATGCACACTGTTATAGCTTCGGTTGCATGACTTAGTGCTATCGTAATAGACTATATTTTTATATGACTCGCATGAGTTGCGATGTTCATATACCAAACTCATGGTCCAACTACTAGCGTAATAAACTATTTTATTTGGGTTGCATACCCTACCCTTGGTCTACAACTATAATCTTGCTATGAGGTAAACTGTATTTTTTTATGACATTGTGAGCGACACAATGGTCACAAAACTCTTATTGAACTCACAGTATCTTTACTGCTTTATCATAAACCTATGAACTCACGAACCTCGTGTTGACACTTTTTAGCATGTATTTTCAGGTATTAAGCAATAGCACACTACTCAAGGCTTTTGGCATGGCATGGCATGGTCATAGAAGACTCTGATATATTTGGGACCACTTAAAATCTTTTATGGGCTTATATTTCCACAATGTTTTTGAAATATTGTAAACAAATCTCTTTTGAATATGAAATCTATTTTTAATGGTTGAGATAAAACCATTCTTTATACCTTGTGTTGTGATATCAATTTAGTAGCACCCAAACATGTATGCTTCCGCTAAACCAGATTTTGGGGGTGTTACAATCTTCCTGCTCCGCCAATTTCGCAAGTTTAGAATATGTTTCACTTCTCAAATCCTTCTGCTGATTTTTAATAAACGACATTCTTTCAGATTCTACCATAGTGTATGCGTCAACAATAAATTGTTGGCATAGTCTCCTTGCGTTGAGTATCATCGAGAAAACACCCGTCCTTTCCTGCAGCCGATACGCAAAATACTCCCTCATTGTTACCCTTGTTTTCTTGTTTGTTGGTGTATGATCAGTAACACCCACGTGGTATATATCTATCCAGTATTCATCTTCTACGTAAGGGAATAGCAGTGGGTAGTGCAATGCTAGATACGATGGGTGCAATTCACTTATTCTTTTAAGACCTCCTTCCTGTGGGTGTAAAATGATGTCCCTTTTATTAGCTGTTGTGTCAAAATCACCAACTATTAAACCTCCAATTTCATCAGCTGTGGGTAGGTTATAGTTTCGACCATCTCGTTCTCTTGTACCGATAAGGCGTAGTCTGAACCTCATTTCATCATGTTTCCTAACCAACTGTTCTCCAGCCATTCTGAACTGAGCAACCAATGGTGTTGGGAATTCTGCTAAGGAAGGATTCTACTGATGGTTACTGCTGATGGTTACTGCTGAAGCTTTATGATTCTGCTGAAGAATGTTACTGCGGAAGTAGAGATTCTGCGGAATGTGTTTCTGCTGATGGATAGTTTCCGCGTATTTTGATATTAGTTAGGATATGTATGAGTTTATTTAGAAAGTGATAATGCATATCTTGTTTAGTTTTTAGAATATACGTTTCTTGTGAAACGGTTTAGGGTTTCGAGTGTAACCTAGTTAGGGTTCCTTATCTATTAAAGGAACACGTCTTTATGTATTATGTACGAGTTTAGAAAAACAACTTTAGTATTAATCAAAGATCCATAGAGGATCAAATCGTTCTTAGTAATTGTGTTCTTACTTGTGTTTGTTTTCCGCTATAGAATACAAGTAACTTAGACTTTCTTTTAGTGTGTTTGTGAGTACATAAACATTACTAACGATCCACGAGCTCACGAAGATCTATCAAGGTCTTTAGGTTCAACAAATGGATTAATGGTATCCAGCATGTCGCGTAAGTCAACAGTCAGTTGATGGTCGACGATATAGGTACTTGATGTTGTTGCGCCATCGTTTGGGCTGTATAAAACAAATATAATTATACTAATATAGTGTTGCTTATCTAAAAATGAATGAACAACGTACATGTACTCATTTAATAATTATTGGTGGAATACCTGACCGAATTAACCCTGTTTTGTATTTCGTTCTGTGGGTCATAAATATATAGTTGCGCAAAAACAGGGGGTCTATCGCCCTCAGGCAAGAGGCTCCCCATCATGTGGTAATTTTCTCCGTGAATCCTGTAACAATACAGTCCATATCCCTGGTTAACAGACGTATCCTGTTTTGCACCCATGGACGTGAATGAAAACATTGAATTGCATCGCCTAATGTTATCAACAAAATCCTTGCTCTTTGGATGTTCACCATTCATAAGTTGTGCTAACAATTGTGGTGGATTCTTAACTTCCGTTCCTAATTTCACCTTTCCCTTACCACAACATATAGAGTATGATCCAGTGCCTTAAGCTGTCGCCCCCACCGTAGATTCAGCATGCCACAACAGTGCGTCGCAGGATTCGCACGTGTAAACGGGATCTCCATGGTCAAGATAATCTGAGAATAGCCAAGTAATTAATTAAATTTAAAAGGAAAAAAGAAAAACCATTCATTTTGTTTTTGGCACAAATGTTGTCTTTATCAGGGAACTATCTAACGAATGTACCATTAGATATTCCTTTAAACATGTTTATCTGACCATCGTGATTGTGTGCTGAGGTGCCATTGTTTAAACCTTCGCGCCTAGGGATTTTCTTCGTAGGTGGTATTATTTTGTCCTGCAGCCTTTGTGATTTGCGTTTCGAAGTGTGCACACCAGAGTCGATAGTTCCAAGGTACACGGGCTCTTTATCGATTGCTGCAGCAAAAGTGAATGAATAACAGTTAATGATTATAATATTTATTAGCTATTTGTTCAAAAAATTGAAAATGTATTACGTGTTTTGGTTGGGTCTTTGAAAGGACGCCCTCTTGGTCTCTTTATTGGTGTTGGATGTTCACAGCCTGTTTGTTGGTTGATTCCTTTTCCCGTGTTTGTTTTGGTCTGAGAAGGTGTGCGCGTTGGCCGGATACTAAAGCTTCCGACATCTGTTGCAAAACAAAGACACATTAATATAACTGATTGCTCGTTGTTGTAGGCAAACATAGAATGTAATTATCATGATATGCAGTTTCTATAAATGATATAACATGTTTGGATTGGGTATATTGGTGGTCGTTCCCCAGGTCGTATTGGTTTCACAACTTGCATATACAATGTGTTACCCGTAAGTTCATCTTTCTGTTGTGGTCTTCCACGTGGCCGTATTGCTAAATCATCTGATATAGCTGCCATGACAATCATAGTATAAGTAAACCAATGAACTTCTTTTAATTCACCCTTTATGGGTTACTCATAAGAAAAAACTAAATACCTGAACACTACAATTTAAATACTTATTTGTTATATTCTTCTTTACAAATAAGTAATGCTTTCATTTAGGAATACATCTAATATAGGTTGACCGTAATAACCTTACAATTTATATTTGTACTTGTTAAAATTATACTTTGGTCTACTTTCAATCCCGTTTGACCTTACTCTCCTTTATTCAATCTAACGCACCCCCCTTGACCTGGCCAATATTAAACACTATAATAGAATCTACCCATGGGTAAGTTTTTGTATTTTTTTTGAACGACCCATGTTCACTGCAACGTTGGCATACTATTAATACATTATTTTATAGACAAAATGGATATATTCTGTTGTAATAACCGATGTTCAATACAATGTTGGCATACTGTAAATATGATGGTGTGTAGTTTCAAACAATGTAATTACCTGTTTGGAGTTGACCCGTCAGTTGAATGGGCCTTACACTCTGTATATAGGACGCGCTGCCTGTTATTCTATGTGTTTTTTGTGGTCTTCCTCTTGGTCGTATTGCCAAATCTTCTGATACAGCGACCATGTTTATAACACAACCTGTATATTGTAAACTTGGTAGTGTTGTATAGTATATCAAAATGGTGTTGAAAAGGTTTGTAGATGTTTAGTTATTTTTTAAGTGAAATTAGTGTTTATTAATGGTTGAAAAGTAACATATTGCATAACCATACTTATCTACTACTATATAGTAGCATATATGTTAACAAAATATTTGTATTTTACATCTAACACCCGAATTGTGGTATTTTAATTTTAATATTTTCTTATATTTGTTAACAAAATATTATCATTAGGAATTGTAACATCTTTATTTAAATATTGCTCCTATCACAGACTTGAAAATAAGATAATTACTGGATTTTAATTTTTTTTAAACATGATTTCGTCTATAAATAGCATACCAAAAGGGAAAGGATAACCATTTTTTGGAAAAACGTTTTGAATGGCGCCATTCCAGGTTTTAGAGGAGCCAAGAAACCTCTCTGGATCGTCCAAGCTACATGACTGCATGCGTGTTTGGTTTGTCCAACAGGCATGTGAAGAAGCCATTTGTGCAGAATTGATTCACACTTGTTGCGAGCATCTGAGGAGAGTTATAGCAAAGAACCAATCAATGATAGTTGACTTGGAAACATTAGGACCTCGTGGTGTCGCATTGGATTCACTTGACGCATTGAAGAAAACTCAAGAGAGGCGCCGGGTACTGCTCGAATTGATGGGAGCATTGCTTGCCCAAACAAAAGATGCAGTGCGCGAGGAAGAATCCAACGCAATGAAGATGAATCTTTTTAAATAAGTTGTTTTATTAGTGTTTTCGTATACAATGTTCAACAGGCTCTTCATTTGGTTAATCTGTTTGATGAATAGTTTAAAATATACATAACAACCACATCAATAAGTTAATTTATTAGTTATCTGTAGTGTTGTCTTTGCCTCCTTGTTATTTTTTGTTGACATAATTATCAAATTCAACAACAACGACATATGAGCAGTACAAACCGCAATCCAAAACTTGTACCTTGTGTGTTTCTATTCATCTAACTGCTATCACATTCAGTACAAAGTCATAACTTACATAACTACAAAGGGCAAATCCTTCAAGCATAACAAACCGTGTGGGCATACAATTACAATTAGTAGTTATTGTTTCATGAAAACTTTTTGAAAAGAGTAATTGCAAGCTTTATTATTCAAATAAGCAAAAGAACGTCACAAATAACATCATGAATCTTAAAGGGAAAAAAAAAAAAAAAAAAAAAAAACCTAAGGAATAACATGACTGTTCTCAATATCTTTGTAAATATCAACAACTTTCTGCTGTTCTTCTGCTATATTTATATTCCGAATTTCAATTCTCTCTTGGCGTTCTCGTATGATTTCCTCATCCTTTCTGTTTTGTTCCTCAAGAAGCCTTATACGGTTGTTGTATAGATCAATCAATGATCGTTCAGTTGCATACTTGCTCGATTCACACTTAGCCAATATATTCTTTGATATGTCGAAGGCTTTGTATCTATCACGAATTGGATTAACATCATTATCTCTTTCGCGTTTTCATGTCCTTGTATCACTGTTTGATTTTGATGAGGCCATGGAATTGTGAAAGTAGGAGATAATCTATAACTGTGAGAGGATAATACCTCTTTTTTTTTTGGTTGGATCTTTGTATTCTTAGACAATTTATTATGTTTGTAATCAAACAAAAAACACACAACTATTTAACACACATCAAATTGGTAATCAAATAATAAAATTATGCAACCATCAAAGAGTGTTAATCAATTCAAACCTATCTCAAAATAGTATAGACACAATAAAAAAATTCACTACGAAAGTTCCATTTGTTTCATGATATTGTTGATCTTTTCTTGGCACTCCAATATTTTTCCGCGTCGGTGATCAATATCATCTTTACACTTTAGCATTGTTTGTTCGTCAATTCTGATTTCTGCTTCCAACCATGCTACATGTCGTCTAAGCTGATCAACATAACGTATAGGTAGAAAATACCTTACAGGCCCCTGGTCACCTCTTGAATTAGATGATAGCTGTTTTGGTGGGGAATTACTTCTTGAGCGTTTTCCCGGTGACTTTGATGGGGGAATAAACAAATGCCCCATGGTTGATCTGAGCTCGTTACTAAATGAAAGTGAGAAAACCTTGTAGATGTTATATAGTTTGCGATATTGAATTCGTATTTGTTAAGAGATATATTCAATTTATAGAATATATAATTCCAATGATAAACATAGCATGTATATTTTTACCGAATATGCTAATAGATATATTTAATTTATAGAAAATATAATTGGGACGATAAGTATAGAATGTACATATTGTACCAATCTTATAAGTTTAGTTTCAAAGAAATTGATGCTAAGAGATATATTTAATTTACAGAAAATACACAAGCCTATACTATATTTTTTCAATAAATATTTTGTTTCTTTCTTTAACTTGAATGTTTAAAAACTTCGTGGATTCAATATACGCATTTTTATAAACTATATGAAATATTAACGTATAATAAGTAATAAAATAGGCGAAACACATCAAATCCAGAATCAAATGACAACATAAATTCAAATCAGAATAGTTCGTCAACTATTTAAACTGAAAGAAAAACATCCTGTGAGCAACGCCTTGTAAGATGATGTTGAAATCTCAATCGTCATCACTGAAAAAGTTTAGATCCACAAGGTAGTCATCGGTCACCTCATGACCCATCTTGCGCATTTCGTCAATTAAGGCTTCTGTTTTCATAAGCTTCAGTTGGACGCCATTGAGAACCTGTTGAGACTCCTGAGGATCTCCAACATGTAACTTTAGCCAATTGAGGAAAACAGATTCGTCTAGCTCTTCTATTAAGTCAAAGATAAACGGGCTTATAAAGTTAACACGAATGATTAAATTAATTTCTAAAGAATTATAAACCTTATACACTTTACCTCTACTACTTTGCGAAGGTCCACCTTCTTCAAAGACTGATGCAAGAAATCTCAATGCATCGTCGGCCTTAGTGCTTGGATCTCTATTTTCTTGATCATGCACCTCACCTTTTGTCTTAAGATCTGCAACAGGCTTTCATGCATGAGCAAACTTTGGTTCTGTCACGGGGATTTGTGGAGGAATGGGTTGATCCTCGCACCGTAAATCAGTGTGTGGGTTGGGTGAGGCTGAACCATGAAAGGTTTTAGGGTTTGATGATGCCATGGGAAGATTATATGTTGATGGTTTACATTATGTAAACAATCATATATATATAGTTATTAAAAGCTTGATATCATTGGGCCTTCTCTTTTGGGTCAAAATTTGTTATATTTGTATTTAATGGAACAATACAATGTATATACGTCTAACATAATGAAAGCTTTAGAGGTAATTGAATTTATAATTCACCAACTTAAAAAACGCAACAATTATTCATAGTAATAACGTATTATTTGCTGGATGACAATAAAGATGGACAAACAATATAGGATAAAACTCTTAAAAACATAATCTATGGAAAATCTAGGTATGTGTCATTATATTTCATCCTCACTATCATCATCGTCACTTGTTTCATAATCAGTGGAGCTGTCGTTAATAAAGCTACTCATATCATCGGTATTGGAATCATAGCTGACAGTATACGTGTTTGAGCCAACTTCCCATGCTTCTTCATCGAGATTTCTGTTGCAAATATTTTGACCATTCACAATTCCGTCGATATCAGGCATATCATTCCACATGTCATAATCGACTATGTCAGCCTCATCCAGTGCTGTGCATTTGAAATCGCATGTTCAAGTACAAATAAAACATAAATAAACAAATACCAAAAACTATATACTTCTAAATCTGTGTTGCGGTTATAAATATGTATGTTGGGCTTTTTACCATTAACATCAGTATAATCTTCATCGACGGATGTATACTTTGAATCACCTATTGAGAATTTCAGATAAAAAAATTCATAAGTAAAATATAAATTTTAATTTAACACATATTTAGTAATATACAAATTTAAAAAACTATACAATTGGTTTCCAAGCAACAACCTGTAGAGGAGTCTTCAATGATAAGCTCATCAGGGATAGTATATCTAGGTTTATATTTTTTTAGAGGGTAAATTAGATCAGGAAGATCATCGATGTTCACCCAAACACCATCCTCAGAACCTGCTTTATTTTTTTCAAAATCGTCATCCATATCCTCATCAATCAACATATATTTTTTACGACCTGTACTGTGTGTTGGGTGCGCTTCTTTAGATCCTTCTCTTATAACATTTCCATCACCATCAGACTTGTGGGTTTAAGGCACACGTCATAAAAAAATATGTTGTAAGTTTCAATATATTTATGTGTTACACAATGTCAGAACATGTTATACTGCATAATATAACAATACAAATAAACAATCTAAGATATAACCTTAACAAAAGTGGCGTCTACAGATGTGCTTGATTTTACCAATCTACGCCGTTTAAGTGATTGTAAAACAGGCAGGGAAGAAAAAACAACAACAAAATAAAACAAATGTTTAAGTGATTAATTCCATTAAAAACACATGCTAAGTAAGAACATATCAAGCTGATAATAAAACTACTCGGACATAGTATTAAAGATACCTCTTCATCGTCTGATATATTTATAATTGGCATGTCCTTGGTTGGAGATGGAACCTCATGTTTTTTAACCATATCAGCATGGCTAGGCTATAATTATGAGGAACGTAATCACATATATTTATTTCGTGTATAACTTGAATGAATGCTTGAGTTAGATATTATACCTCATCATCATCTGATAAAATAATGAATGGTACATCCTTATTCAGCGAAGTATTACTTGGATATGGCGAATCATAGTCCTTTCTTTTAGTAACCTGTTAAAGTTCTATTACTTAAAATGATGTAAACTTACATAGTAACAGATAAAGCATACGTAACTTATAAGTATATACCTTGTTTGATCGTTTATATGACATTGTGTTTACTTCTCGTCACCAATAAATGAAATTATAAGCTCAGCAGCTAACATGTGGTTTAATTTATAGAGTTTGAAGATGAATATTAACTTCTAAAGTTTTAATATAGATAAAGTCTGTGAATATATTTAAAATATATTATGTTTTAAATATACACGTTTTCTTTTTTTAAAAATCTTATTTTGGGTGCTTATCCTAAATATATACATACGATTTTATTATGAACTCTTAATAAGAGCAACTCGTTTTATTTTAGTAAGTATAATAACTCTATGGTTTTGGGTTGGGACGTTTTTTTTTTTATTTTCTATTTCCTGTGTTTAGACTACATACATGTATGATTTCATGCCTATATTTTCATAAGTATAGTTTCGTTACTTTTCTAAATGAATTTGGTTTTTACTATAGTTAAAGATTGCGATTATATTGTACAAAAACATGCTTTTATATTTTATATTCTACAACTTAAACTGTACATAAGAAAACTCGAATCATCATAAGTTGCCTAATTTGTTATACAATGTACTTTAAATATATTAATTTAACAAATGACTACTTAAATAAAGGAGCAACTGATAAGAACGTTTCATATGTCGTGCATAGGCAAACAGGTCGGTTCGTGTTAAAGTTTACTTCAGACGGGTCAAAAAAAGAACTATCAAAAGCCGTATAAATGTGTAAAATAACATGTTCATTCCATTAATTTAAATTCTTAAACAAATAAAGCCAGGACGAAATTACAAATCTTCTGATGAGAAAGCAAGACGAACTTGATCGTAAGAATAGACTTCCAACTTGTGTTTCTTCTTCCTCTGTTTCCTAAAAGGACCAAACTCTCCCACAAACTGCTTATACTTTTTTCTTTCTTCTCTTAATCTTGCTTCTTCATCCTTGACTTGCTCCCACTTCCTCCGTTTAATCGCCTGTTTTTCTGAAACCATCCAATCGTAAACAGATTCTATGCTTTCTTCCTCACCTACATGGATGTTCAAGCCCTTTTTAAAACATGCACATTACATCTAAAAATTGCAGTTCAGGAAAACTAACATCTGTTTATTTACCTTTGTTTTCATGCACTTCTTTCCCTTTACTTGCTGCAACATCATCCAACCTGGTGCAAACATGATGTTAGCATCAATTTTTTTGTGAAATACATGAAATCTTAACATAGATTAGTTATACAGTTAGTAGGTTTACCTTGGATTATTTACAGCTGTTACCTCTGCCATCTCGTTAGCATTTTCTTTCTTAGCAATGGAAGCCATTCTCAGATTATTGCAAAAAAGATGAGGCGTGCAAAGAGCAAGAGTTTTTTTTTTTTTTTTTTTTTTTTTTTTACTTTGAAAACGTTTATGAAAGTTAGAATGGGTGATTATCTAAATGCATTTAACCACAAAATTGGGGATGGAAAAAAGTCAATAATTAATTTGCATTTTATCTTGGAACAAACACATCTTTTTTAAATATATGGATATATTTTTGCTTATATTTTGACTATGGAAAACATATTTTCTTTAAACGTTTTACAGGTAACAAAATTTTTTAAATATTTAGTTAAATTACAGATTTTACAAAGTGGATACATATCTTTTCTTAGGCCTTCTCACATTTGATTTTATTTCATATTTATCTCATTAAAATGGTCAATAATTGATTCTCATATTTATTTTGTGTATAAGTTGAATAATTTTTAGTTTATTATGTGTATCCACAACTATAAAAAAATAAATAATGACAAGTATAGAGGGTTCACTACACTAATAATGACATTAGTTGCTTTATCATTTCAATGTGTACATATGTACTAAAAGTGAAGAAAAAGGACACTGATAAGAATATTCACAACAATTATAAATTGCAAACATTGTGTTGTAAAAAATAATATGAGCATCCATAACAATCATAAAATGTAAAGGTTTTGGCGGGGAAAAACGATACGAATATTCATAACAATAATTACTTGCAAACCATAACTAAAGCGTTCACACATCTCTAAAAAACGAACTAAACATCAATCATCGTTATGCTTGTCCTGTCCATCGAGTCCATTTGCTGGTAATTTATCCTCACATGTTGCTGGAATACTGCTATTGTCATTTGGCATTCCATCATCTGCATTTTCCAATGGAGGTATAACATAGGCCGTGGCATCATCAGACAATGTTGCCATATCATCTAATGTCCCCGTGTACGGAGTTATAGGTTCGTTGCTTTGTTCCTGATATATTTTGTGGGACAAATTAAAACTTTAGAATGTATTGTTCGTTAAAATTCAATGGTGTTTGTTGACACTAAATAAATCATTAAACAGTACCGCGTTTTTTTCAGGAGAATGTGCATCCGTTTCATCGTCCGAGCACATAGAGTCATAGTCCAAACTCTGCACATCATCATCGTCGTCCTATTTTAAACAATGTAAAACGTTTAGTATATACGTAATTGTAAGCATACCTCATTGTTACGTATATTAAAGTAACAAATGGACCAAACCTCATCTTCTAGGAAGCCACGCTTGAAATAGTTGATTGTCTCAACATCTTCGGTAACCTTTTCAGCTCGATATATGTGACTGTTATTCTTGTTGTTAAAGTCAGAAAATAAAATCTTGAAAAGATACATCCTCCCAACAATCTGATTAAGATCTTCTGGAAAGTACTCGTCTGTGTTTATTCCTTCCCTTTCCATGATCTCCCATGCGGTCACATTTGTCATCTCATGTACGTTCTTGTCAAAGATTACCACTTGCGCGGTTCCACTATCATCAAATATGCGCACAATGATTTTGAACCTACGAATATAAAATATACATCGTAAAGTATAAAACATGTAAACAGTTACATTATTTATTATACAGTTATATATGGTTTCAAATACTTATATCCATGTAGATACGCTATTGCACATACTTAGAAACAACTGCATATGTCTCCCGTGGTTCTTGCAATACCACAGCTGTTTCGGATTCTTCGAGCGTGATTTGACTTTCGAAACAATGGGTATCACTCTGGTACTACATATCTTACAGCCTGTATAGACCCATCCATTTTCATATTGTATACTATGCACTCTTGCATAAACGACGCAATGTGATTCCTGTATTTTAAAAAAAAATCGTTTGTCAGCAATACTAATGTGATTTAATCGAGTGAAAAACAATATTTATATTATATTTGAATCAACTAATTGTATCTTACAGGTTCAATTGTCCTAATCGATCCAACTCTTCTCTTCACGCAGCCGTGCATGAACTTTGCAGGTGTGACAACAGGCTTCTCAATTGAATACTCTTCAATTTTAAACTCCCCTGCACTATATCCGTCTTGCTCTTCGTACCTGTAATGTGTATAAATAAGTTTTCAAATAAACGCAACATATAGTTAATTCAAAAGCAAAACATATATAGCACAACATCAAAGTAATCACCTCTCCCGGAAAGCTAACAACTGTGGCACATCTCTATTTATGAATATTCTTGTGCCAAACAAAGCATTATGTATGGACGGTTTGTCTGTGTTGGGTAAAAGAGAAATGTAAATTTTAAAATTAATATTGCGAACAAAAAAAATAAACATCATGTCCAAAATTCACTATGCATTTGTAAAACTTACTATTCCAATACTTCACTTTTGCTAACATTAACAGTATGTCTATATGCCCAAGTTCATCACGCTTGTTTTCATAGTCATTCCACAACAATGCCCAATTGTTCCAAAAAGTACAGTCGATTCTTAAAGATCTGCAGAGCATAGTGTATAATCAATCCATGATGACAATTGAACATTATTCTACACACATTATTTCAAAAAAAATGTAAACGCGCACAATATACTTACTCGGCATCCTCAACAACTATTGTCCTTCGTATCATAGGAGTACCAACACCGTTGATAGTAACTATTTTTCCAATAGCTACAACTGTACCAACAATATCTGAAAAAACATCTTATAAGTAATGCAAGAAATCATTTCAATAATGTCAAATTATGCAAACATTTTTTGAAAAAACACATACCAACACAGTCGAGTTCGTGGTACTGATTATCTGTATCCAGAATACTTGATAATGGCTCATTAATGAAGCCAACAAAATTGTCATCAATTTGATCTATCCGCGTGACCTCGGTCCCTTTATAAAAACATATTTTCCATTGATTTGGTAACAAAGGAAATCTGCCACCGTTTTCTACTACTCCAAAATTAGATATTATGTAACACTGTCCCTCTTGTAAAAGAGGTTCAAATTTGTACATGAATTCCTTCTTGATATAAATCTGAACACGGTTTGACTGTATATACAATTCAAATATTAATATTATATGTAATGAAAATACATACAAACATAAATAGTTGGCAACCTAATCCATGTTACCTCCTCGTCCTGTAGAACACAGTCTAGACTGTAAGGATCATGCTCCTCACCAAGTTTGTGTGAATGCCACATGGAAATGCACCTACCTCTAATAGCCATGTTTAAATTCATTGGATTGATGTCTTTAATGAGAGTAATTTTTCGTTCTCTATTGGTTTTCATTGGCTGAGAATTTCCACCTATAATCACACAAATATACTACGACCATGTAATGTACATAAACCAATTATATTAAAGTAAGCACTACTAATAATCTGGGTACAAAACCTGTCGGAAGTTTTCCATGTGACGATGTGTGCATCACATTTTTTTTGCTTTTTTTTGAAGGTACGGCCGAAGAGGTTGATTGATACCTCAAATCACGTTGTTTATTTTTAACATATGACAATCTATTAGTCTCAGCACTTGAGTTTGCTGCCCCTGCAAAGAAGTGTAAAACAGATTATTGTTATATATATTGTATGCATTCTCGGGGGTTTCAAATTAATACCTAAAGGAGACTCAAAGGTGTGATGGGTCTCAAATGTCTCGGTCTGAGTCTTGCTTCTTCTTTTCAATGATTGTCTAGGGCCTGTTGTTTAATTGATATAGAATTAATGTAATGTATCATAAGCAAGCATAGTTTTTCAATATAGTACACTCAAAATTTATCACACGGTAACAAATATTTTAAAAGCATCACTAAATAGCCCAAAAAAACATCAAACAAAACCTACAACTAACAAAATTACCAAGCCCTGTTATTCGTAGCCGAACAACCAACTATATATCTAACTCACTACCAACTCAAACTCGACTTATAATAAAATCACCACCACTGCAAAAACCTCGAATAAAGCCCAACTATAATCAAAGGACACAATCATAGATCTTCTTTGCAACCAAAGTATTGGATATACAGTAACAGATAGTTTAGACACACAAAGCAAAATTCATTATACAGTAACAAATAGTTTACACACATACCACTCTCACGAAGTAACTGCCGCTCAGAAGATGATGAGGTGTTATTAAATTTTCTCTTTGGAGGCGGGTTAGATGCTGAAACAACTAAAAATATATAAATACAATATATTTTTGATAGAAACAAATTTTGACTTACTATAATACCTGTAGATTGTGAAACAACATCGGGTGTATCACTCTCAAACAAAGTATTATCCAACTCTGAAGATGAAGACTGTTGAACTAAATGTGCTGATTTGCCCGTTCCCTTGCTCCCAACAATTGTCAACGTCTGTGAACGCTTACCTGCCGACAATACATGAGCATAAACGTACCATCAATTCAATCAAAAATTTTTTGAATATACTACCTCTGGATTGTGAAATAACATTAGAAACAGCTGCCCTGGATAGGCTGCTAGGTGTGTCACTCTGGAACACAGAATTTTCCAACATAGAACATGAAGATTGTGTAACCAAAGTTGCCGATTTGCCTGTTTCTTTGCTTTCAACCATTGTCAGCCTCTGTGGATGTTTGCCTGTAACAAAAACACAAACATATAGTGTAATGTTGTCAAGACAATGAACACGTGTTAATACACAACATATGTAAACACATACACCAATTTAATACAGACCAAGTAGTTATAAATTAGACCACACTTTTGAAAAAATGTATATAGTGCATACAATAAATAGAATGCATATTTGTTAATAGACAATTAATGTAAACTTATACAATAACAAAGTACCTTGTGAAGTGCTCTTAGAGTTTCCAATATGCATATCAGTATCGTTGATTGTTGCATCTTCTATAACCAACCAAAAACCAAATACGCAAACAAACATTAGATTTCTAGTACATTCAACACTTTTAAGCAGATAATAAAAGTATAAACAAATTGCTACTGCTACAACTAATCTGAAAACAATTGTGTAAATAACACAAGTATATGAAAAAACTGCTGTTACAACAATTTAAATGACAATCATGCAGAAGAATATTAGTGTGCATATCAGTATCCTTGATTGTTGCATCTTCTATAACCAACCAACAACCAAATACATAGACACACATTAGATTTCTTGCTACTGCTACAACTAATTTGAAAACAATTGTGTAAATAACAGAAGCATTACAAATAAACTACTGTTACAACAATGTAAATAACAATCATGCAAAATAATATTAGATTAAATGTGCACATAAAATTAATAAGAACATAAAATTGTTGTTGCTACGACCAATTAAAATCCAATTATGTAAAAACAATCAGATACACAAACAATACATTAAAGCTACATAAAACATTAATATATAACCAATTAAGAAACAGTCATGTAGACAAGATTAGATTAATTATACATGCAACATTAGTAAGAAATAATAGCAGAACAAACAAATGGCTCATTAACAACATACGTTCTGAAGGGGCATGTGTGTTTTTATTCCTGGATACTTTTGCAAGTCGTTTAGAGTGTCTTTGAGGCTGCATATTGGAATCCAGTTTCGTAGATACGGGTTTTTGATTTTTGCTGGAAGATCAGGTGCACATTACGAATTATATATATAGTCCCAACCCAAGGCAATGACATTTAAAAGTTTTTGATATATACACAACTTAATTATAGGCATAAAAGATGTAGTATATCTTCTACAAAATAAATCTTATATGTTTTAAATATACACTAAAAAAAAACGTATATCTTCTATAAATTAACAATATTTTCGGGTATATATATGTATAAGAAAGCATATACTAATCTATTCCATAATTATAGCTTAGCAACATCATTTTTTTAAGCATGACATTAATATTTTCTTATGTAGATCACAAAAAAATGCTTGGTCCATTGGTTGAAGTATTCGTATGTGGATCAAATAGCCAGGGTTCAATTCTTGCAAAGGCCAACTTTAATTAAATTTTTAAATGCGAAATTTCTAGCAAAATCAATGATGCTTATGTGGCAAATCCGAATTTTCTACTAAAATCAATAATGCTTATGTGGCAAATCCAAAATTTAAAAAAATAATAATAATAATGCTTATGTGGCAAGAAAATCGAAAATTTTAAACAAATTGTGCTTAGGTGGAATTAGGACATGGCATTACTGGGCAATCTAACAATTAATGACGTCATGCGCATATTGTTATATATAATATGTAGATATATATATATGGTCAATTTATGAATTTTAATGAGTTTTAGAGGGTATATAAGCGACTCTATAAAATAAAACTCTAGGGTGCAAGTGGCAATGATGATTTCATTAGTGTCAGGCGAACCATATCAGTCATAACTGTAGTTAAGTCATAACTACTTTTCTTTTCTTTTTTATGGAAAAAATAAAAAGGGCGGGACCAAATAAAATTTAAGTAATTTAGGGTTGCTATAGAATTTAAGGTTGAATGTGTGTTGATGGTAATTTAGGGTTGCTATAGAATTTAAGTAAAAGGTAAACAATACTACAGTACAACTTTTGGGTTACTAGATTATAGTTATAAATATGGTTGGACAATCATGCCCTTGAAAATATAACACAAAACGTGTGTTGACCTGACAATTATAATTTAAAAACCTTTTATTCAATTACCAAAACAACAAATATTCTGATACTACTGCTGGTGTCATTCTACTTCTGGGCTTAATGATACTACTGCTAGTAGTTTGCTAAAAACTGTATGAGGTTAATACTGACAAGCAAAATATTGACTTGTTCTCTTTCCAAAAATATTTACTTAATACTGTCATTCTACTTCTGGGCTTAACTAGCCGTTGTAACTAATGTGTCAGTAACATTTTTTTCTAGCGGTTGGGTAAAACCGTCAGTTACCATACTTATAGGGATTTTCTAGACAAAAATTATCTTTCTACCAAATATTTAATTATTCTCTTTCCAAAGATAATTTTACCTGTTACGTAAAATTCTCAAACCCTAACAGTATAAATATAAAAACCCGATTGGCTGTGCACATCATCAATTAACCCACTTACGATCATCTTTCTGATATAAACTTACAAAAAGCATCACTCATCATGGCTGTTTTGGACTTTGTTAAGTCGCATAATATGGTTTCCTTTTTGGAGAAAACAAAGCATGGGGATGGACCTAAATTCTATGAGGTTGTGGATTTTCTCAACAATTGTCATATAAGGTATGCTTTAACTGTTTTCCCTACTCTTTTTGTCTCTCACATCACACAATTTTGGCAGACTGCTACTGTCATAACTAGTGAAGATGGAGACATAGAAATCCATTCTAAGGTGGATGGCATATCATTTATTGTTACCGAATCTACTGTTAGGAGACATATTAAGTTAGAAGATTCAGATGGTATGAATAACATGCCACACACTCAAATTTTGCAAGAAATTTACAGGATGGGGTATGATACATCCAATCAAAAATTAACTTTTCAAAAAGGATATTTCTCCCCACAATGGAGATTTTTAATACATACTGTCTTGCATTCTTTAAGTCCTAAAAGAACATCATGTGAGCAATTCAGTAGCAATATTGCTATTGCTCTCATATGTTTGTCAACAAACAGAGTTTTTAACTTTTCAAAATTCATATTTGACTGTATGGTTGCTAATGTGAAAAGTAAAACAAAATTTCTTATGTATCCAAGATTTGTTCAAACCCTTTTAAATAAGAAAAAGAATCTTCTTAAGCAACATAAAAAAAATTCCTACTCCTAGCCTACGAAAAAAGTTTTTCAAAACATGGCTATGGCAAGTAGACTCTTTAATGGGGTAGTAATACCTCTCTTTCCTGAAATGCTTCAAACTGAACAGGGTGAAGGGTCAGTCAACCCAAGTGAGCCCCAACACACACCAATTTAGGTTCCTTATATCACTCATGCACCCCCAGTCACAACAACATATAGGAGAAGAACCAGAAAGGAGACTATGATTGCTCAGTCTAGTCCTCCTACTCATACCTTTGAAGCAGATGAGCCTATCTTTCATGATAGTATGGATGGGGCTTACACTACTGCATTAGGCTTAGTAGCTAGGCAGGTCAGTGTAAACATCAGTAAGACCTCTTCCATGGCAACACCTAATGTGGCAAGTATTTAAACACTTGCCACAGGTGGTGTAATCCCAGGCCAACTGGAAATTCTGGGTGGTTCAGGTGTACATCCTAGTCTCACTAGGGTGGAATCTGAATCTTTACCCCATGACTCACCTCTCCTAGCAGGTCACACAGCTAGAAGTGATGAGGGCAGTTATTCACTAAAGGAATTGATGGTTATCTGTATCAATTTGTCAAACATGGTAGGATCTCTGCAAGAAGAACTGAAGAGCCACAATAATACTTTTTCCAAGGTCTACACTAAGCTGACACTCAGAGTGAAGAGTTTGGAAAGACAGCATAAGAGGAAAAGATCCAAAAAGGTCCTCTCAGATAGTTCAGATGATGATGGGAATGATTCTCCCAAACAGGGGAGGAAATCAGGGAAATCTGGAAAAGAAGAAGTAAAGAGATCAGGAATTGAAGGGAGGAATGAAGAAGGTACTTGTGGATTAAATGAAGAAGGTACTGGTAAAGATGCAGATATGGGTGCTCAAAATCATGAACAAGGTACTGTTGGGAAAGGAATTCTGATTGAAGAAGATGAGTCAAAGAAGAAAAAGGTTGATCCTAAGATACAAGATCAGATAGATTATGAAGAAGTAAAGAGATCAGGAACTGAGGGTAGGAATGAAGAAAGTACTGGTGGATTAAATGAAGAAGGTACTGGTAATGATGCAGATATGGGTGCTCAAAATCATGAACAAGGTACTGTTGGGAAAGGAATTCTGATTGAAGAAGATGAGTCAAAGAAGAAAAAGGTTGATCCTAAGATACAAGATCAGATAGATTATGATGCTGAAGTAGCAAAGAAAATGGCTGAAGATGATGTTGTTGATTTCATGGAAGCACAGAGATTAGAAAACCTAAGGATGGCTGAAGATGCTAAGATTGCTCAAGAAATGGCTTCAGATGCTTAGGTGGATAAAGAACAGTTTGAAGAACAGGTATAATACTTGATAGCTGCTGATCCCATTGTGAAAGCTCAAGCTGTAAAGCTTCTTAAAGATAAGAGGTTTAGTGCATATGCTAGATCAAAAATGCTTACTAGCTTCATTCTATCAAAGAACAGGGAAGTAGCTTGGAGTGATCTTATGCAGAAGATCAGGGATAGACAAAAGAAAGGTTATAAGAGGAAGATGCCAACAAGGAAGGAACAGATCAGCTTCATGAAGAGTTACTTGAAGAACCAAGTATATTGGAAGCCGAGTTACTTCAAAGGAAGATCAGATGCAGAGATTGAAAAAGCATATTATGAGGCTTATGCAAGGATTAACGAACCAATGGAATTCACAATAGATACTGGGAATGATAAAGGAAAGAAAAGAGATCCAGAGGTGTTAGAGTCTGATACTTCTAAGAAACAGAAGACAGGAGCTGAAGGATTAACAGATGAGCAGATCAAGAATATGATTGTAGTAGTCCCGGAATCCACAAACATCAAACCAATACAAGCAAAACACCCTATTATAGATTGGGTGGTATTCACTGAGGGATGAATGAAAGGGTGGAAAATCATAAGAATTGGTGGAATAACTGAAAGATACAAACTGTTTGAGGATTTACTTAAAGGTTTTGACAGGGAAGATCTCAATCAGTTGTGGAACTTAGTACAGGAGAGATTCAGAGTTGCAGATCCACTTGAAGACAAAGATAAAGAATTATGGGTACAACTGAAGAGGATTTATGATCCAGATGGTGGAGAATCAATATGGAGATTTCAGGCTAAGACCAAAGATGTCACTTGGAAGCTGTTTGATACATGTGAAGTGCACAGAATTTCTACCAAGGATGGGATAGAAATCTATATGCTGGTTGAAAAAGACTATCCTCTCAAAACAGCAACCTTATTGACATTAGTGGTTTCAAAATTGCAGGTTGAGACTAAATCAGAAATGGCAGATACACTAGTCAGAAGGATTTTTGATACTGCAGAACAGAGGAAAGCCCATACCAAGAGGTTGACATAGTAGGTGTTTGGAAGAATCCCCCAATCATGGAGATGAAGTTTAATTCGAAGAAACTTAGTGATTTGGAGAGAAATCACAAGAGCGGATGAGTAAGATGTTGGTCAGAATTCCAGAAATGCTTCATGTTGACCCACTTCAGTCAAGACATCCAATAATGGATTGGGAGATCTACAGATAAAAAATTGGAACGGCATGGAAGATTACAAGAGTTGGTGGAGAGACAACAGTATTCAAGAATTTTGGGAATTTGGTAAGAATCCGTGACAGAGAAGACCTGGACATTTTATGGAAATTGGTTCAATAAAAGCTCAATACAAAGAAGAAGGCTGATGTAAAGGAGCAAGAACTAGTGATTATTGAAGATCACTCGTATTATTCATAATAATATTAAATCGTTTGGGTTATTGTCATTGTCTTCATTGTTCATAAAATACACTGTTCTACTCATTCACAAACAACATCTTCTAAGTATAACTAAGTAGATAAACTAATCCCCGTATCGTTTTGTGCCATTGTTAGTTATTTTGGTTGAATGTGTATTGATGGTAATTTAGGTTTGTTATAGAATTTAAGTAAAAGGGAAACAATAGTACTGTACAACTTTTGATTTACTAGATTATAGTTATAAATGTTGTTGGACTATCATGCCCGTTTAAAGTAATTAGTTATAAATGTGGTTGGACTATCATGCACTTGAAAATTAGTTAAAACGTGCGTTGATCTGACCATTATAATTTAAAAAAATTCTGCTGCTGAAGGTTCTGCTGCTCAAGTTGAAACTATTGGGATTCTGCTGCTTGGTTTGAAAGTGTAGGGTCGGTTTTGTAACTTGGCGCCAATAAAGCCCTAATTAGATCCGAACGGTATAAAAACCCAATTCGATCTCACAATTAACTTTATGCGCCCAAAATTAAACCCAATTCAAACACTAACACATTTTCTTATCTTCCGATCAAAAACCCCCAAAATTAAAACCCTAATTTACAATGACAAAAAGAGAATTCTCCAAGTATCACAATCAAGTGGCATTTCTGCAAAAGGTCCCAAAAGCAAAGGGTTTTACTGAGGTTATTGACTTTCTTAATGCTTCCCATATAAGGTATTGATGAACTCAAATAAGTACATTTTATTATCATCATTTATCCTATTTATATAACTTATTTTATTATATTATATATGAGAATTGATACGTTAATGTTTACTTTTGTAATTCTCAGGTAAAAACAAGTATTATGTGAAACTTGGCGATTTTGGACCAATTATGGAGCAAAACAAGCAAGATGTTAAGTGTCTACTGAAATGTACAAGATCAAGATCATTCTGCTCCAGATACGCCATAACATACTTCGTGCATACGGCGCATCACTATCAAGATTTCACAAGTGACAATCCAAGACGGCAAAGGACATGCGCCGCATAGAGAAATGGAGTTACGCCGCATCTTAAGGCGGTGTACGAATATTCCTGAATATATTAATCTTGGACCCCACGCGAAGTTAAGTCAATGCGCCGCATCTACTTACCTTATGCGCCGCATCTAACCCTTAGACAGAAACTATAAATACCCCAAGGCCAGACGAATTTCGAGATCTTTTAGACACCTAGTACGAGACTTAGCTAAACTCAGAAGAGAAAGACAGCCGAATTCAGACGTGTTAGCAGCACAAGACACACCCTAAACGAAGATACAAGAGCTGTAAGAAGGTCCTGCATGTATTTAATTCATTAAGTAGTTTTGTTTTATTGTATTAGTACACTTTAATTCATCAGGATTGATGGGCCGATTCCATGTGACTACGGAAAATCATAGGCACCCCTTAAAATTGCTTTCCCATTAATTAAAGTTTATATGTTGATGTCTTTGGTGACTTTTATTAGTGCATTGATAACCTCTGTGTCTAGCTGAGCATTGCTTGGGTCGCCATGCCCCTTCCTCGCCTATTTATTCTATCATTTCTAGGATAGTAGGATAGACATAAGTGATCATTAAGGGTTTACTCGCCGATAAGATTAGAGCCAACGAGAAAGGGTTAATTATATACACTTCATATAAAACTAGCAATAAAACAAGTGACAAGCTACTTAATTATCAGGACAGGTCTTCTTATTGTCTCGAGTATCTATCTGTGTACGTGTGTGCTAATCGCTGATTCGTGCTCATTAGTTTAGTTTATATTTAATCATAACCAAACCGTGCCAGTCTCTCAGGCTGAACCCCCTTGCGTTAGATTAGGTTGTACAGCTAACTTAAGATATTAAAATACTGATTAGAATAACTAGATAATACGTTCCACTCTTAGTGATCGACACTCTACTTACCATTATATTCATACTGACCGGGTACACTGCTCGTTAAAGTGTGTGTTTTATTGATAAGTCGGCTAAATATAAATTTAAAACTTGAGTAGGCATTAATACTGCTAAAACCACAACGACATCACGCGCGCACCAAGTCTTTGGCGCCGCTACCGTGGATATAAAAGAATTAGAGCAATACACACGCACATCAAGTTTTTGGCGCCGCTGCCGGGGAGTGAATTGTTATTATCTGTTAATTTGATTAGTATTTTAATTAGGTTTTTCTTTTTAAATTCTAACCGCTAACCCTATTGTATATTAGATAAATTGCATTCATTGTATTATTTGCATATTTTCTGTTTTTGTGTGTTTTTATTTTCTTTAAATTTTTGTTTCTTTTTGTTTGATTTTTTGTTTTTATTTTTTCTATTTTTCTGTATTCTGCTATCGTTGTATTGTGCTGATACAAACGATACGGCGCATCTGTTTTCCCAGATACGGCGTATTGCGTTTAATTTTTATAAAATACAACGCGTTTAATAAATTAGAGTACGACGCATCTTTCCCCAAGATACGGCGTATTCTGTTTTTAATAAGAAATTTTTCTAAACCCTCATGCCATACGACGCATTTGTTTTAACAGATACGGCGTATTGTCTATTTAAATTAAAAACAGTTTTCGAATTATTAAACTGATACGACGCATCGATTTTTATCGATACGGCGCATCTACTAAATCAAAAATCTTGAATTTTGAAACTTAACGAAAATACGGAGCATTAACTTTTGTTAATACGACGCATTTAATTTTAATAAATATAATCGATTTTTGATAATTTAAAACTGATACGGCGCATTCTAATTCTAAGCGGCGTATCTATTTTCTGAATAAAAGTCTGATTAAATTTTAACGATTATAAGATACGGCGTATCCAACTTTCTAGATACAGCGCATCGCTTGCAGATATCAGTAACTTTTATTTTTCGTATTCCGTTTTCGTTGTTAATTTTCTGATATATTACTTTCTTGAACATACCCTACTGATGCTTTTGTGATAGTTTCTGGAAGTGCATGACCAGGAGTTCAACTAAGAACTTGATTACACCTTTCGAAGATCCTGAACGAGCCTTACATTCGCTTAAAAGGCTTTTCAACACAAAAAGCTTTGAAATTTCAAGTTCATTCGAGCTTGATTACTTTTCTGAAGAGAAAGAGGAAGAAGAAACAGAAACAATGGCAGAAAACACTACTATAGAGGAATACATGAACAATACCCGTGCTGATTACAGTTCAGGAGTTGCTAGACCAAAGTTTGATGAAAAGTCAAAGTTTGAGTTGAAGGGTCAGTTTCTCAAGGAGCTAAGAGAAAATGCTTTCAGTGGAACAGAACATGAAGATGCTAATGAACATGTTGAAAAAGTCCTCGAGATTGCAGATTTGTTTACTACAGAAGGAGTCTCTGACGATCAACTTATGCTAAGAATCTTTCCAATTTCGCTTAAAGGAGCTGCTAATAAGTGGCTAAGGAATGAACCTGCTAGTTCGATCACAACGTGGGAAGATTTGAAGAGCAAATTCCTGAAAAGATATTGTCCACCTGCTAAAACTGCTAAAAAGATGGAGGCTATCAACAGTTTCAAGCAAGAGCCTGATGAAACTCTCTATCAAGCTTGGGAACGATTTAAAGACTTGTTGATGAAATGCCCTCAACATTATCTAAGTCCAATGCAGGAGATAATATTGTTCTATCAAGGATTGGACGTGCCTACTAGACAAATCTTGGATGCTAAGGGAGCTGTGCCTCAAATGAGTGCAGCCAATGCTAGAAAAGCTATCCAAGAAGCTGCTGATCATTCTCAAAAATGGCACGACGGAACCTCTACTAGATCTAAGAGCAGCACTAATTTTGACGGGTTTGCTGCTATTCAAGCTCAATTGGATAAAATTAGTAGAGAGATGAAGAAGCGTGATGAGAAAGTTTATGCTGCCCAAGTTGGATGTGAAAAATGCGAAGGACCTCACTACACTAAAGATTGCCCTAATAAGAATGAAAGTGAGACTTTTGAAGAAGCATACTACACACAATTTGGACAACCATTCCGACCTTCAGGAAGATTTAGGGAAGCTACTCCGGGATACTATCAAAAGAACAACTTTAATCCCACCTATCAAGAAAGGAGGCAGACTTTGGATGACACTTTAAAGCAAATTATGGCCGATGCTGCTAAAAGACATGAAGAGAACACCGCTATGATCAAAGAAAACCAAGCTTCAACGGATACTATAACAAGAAATCAAGGAGCTTCGATCAAAGCATTGGAACAACAAATTGGACAAATGAGCAAAGTTCTTCAAGAAAGGGGATACGGAAGTTTACCTAGCTCAACTGAAACCAACCCAAGAGATCATGTCAAGGCCATAAGCACCACTGAGCAAGTCACGCCTAACATACCTTTTCCTAGAAGATTGATGAATGGTAATGATGCTGCAAAGCCCGAATTTTTCTTTAATTCTTCAATCAGTTTAAGGAGACTACTAAAAGAGAAGGCAAAGATTGAAGAGGAGATCAAGGCTACAATGAAAGAAGAGAGCTCTGCAACCGACTTACATGCCTTGCCTCATAAAGAAAAGGACCCAGGAAGTTTTACTTTACCTTGTTCAATTAATGATATATCTTTCAATAATGTATTAGCTGACTTAGGAGCTAGCGTTAGTGTTATGCCCCTTAAGACATTCACTATCCTAGGACTAGGAAAATTAGCACCAACTAAGTTGCTTATTGAATTGGCTGATAAAACGGTAAAATGACCTGAAGGGATTGCTGATAATGTGCTAGTTAAGATTGAGAAGTTTGTTTTCCCCGTAGACTTTGTTATATTAGATATGCCTGAGGATATTAAGATTCCTTTAATCCTTGGAAGACCTTTCTTGTCTACCGCCCATGCTAAGATTAATGTGTTTAAAAGAAAAATCTCATTAAAGGTAGGGAATAATAAACTAGTCTATAAGTGCCAAAATCCTGGTAAAAGCATAATTAGAAGCGTCTATGTGCTAGGATTAAGAGAACGTATGGACCTCGATCTAGAAGCTAGGCTTATGGGAGAAACATTGATTCAAAACAACTCAACTAATCCTAATCATGAGAACTTCGAGGAATTTATTGACCTTAATGTACCTACCGAACTTAGGCGCGATATTGTTAATGATTCTGATGATGAGTGGTATGATTGCGAAGTAATTAACAAATGTAGGAGAATAGTTGAGAATACAAATTTGAATAATGATGTGTTTATTGAACTACCACCCCACCTTGCATATTTATGCCTATATAATAATAAGAATTTCCCGTCTATCATTTTGTCATCTCTGCCCGAAAGGGACAGGACTTTGTTAATACAGATATTAAAGAAGAATGGCGTGGAAATTAAGGACGAGCAAGGAGTGTTCAATATTACTGGACTGGCGATGAGGGAGCGCGATGCTTCCGACTCTTTCAGTGATTGGTATTAAGGAGCTGAACGTGAGTCTAACTTGAAGACTCTGGAATAAAGACAAGTGCTGACCGGGAGACAACCCGGAGAATTTTTACATTCTGTTCTGTGTCGAGTCTGTCAGACCTGCAGAAGATACGGCGCATCTCAATCCTAAGATGCGACGCATCTCCTGCACTGGTCATATCTTATTAAATTTTCTGCATTTTTATTTTTGACTTTAAAACTTTCTGTCAGTTTATTTAATGCGGCGCATCCCTGGTTAAGGATGCGACGCATCTTTTATTCTGATTCGTATCTATTCCAGGCTCGATACGGCGTATCTTCTTCCATAAGATACGGCGTATCGACTGACCTGATGATTTTCATTTTAATTTTTACGTTTTTATTTTTTTCTAACTACTAATGTATTATGCAAGTTTGAACCTTCTTAACTCAGGTGTGTTAAAGTCTGAATGGTATTATAGATTCCTGCATTTTTGTGGATACATCATTCTTGAAGCTTAAACGTTCTCATCCACAAGAAAGTTGATTTTTGCTCTTATACGAATAAAGGAGGATCATACCGAGCAAATCTCAGGGGAGTTTTTCTGTTCTAATTCTTTTATTTTCCAGTTTTTAACCTTTGATACAAACAACGACGACGTTGTTTAACTTAAGTGGGGGGATTGGAGAATTAGAACACTTACTTGCCCTAAACTTTTTCAAAATATGCTTAAAATGCGCTTAATATATCAAAATTTAAAAATTTTTAGCATGTTTTTGTTTAAAGTCTAAATTACATAGCTACACACATAACATTATTTCCAAAAATTGTGAACTTTTCAAAATTCACAAATCTATGAGTGTGCCGGCGATTTGTAAACTTTAGAACTTGGCTTATATACTATTCGAAACCACCATAATAAGTATTATCTATATAATTGGAATGACTTGTCTAAATTGGTAAATTTCTAGGATTACACCCAAATAGCCTTTATATGTTATGTGATATTAACTAACTACACTGGTTAGTTAACCCCCATATAAACCCTTTGTTACTCTCACTTTTAGAGTAAGATACCCCTAGAAAAACCCTCAGATCTATTCCTTTCGTTTCTTACACCTTTGTTATAATGTTTCGTTACACCCTTACACCTTAGCCTACCCTGTAGATTAAAATCCGTGGTTGGTTAATTGCTTTAGGCAAAGTGTGTTTCCTTACATTACCTGTGTTCGCGTGCGTAATTCATTATCTTTGGTTGAGTCAGGAAATTGCACAATGCAATTGGTATGAAAGTAAATATTGTATATCTTTGAGTTTATTTTTCGTGTGTTTACTACTTTCGCTATTACGGTTATTTCTGAAAGTATGAAGAGTATGGAAAAATTATCCGGAAAAATAGTGATAGAAAAGTTGTGAAATTCTACATATATGTTGATGTTAAAAAAAAAAAAAAAAAAAAAAAAAAAAAAAAAAAAAAAAAAAAAAAATAGAAAAGAAAAAGAAAAAGTTGGAAGTTTGTTTTAACCAACTTATGTAAAGTTTTGTATTAAGTGGTCGATATTACCACTAGTTGTTATATATTATATTTATGGATTGAATGGGAGTTGGCCGTTATGGGAACGCCAACTAAGGTTTATTCTTTGATTGAGATTTTGTTGAGTATAATTCGTGTCTACCTAAAGCGTGTGTTTCAAGTGTTAAAGCGTGAGTTATTCAATGATATGAGACTTATTCATGGGATGGTTGGGAAAGTAATTTACCACACTTAGGATTTTAATTTATCTGTTTTGTTTATTTTTCATTTTACACCAATTTATATCCCAAATATTATCCATACCCTATATCATTCTTCATCCAAACCTTTGATTTATTGAGATTAGGGATTTGAGCAATCTTAAGTATCGTAGTCGTGGATTCGGCTATGTATTTATGATTTTGTCACCCTTTTTGATATAATATTATTGGTGAAGATTACTTGGTCCTATCTTTAGCCTATTCGAGTTAAGGATTTGAGCAATTGCAAGTATCGTGGTCGTGGATTCGATCATGTATTTGTGATTTTGTCGCCTTTTCTGGAATTTGAGATCGATAGAGATTAAGAAGAATGATTAACCCTTAACCAACAAACCCTTTTACCGCTTTAGACTTGTTATTCCTTAGCTTTAGTGGGGGAGATGTGTATACTTGCCAAGCTTATGATAGAATATTTGTCACGACTGGACAGTTAAACGATTAGATTTGCTTTTATCAAAATATTTTATTTTATTTCTAATTCGTTAAGTGTTTGGTTGTGCAATTATGACAAAACGAATACATGCTTAAATATAAAAATAAATTCTAATATCTTTAGGATACATTTTCATAAGATTTATTCTAAGGTTTACTTGGGGACAAGTAAAGTTCAAGTGGGGGGATATTTGATGAACTCAAATAAGTACATTTTATTATCATAATTTATCCTATTTATTTGACTTGTTTTATTATATTATATATGAGAATTGATACGTTAATGTTTACTTTTGTAATTCTCAGGTAAAAACAAGTATTATGTGAAACTTGGCGATTTTGGACCAATTATGGAGCAAAACAAGCAAGATGTTAAGAGTCTACTGAAATGTACAAGATCAAGATCATTCTGCTCCAGATACGCCACAACATACTTCGTGCATACGGCGCATCACTATCAAGATTTCACAAGTAACAATCCAAGACGGCAAAGGACATGCGCCGCATAGAGAAATGGAGTTACGCCGCATCTTAAGGCGGTGTACAAATATTCCTGAATATATTAATCTTGGACCCCACGCGAAGTTAAGTCAATGCGCCGCATCTACTTACCCTATGCGCCGCATCTAACCCTCAGACAGAAACTATAAATACCCCAAGGCCAGACGAATTTCGAGATCTTTTAGACACCTAGTACGAGACTTAGCTAAACTCAGAAGAGAAAGACAACCGAATTCAGACGTGTTAGCAGCACAAGACACACCCTAAACGAAGATACAAGAGCTGTAAGAAGGTCCTGCATGTATTTAATTCATTAAGTAGTTTTGTTTTATTGTATTAGTACACTTTAATTCATCAGGATTGATGGGCCGATTCCATGTGACTACGGAAAATCATGGGCACCCCTTAAAATTGCTTTCCCATTAATTAAAGTTTATATGTTGATGTCTTTGGTGACTTTTATTAGTGCATTGATAACCTCTGTGTCTAGCTGAGCATTGCTTGGGTCGCCATGCCCCTTCCTCGCCTATTTATTCTATCGTTTCTAGGATAGTAGGATAGACATAAGTGATCATTAAGGGTTTACTCGCCGATAAGATTAGAGCCAACGAGAAAGGGTTAATTATATACACTTCATATAAAACTAGCAATAAAACAAGTGACAAGCTACTTAATTATCAGGACAGGTCTTCTTATTGTCTCGAGTATCTATCTGTGTACGTGTGTGCTAATCGCTGATTCGTGCTCGTTAGTTTAGTTTATATTTAATCATAACCAAACCGTGCCAGTCTCTCAGGCTGAACCCCCTTGCGTTAGATTAGGTTGTACAGCTAACTTAAGATATTAAAATACTGATTAGAATAACTAGATAATACGTTCCACTCTTAGTGATCGACACTCTACTTACCATTATATTCATACTGACCGGGTACACTGCTCGTTAAAGTGTGTGTTTTATTGATAAGTCGGCTAAATATAAATTTAAAACTTGAGTAGGCATTAATACTGCTAAAACCACAACTACATCACGCGCGCACCAAGTCTTTGGCGCCGCTACCGTGGATATAAAAGAATTAGAGCAATACACACGCACATCAGGTATGCATTAACAGTAAATCCCACAATATACAAATCCCACATGAAAGAGTTTTGGTCCACTGTCATGGTCAAAACTAATGATGAGGGAGAATATTTGAAAGCTATGGTTGATAAACAAATTATAATTGTTTCTGAGTCAGTTGTAAGAGAAATACTTCATTTTACAGCTGATGAAGTAATACTTTGCCTTGATAATGCTACCATTTTTCAAGAACTTGAAAGAATTGGGTATGAGAGGAAAATTAGTGGCTTTAAGTTTTTCAAAGGTCTTCCCTGCCCACAATGGAAATTTCTTCTTCACACCCTTCTCCACTGTCTTAGTCCTAAAACTACAGGTTGGAATGAGTTCAGTACAACTCTAGCATCAGCCTTTATTTGTCTGGCCATAGGACAACCCTTTAATTTTTTGGCTATGATTCTGGATGGGTTGAAAAAACAAATTTCTAGAAAAGTTTATGTTTACCTAAGGTTTTTGAAATTAATCATTAATAAACAATTAAAGAAACCTAAGGGACATAAAGGGACACATAACAGTCCTGAACTTATGTAGGACCGTAAAATACAAGATTTATGTGATTCGGGTGGTCTTGGTTGGGTAAAGAAGATGAATATCTTCATCTTTCTTTTAGAGAGAGAAAGTATCTAGTGAGAGGGTGGAGAAGTGGCTGGAACTTTTTATCAATTAGATTAATACAATGAAAACAATACAACACTTTCACACACACCCCACATGGAGAGGCATGTGGGGTATTTATAGGCCTTTTACAGCACAACATTGCCAAACATGCATAAGTAGCCCCTACGTTGACTACTTACTAGAAATCTAGTCCATTTCACTAAGCGACGATATCTTTTATAAAAAACAAGTTTAACAATCTCCCTCCAAGATATCGTCACATGTGAATGGTTACAATGAGACCTATAAACAAAGTAAATTACAATAATAAACTTTTGACGTTGTTGAAGCGCAGAGTCTCTGTAGTCTAGATCCTGAGGCAGAATTGAAGTTCTCTATTCCGAAGATCGCAGCATCGATCTTTGGTGTTGACGGCACACATCCTTGTAGCTCTGAATTTCAACTGTAATGTACTAGTTAGGTTATTACTCCCTCCTAACTAGTGAGCCATTTTTTCTTCTCTGCTCCCTCCTGAAACGACAACTCTCTTTAGTCTTCAAACACGCAGCGGAGACTGTAGATACTAAAGGAAGTACAATGGTTGTCGTTCGGGAGCTTCATAACAACATATCTCACAAATCATTTGCAACCAAGTTGGTAATAAGCCTCAATGTACCCTCAACCGAATTGCTGAAGACAAAACACTACTTTTTCTTCGAGCACTTCTCCCTCCTGATGGTTGCGAGTCATCGAAAACATCATACCTTAGTGCACGTGCCTTTGATTACCTTTAACTTGATGCAAAATTAAAGCCATAACTGCTCTTCGAATCATATATTCGTGAGAATATGTTGAAAAAATACTCTCAATACTTCTCTCAAACCAACCTGAAAATTCACCGGCTTCATGTAAATGACCACATATGGAGACAACCCGATATGACCAATTTGAAAACGAAGTAAACATCCCCCCTCAAATGTGACTTAATCTTGTACGAAAGTGTGACTAGGAACCTATACTGAGCACTACAACGTAACTCCTTAAAGCATAGGTCGTTTCATATACCCATCCATCCTTCCTTAGCTGTATATGAACCTCACTTGAATTATCCACATCTTTGTGTGACACTGAGTACACCAGCTCAGTTTAATTGTTAGTTAACTAGGTCTTCGTCCATCCACCCCTTGACCTATGAAAACTAGATAACCCAAGACTTAATCACTATACCCATGAGTGTCCAAACAAGTATCTCTGAAAGTCATGAATCCAACCAACCTCTAGATTTTGAGATAAATAAGTACACATGCACGAAAAATGTCACTTCAAATTCAAATCAATAATACCGTTCTTCTTCCATAGTCATTTTTCTGAACCATAATAAATTTAGCCGTGAACTTTGTATCCCCGTGAATTTTAATTAAACCAAAATACCAACCCTTTGTTTAAATTATCAAACATGTGTGTATTCAAAAATTTGGATAACACATTTTGATAAAGCAACTATGTTAACAGCTCAACTTCAGCCCAACATACCAAAATGAAATGCCATGAACATCAATTTGGCCCAAGTCCAGCCCGTGTGAGATTAAACCCAATCCAGTCAACTTACACCTTAAAACCAATTAACCCTAAACCTAAACACACATATTCCCTAAAACATACCGCCCCCTTTTCACGAATATCTCTGCTCCCACCCTCCTTCATCAAATCGTCTTCATCATCATTTCACCACAATCAAGCACAAACTTAATCATATCCAACCTTTTTCTCCATGTACTGCTCAATCCGAATCTCATAATCACGAAGAAGAAACATTAGTTACGACTTCAAGATCATATGATTGATCTCAGGTAGGTATGTTGTTTGGTTTGTAGTTGATTTTGGTTCTCTAAACCGAAATGAAAGTAGGATGAAACATAATTGTTTTGTTCAACCTTTGTTATTTTCGGAGATTAAAGAGAAGATAAACTTCTCCACATGGATCAATGATGATGATGATTCAATCTGAAAAAAAAAACTTTAAAAGATTAAAACAATTGAATCGATCAGAGATCTTGAAGTAGTTTTTGTTTAATCGTATGAGTAGCATATATGTGAGTTGGGGAGTGATATGTGAGGGTCATTTGATTGATGTTTAGATACAGGGATTAGATATGTTGGTTGAGGCAGTGACTCATTCGATAGCCTTTTTTTTTCATTTAGAATCTATCGACTGATGATGTATAATCCACAAGGGTTATGGTTACCCTATGGTAACTTGTAGCCTTGGTAAACACACGGACTGAGGATGTCGTGCTGAAGTCGGTGGTTATGTTTTGGTTTAGTGGTCAATAGTCAAGTCTTCATCATCTTTCATTCTAAGTCGTTCGATTAAATCGTTCGACTAATTCGTTCGACTAAATCGTTCGATTCAATCATTCGACTAAATCGTTCGATTAAATCGTTCGATGAAATCGTTCGATCAGCCGAAGAGAAAGTCTAACTCGACTACTCTTTGTTCGATGATATATTGTTCGATCAAAACGTTCGATTAAAAACGTTCGATGAAATATGAATTGTTCGACTAATGGAACAATAATAAGACTGCTAATATATTGGATACCGTATAGTTGTAATAGATCTGTTTTTAGCGAATGAACCGGAAGAAAAAAATCCGATGACCGGAAAAAAAATTCTGGCGACCAAAAAGTGCAATAAACAGTCTAAAACCAACAGATCGAATCACACAAATCAGTAAAAACACAACCTGGCTCATTATACCAATTGTAGGACCGTAAAATACAAGATTTATGTGATTCGGGTGGTCTTGGTTGGGTAAAGAAGATGAATATCTTCATCTTTCTTTTAGAGAGAGAAAGTATTTAGTGAGAGGGTGGAGAAGTGGCTGGAACTTTTTATCAATTAGATTAATACAATGAAAACAATACAACACTTTCACACACACCCCACATGGAGAGGCATGTGGGGTATTTATAGGCCTTTTACATCACAACATTGCCAAACATGCATAAGTAGCCCCTGCGTTGACTACTTACTAGAAATCTAGTCCATTTCACTAAGCGACGATATCTTTTATAAAAAACGAGTTTAACAACTTATAAGCAAAATGTTTAGTTATTTGAGAAAGAATGGTATTGGCTTTTCAGGGGCTGTAACTCCTTTGTCCCAACATATGCTACAATTGGCTGCTACTCAGGGTGAGGGTGCTGAAATCCCAACAGCTACCTATGACACACCCACTCCTAAATCTTCACCTGAACAAACCTAAAAGACCCAATCCCCTAGGATTTCACCCAATAAGGACACTGGGCAACCTGAGGCGAGTGTTAGGATGGCACCAGACGAGGCTGTCACAGGAGATGTAGGTGACATGATGGGAGAGGCTAGCACTACTGATCCTGGCTTAGCAGCTGGACAGGACAGTGCTAACATAAATAAGACCTCCAGCATGGCAACATCTAATGCAGAGGGTTCTATTGAACCTAATGCAGGTGATGGTAACCCCAGCCAACTGGCTCAAAAGGGGGGCTCAGATGATCAGCCTAGGGTTGATACTGGGTTTAAGCCCATTAATTCACCTCTCAGACCAGGTAACACAGGTCGAAGTGAGGAGGGCAGACTTGAAAACATTGAATTGATGGATACCTTTGTACATACTGACAATGTCAATGATTCACCTCTCAGGCCAGGTAACACAGGCCGAAGCGATGAGACTAGCAAAGAAAATGAGGAATTGATGGATAAAAACAATGTACAAAATGCCAAATCCTGTGATCCACCTCTCGAGTCAGGTTACACAGACCGAAGTGGTGAGGATATTCTGAAACTTATTAATGAATTGACGGTAACATGTACAAAATTGTCAAATGAAGTGCTTGGTCTCAAAAAGCAATTGCTGGTGGTAAAATCTACTCAGGGTGCAGAGATCAGAAGGCTAAAGAGAAGGGTTAGGCATATTGAGGAGCTACAGAGATCAAGGGCTTCACAATCTAAGGATTCCAAACCATGTTTGGGGGAGGATGCTCCCAAATAGGGGAGGAATGAGCACATGGGTACAGAGGAGATAGTCAAGGATTCAGGGGAGATTGAGATGAACTTGGATGAAAATGATGCTGGTAATGAAGGGGTTAATGTAGATGTAAATATGGATGATGATAGTGGTGAAAATGTTGAAGAGTTTGTGGTTAAAGGTAGATCAGGAAATGAGGTGGTGCTTGAAAGTGTTGAGAAAGTATTAAAGGGTGATTCTGCTGCTGGTGCAGGGCATCCTGCTGCTAGTGCAAATTTTTCTGTTGCTGAGACAGAAAAAGGTTCGACTGCTGGAGATAAAGAACCTACTGCTGAGATGGATGATGAGATAAGCTTAGGAGAAGCTTTAACACTGTTGGGACTAACACAAACTGTAACACCCCAACCCGACAAGGGTAGAGATATCACATTATGGCGACATTTCAAAGCATTCATACATATACACAGCGGAAGCCATAAAACATCATAAATAAGTAAGTCAAGTCAACAAGACTTGAGTCCAATACAAAAGTCTCACAAGATAACGAAATAATTCAACGGAAATACATAACGAAATGAATCCATGATCAAAATGTCTAAACAACTGGTAAGACTAGGGTAGGACATCATCTAAGGCAAAAGCTTCAACTAACTCTCATCCCAAGCATAAAATCCATCTCCCAGCTAGATACCTGCCGCACACGAAAAAGAAACGTGCGGCTGAGCTTACAAAGCCCAGTGAACAGATACATAATACAAACAAAGATAAAGAAACCGAAATATACTGAGGCACTGGGAAATGTCATAAGGTATAATCAAAGCAAAAGATTAATAAGGAAGTATAGGATAGTCAACTACCACGAGCCCACAACTCAAAGTCAAAATCTCAACATCATAGTCTCCAGGTTATAAGCTCACAATCAGAGGGGATACCTCTCAGGCAACCAGATAATATGAGGGGTGTCCTCATGTATCAAAATAGTGGAGTAGCTAGCTCCAGCTATATGTGAAAGGCGTGTATTGCACACAAGCACCAGTCACCTCAAAGTCAATACTCAAAGTCATAGTTAAATTCACTAAACATACAAATCTAGGATTGCAATCCATACGCCCCAAAACTCAAAGTCAATCTCAAAGTCAAGTAGCCATGGCAGATAATATAAAAGGGACGGTGTGAGAAATCACTCCCCCACACGGGAGTCATGCCAGTGGTGCATTACAGACATGGCCAGGTTACCTTCCTGGCTAGGAAAAACAGAAATGGCTCGGGTATCAAACTAAGAGTCAGGTCTCAAAGTCATAACAAAAGGTCATATATCAAAAAGGTGCATCTCAAAGTCATATCACAAGTGATATCAAAAGTTCACTCAAAGGGAACATAGCAATGGCTTGGGAAATCTTAACTGAATCATAACTCAAAATCAATGTATAGAATATCAGAACCCTTACTGAAAAAGGGCAGAGTATCTGTACCTTATGACGAAAGCAAATATCGAAACAAGCACAGAAATGAGGGAAAGCTCAAAGTCTCTCCTTCTTCACACCTAAAGGAGTAGAAGGGGATTACAATCATTCTTAATTAATCATCTTTCCATTTTAAGTAACTTTCCCTTTTTAGTAAGTTTCCACTTTTAGAAAGTTTCCATAATTAGAAGGTTTCCACTTTTAGAAATATTTAGTACATAACTTAATTAGATCAATATTTGCTGGAAATAACGCATCTTTATCATATTTACACCTTTGGTCCTCAGGTTTTCACAATTTACATTTTATACCCCTGAACTTCCAAAATTTCATTTTAAACCTTCAAACATGCATAATTACACATTAAACCCTTGGTTTATCAAATTTACATCATGAGTACTTATTTTAGTGAGTTATACAATCAGACCTTTAATTATTCCATATTTACACATTAGGTCCCTCCATTTAGTAAAGTTACATATTAAGTCCTTAGAATTTACATTTAAATCATTAATTAATAATAATTACATATTAGCCCAATAAATATCCAAATTTTCACATTAGTCCCTGAATATCATTCATAACACAAATCAACCTCAACTTTTCAGAAATTACATGTTTAGTCCTTGTATTTATTAAATTTCCAATTCGAAATAACAATTACAACTTAATTCATTTTCTCACAAATTTTACATATAGGCCCTCCGTTTAATAATTTTTACAGGTCACACATGATTTATATAACATGACAAAAATAACCCATGAGTTTTAATATTGACAAAACACCCCCTTTATATTTAATTCCCAAATCGTTAAATACCATATTTAACCAAATAAAACCCTAATCGAACCCCATCATTATACAATCATTTCAACATCATTTATATTCACTTTTAATCAAATCTAATCCTTTTTGAACCCTAGTTTCCACGCTAGGTATTTTTGCTCTTATTTCCTTTTTGCCGATTTCACATAGCTTCACCAAAATAGTTTTAAGCCTCAATAAATCAAATGAGCATTTTTATGGTGTTGTATTATGATCATAGAGGCCACGAAAATTGTTCACTAGTCCAGGAAAAATCGCATGCATGATATTTAGATTTAATTCGATTTAGGGTTTATAAAACACAATAATTATCATACGAATTATATACAATGCATGGGTCATTTTTATTATTTTTCTTAGGATATATACGATCATTAGAGGCTGGGAAAAATACCAGAAGATTTTTAGAACGAGTGAATAAGGCCACACGATTTATTGCTTCTCGGATGGATACTCGACAAGGAAAGAATTCACCACGACTCCAAATGGGATCAAATCACCTTGTACACATTTTTCACAGATCACATATAATATAAGAACCTCAGGAAAAATAAGAAACGAATTTTATGAAGCTTGATTGAATTGATACGAATTATACCTTAAAAATGGGTTAGCGATAGAAATAATTCCACCACCAATGAATCGGGCAACAAATGGACTCAACACGATTTTTCTAGGACTCCTTGAATTGTTTTTGAACTCAGAAAAATGCTTTGATAATTTTAGTGGATCGAATGGAGGCTATGGAAATTCTTTATGCGTTTTCTTATCTCTCGGCAAATTAGGGTTTGGTAGAAAAGATATGGATTGATATTTAATAGAGGAATACCGAGTCATAGGAGGGGGGGTTTTGACCAGAAATCTCGGATTGTAGGTTAGCCAAATTGATTTGATTGATCATTTCCTCATTTACACATTTTAATACATTTTAAAATCATAATATAATTAACTAAAAATCATTCGGCAATGCTAGGGGCATTTTGGTAATTTTACTACTTGTATAAATGTTAAATGTGGTTGTTAAAATTATTTGGGATCATATCTTGTGCATTTCCAGAAGTTTGGAATTTATTTGATACATTATAAGCTTTTAATTAAATTTTAAACTAGCAGGGGCATTTTGGTCTTTTTGCACATTTTAGATTTTAGGGTTTTACAACTTCTTCCCCTCTAACAGAAAAATTTCGTCCCCGAAATTTGCATAGAATCAGAATGAAACGAATCGGAAACAAAATAGAGACGTACCAGAATCAGAAAACAAAGTGAGGATAACTAGCTCGAATAGACTCCTCGGTCTCCCAGGTAGCTTCCCGCTCTGGGTGGTTCCGCCAAAGAATCTTAACAAAAGGAATGACTTTACGTCTCATAACTCGCTCTTGGCGATCAAGGACAGCTTCCGGCTCCTCCGGAAGAGACATATCTGGCTGGATCTGATCAAAAGGGTAAGACACCACATGCAGAGGATGATAATTGTATCCCCTCAGAAGAGATACATGAAAGACGTCGTGAACATGTGATAACTGCGGAGGAAGAGCCAAACGATACGAAACTTCTCCGATGCGATCCAAAATCTCAAACGGTCCGATGAATCGAGGACTGAGCTTGCCCTTAATTCCAAAACGTTTAACTCCTCGAAACGGCGAAACCTTAAGAAATACCCGATCACCAACGCGAAATTCCAAGTCACGCCTATGCTTGTCAGCGTAACTCTTTTGACGAGCCCTAGCTTCCTTTAACTTCTCCCTAGCAACATCCACTTTCTCAGTAGCGATCTGAACTAACTCCGGTCCCTCAATAACGCGTTCACCTACCTCGTTCCAACAAACCGGAGCCCTACATTTCCGACCATATAACATCTCGAAGGGAGCCATACGAATACTCGCGTGCCAACTGTTATTATAAGCAAATTCTACCAAACACAAATAATCGTCCCAGCTACCAGTCCACTCTAAGGCACATGCCCTCAACATGTCCTCTAAAGTCTGAATGGTCCTCTCTGACTGACCATCCGTCTGAGGGTGAAAAGCTGTACTGAACTTAAGGCGCGTATCCCATGCCTTATGCAATCCCTTCCAGAAGCGTGACGTAAACCGAGGATCCCTATCTGATATAATAGCCGTAGGCATGCCATGAAGCCTAACGATTTCCTGCTGAAATATGTCCGCCAATTTACTAACACTGTAGTCTACACGAATAGGGAGGAAGTGAGCAGACTTGGTTAGTCGATCAACGACCACCCAAATTGCATCATGCTTCCTACGAGTAAGAGGTAAGCCTGTCACGAAATCCATGGAAATTTCCTCCCATTTCCACTTCGGAATCTCCAATGGCTGAAGCAACCCACTAGCTCTCTGGTGTTCAATCTTGACCTGCTGGCAAGTCAAACATTTAGACACAAACGAAGCCACATCCTGTTTCATGCCACTCCACCAGAAATGTTGCTTAAGGTCCCGGTACATCTTGGTAGAACCAGGATGTATAGTAAAAGGGGAACTATGAGCCTCTGATAGAACAGCCTCTCGAAGCTCAGGATCGTTGGGAACACAGAGACGATCCTCAAACCACACTACACCGGAATCATCAACTCTAAACTCTGATTGCTTGCCTTCCTCAACATTCTGAACTATAGACCACAGCTCACCATCCTCTTTCTGAGCTTCCTTAATTCGCAAGATAAGATTGGACTCTACCGTAAGGCTAGCCCAATAACCGCCATGACCACGAACACAAAACTCCACATCAAGAAGCTCTAAATCATGCAAAATACGAGGCTCAAATTCCAAACTCGCGATCATACCGGATTTCCTACTCAGAGCATCAGCGACCACATTCGCCTTACCGGGATGATACTGAATATTAGCATCATAATCTTTCAGAAGCTCCAACCAACGCCTCTGTCTCATATTCAACTCTTTCTGGGTGAAGATGTATTTAAGGCTCTTATGATCGGTGAAGATGTCACAAGTCTCTCCATACAAATAATGGCGCCAAATCTTTAGCGCGAACACCACAGCTGCTAACTCAAGATCATGCGTCGGATAGTTCACCTCGTAAGGCTTCAGCTGCCTCGAAGCATAGGCGATAACCTTACCATGCTGCATCAAAACACATCCTAAACCTTTCTTCGATGCGTCGCTATAAATCTGAAAACCGCCGGAACCCGATGGAAGAGTCAAGATAGGTGCCGACACTAAACGTTTCTTCAACTCCTCAAAACTACTCTCTCGCTCATCAGTCCAAATAAACTTCTCTCCTTTCCTCATCAACTGTGTTAAAGGCAATGCAAGACGTGAAAAGCCCTCAACAAATCTCCTATAATACCCAGCGAGACCCAGAAAACTTCTCACTTCCGTCACATTTGTAGGTCTTGGCCATTTTGTGATAGCCTCAACCTTTGCCGGATCCATCGTGATGCCGTCTGCAGAAACAATGTGACCCAAGAAAGCCACTCGATCCAACCAAAACTCGCACTTCGAAAACTTCGCATACAATTTCTGCTGTCGAAGAATCTCCAGAACTATACTAAGATGTTGCTCGTGCTCCGCCTCGGTTTTAGAGTACACAAGGATATCATCTATGAAGACAATGACGAACTTGTCGAGAAATTCATGGAATACCCGGTTCATTAGGTCCATAAACACAGCAGGAGCATTGGTCAGACCAAAAGGCATAACCAAGAATTCATAGTGACCGTACCGAGTGCGAAAGGCCGTTTTGGGAACATCCTGCTCCCTCACCCTAAGCTGGTGATATCCCGACCTCAGATCAATTTTAGAGAAATGCCTCGCTCCTTGCAATTGATCGAATAAATCATCAATGCGAGGAAGAGGATAGCGGTTACGAATAGTAATGCGGTTAAGCTCCCAAAAATCGATACAAAGACGCATGCTCCCGTCTTTCTTCTTAACAAACAACACGGGAGCACCCCAAGGAGATACGCTCGGACGAATGAAACCGTTTTCCAACAGTTCTTGCAATTGCTCCTTTAATTCCTTTAATTCAATCGGTGCCATGCGGTAAGGAGCTTTAGATATGGGTTCGGCACCCGGAATCAGATCAATGCTAAACTCGACTTCCCTGACAGGAGGAATGCCAGGAAGTTCATCCGGAAATACATCGGCGAAATCGCGCACAGTACGAATACTATCAATACTAGGAACATCAACAGAGGTATCTTTAATAGAAGCAAGAAAACCAAGACAGCCATGCGAAATCAAAGTCCGGGCTTTCATAGCCGAAATAATCTTTACAGATTTCAGAGGTTGGGAACCAGAATAAACATAATCAGGATGGTGAAGATCACCAAAGATTACCTTACGAGCATAACAATCAATGGTCGCCTTATGAGCAGCTAACCAGTCCATGCCCAGAATAATGTCAAAATCAACCATATCAATGGGGAGAAGGTTCGCAGAACGAACACGATCATCGAAACGGAGAGGGCAATTAACATACTCAACATCAATAATCACATGAGTTTTCATCGGGGTAGCAATGGATATACGGTTCATTAATTTAGTTGGGGTTACGTTTATTTTATTTGCAAGTAATGTGGATATTATAGAATGTGTAGCACCCGTGTCAAATAAAACAAACACAATACGATCTCCAATATGCAGAAAACCCGTAATAGTACCTGAGGTGCTAGCAGCCTGGTCACGTGTCAAAGAATAAACTCGGCCTGAAGCAGGAGCTGCCCTAGCATCGACTTTAGGTTCACCAGCATTCTTCCTAGGACAGTCCTTGATCTTGTGCTGAGAAGATCCACACCAGAAACAACCACCAGAAGCTTTATAACAAGGACCTGGATGAGTCTTCCCACAGGAAGTACATGTAGGAGGAGGAGGTAGAGTCTCAACAGACCCCTTCTGACTAGACGATCCCGACTGCTGATACGGCTGAGAATCCCTACGTCGGTTGTTATTACCCTGTCCCTGACGATCACTACCAGACCTACCAGAATCCCGCCGATCCTGGTTCCTGAAATCCTGCTGCCTATGATTATAACCTCGGTCCTGCCGACCCTGCTGATCATGCCCACGGTCCTGTCCGCCCCGAACATCCTGCTTTTGGTCCTGCCGACCCTGGCCCCGAAAATCTACCCGGTTACCATCCCTATCACGCTTATTAGACCCCCTGTCCGCATGTAACAACTCGATGTTACGCGCGGCATCCTGAACACTAGCCACATCATCAAATGGAGTGTTAACGATCCGGTCTAACACCCATCTCTTAAGAGCCCACTTGAAGTGACGAGCCTGTCGAACAGAATCCCCAGTAACCTCTGGCCCCACGAAACTAGCCAGACGTAAGAAACGCTGCATGAAATCTCCGAAAGACTCATGGTCACCCTGACGAATAGACCCGTATTCCCTCTCATATCTCAGCTGCTCTGCCATAGGGATGTACTGCTTATAAAACGCCTCAATAAAATCTGCCCACGAACAAGTTTCAGCAAAATCATCCCCTTTCGCCTGAACAAGAGCAGCCCACCAATTTTGAGCATCACCTTCAAATTTGAATGTGGCCAACCGAGTTTTAAACTCGTCGGCACATCCCAGAACACGAAACAACTTCTCGATATGTGTGATCCAGTCCTCCGCTTCATGAGGAGTAGCAGCGGACCTGAAAGAGAGAGGCTTAAGTTTGTTGAACCTCTCGATCCACACATGGATACCAACTGGGGAAGCAGCGGGTGGAGTAGTGGGTTGAGCACCGCCACCACCACCACCTCCAGAAGAACTAGCCGCATTTCTGATGTTAGTAGTGACCTCAGCCACCACTTTAGGCATAGCAGCAGCCACAGCAGCGGCTATCATCTCTTCAAAATTGGGGCCATCCTCCCCATTAGTGTACTGAGTAAAGCGTGTGTTCACCATCTGAACGATCATGAAAAGAATTAGCAAAACATAAGGGAAATAAGCACGAAATGGAAGAAGAAGCAGAACCTATGCCTACCCAAACCTCACCAGTCAAATCTTAAACTTAAGGGTCAAATCCTATGGTCCACATGTTTCACAGGCCAAAGCTTACGTACGACAGGTCGCAGCCTGGGCTCTGATACCATAATTGTAACACCCCAACCCGACAAGGGTAGAGATATCACATTATGGCGACATTTCAAAGCATTCATACATATACACAGCGGAAGCCATAAAACATCATAAATAAGTAAGTCAAGTCAACAAGACTTGAGTCCAATACAAAAGTCTCACAAGATAACGAAATAATTCAACGGAAATACATAACGAAATGAATCCATGATCAAAATGTCTAAACAACTGGTAAGACTAGGGTAGGACATCATCTAAGGCAAAAGCTTCAACTAACTCTCATCCCAAGCATAAAATCCATCTCCCAGCTAGATACCTGCCGCACACGAAAAAGAAACGTGCGGCTGAGCTTACAAAGCCCAGTGAACAGATACATAATACAAACAAAGATAAAGAAACCGAAATATACTGAGGCACTGGGAAATGTCATAAGGTATAATCAAAGCAAAAGATTAATAAGGAAGTATAGGATAGTCAACTACCACGAGCCCACAACTCAAAGTCAAAATCTCAACATCATAGTCTCCAGGTTATAAGCTCACAATCAGAGGGGATACCTCTCAGGCAACCAGATAATATGAGGGGTGTCCTCATGTATCAAAATAGTGGAGTAGCTAGCTCCAGCTATATGTGAAAGGCGTGTATTGCACACAAGCACCAGTCACCTCAAAGTCAATACTCAAAGTCACAGTTAAATCCACTAAACATACAAATCTAGGATTGCAATCCATACGCCCCAAAACTCAAAGTCAATCTCAAAGTCAAGTAGCCATGGCAGATAATATAAAAGGGACGGTGTGAGAAATCACTCCCCCACACGGGAGTCATGCCAGTGGTGCATTACAGACATGGCCAGGTTACCTTCCTGGCTAGGAAAAACAGAAATGGCTCGGGTATCAAACTAAGAGTCAGGTCTCAAAGTCATAACAAAAGGTCATATATCAAAAAGGTGCATCTCAAAGTCATATCACAAGTGATATCAAAAGTTCACTCAAAGGGAACATAGCAATGGCTTGGGAAATCTTAACTGAATCATAACTCAAAATCAATGTATAGAATATCAGAACCCTTACTGAAAAAGGGCAGAGTATCTGTACCTTATGACGAAAGCAAATATCGAAACAAGCACAGAAATGAGGGAAAGCTCAAAGTCTCTCCTTCTTCACACCTAAAGGAGTAGAAGGGGATTACAATCATTCTTAATTAATCATCTTTCCATTTTAAGTAACTTTCCCTTTTTAGTAAGTTTCCACTTTTAGAAAGTTTCCATAATTAGAAGGTTTCCACTTTTAGAAATATTTAGTACATAACTTAATTAGATCAATATTTGCTGGAAATAACGCATCTTTATCATATTTACACCTTTGGTCCTCAGGTTTTCACAATTTACATTTTATACCCCTGAACTTCCAAAATTTCATTTTAAACCTTCAAACATGCATAATTACACATTAAACCCTTGGTTTATCAAATTTACATCATGAGTACTTATTTTAGTGAGTTATACAATCAGACCTTTAATTATTCCATATTTACACATTAGGTCCCTCCATTTAGTAAAGTTACATATTAAGTCCTTAGAATTTACATTTAAATCATTAATTAATAATAATTACATATTAGCCCAATAAATATCCAAATTTTCACATTAGTCCCTGAATATCATTCATAACACAAATCAACCTCAACTTTTCAGAAATTACATGTTTAGTCCTTGTATTTATTAAATTTCCAATTCGAAATAACAATTACAACTTAATTCATTTTCTCACAAATTTTACATATAGGCCCTCCGTTTAATAATTTTTACAGGTCACACATGATTTATATAACATGACAAAAATAACCCATGAGTTTTAATATTGACAAAACACCCCCTTTATATTTAATTCCCAAATCGTTAAATACCATATTTAACCAAATAAAACCCTAATCGAACCCCATCATTATGCAATCATTTCAACATCATTTATATTCACTTTTAATCAAATCTAATCCTTTTTGAACCCTAGTTTCCACGCTAGGTATTTTTGCTCTTATTTCCTTTTTGCCGATTTCACATAGCTTCACCAAAATAGTTTTAAGCCTCAATAAATCAAATGAGCATTTTTATGGTGTTGTATTATGATCATAGAGGCCACGAAAATTGTTCACTAGTCCAGGAAAAATCGCATGCATGATATTTAGATTTAATTCGATTTAGGGTTTATAAAACACAATAATTATCATACGAATTATATACAATGCATGGGTCATTTTTATTATTTTTCTTAGGATATATACGATCATTAGAGGCTGGGAAAAATACCAGAAGATTTTTAGAACGAGTGAATAAGGCCACACGATTTATTGCTTCTCGGATGGATACTCGACAAGGAAAGAATTCACCACGACTCCAAATGGGATCAAATCACCTTGTACACATTTTTCACAGATCACATATAATATAAGAACCTCAGGAAAAATAAGAAACGAATTTTATGAAGCTTGATTGAATTGATACGAATTATACCTTAAAAATGGGTTAGCGATAGAAATAATTCCACCACCAATGAATCGGGCAACAAATGGACTCAACACGATTTTTCTAGGACTCCTTGAATTGTGTTTGAACTCAAAAAAATGCTTTGATAATTTTAGTGGATCGAATGGAGGCTATGGAAATTCTTTATGCGTTTTCTTATCTCTCGGCAAATTAGGGTTTGGTAGAAAAGATATGGATTGATATTTAATAGAGGAATGCTGAGTCATAGGAGGGGGGTTTTGACCAGAAATCTCGGATTGTAGGTTAGCCAAATTGATTTGATTGATCATTTCCTCATTTACACATTTTAATACATTTTAAAATCATAATATAATTAACTAAAAATCATTCGGCAATGCTAGGGGCATTTTGGTAATTTTACTACTTGTATAAATGTTAAATGTGGTTGTTAAAATTATTTGGGATCATATCTTGTGCATTTCCAGAAGTTTGGAATTTATTTGATACATTATAAGCTTTTAATTAAATTTTAAACTAGCAGGGGCATTTTGGTCTTTTTGCACATTTTAGATTTTAGGGTTTTACACAAACTCAATCATCTAAACCACAACCAACACATGAGCAACAACCACAACCTCATCCTACAGCTCAACAATCACAACAACAACCAACTCCACCACCTACAACAACTAAAGTGTCTCCAACACCTACAATTCCAAAACAACCAGTCAAAGAAGTGGTTATTAGAGAACCTGAACCTGTACCAAAACCTGCACAACCAACTATTTCATCTAAGGACAAAGCCAAAGGAATTCTGATTGAAGAACCCAATCAGAAGTTCAAATTTCAATCACCAATTGAACAAGAACAACAAAGTGAAACAGATGAAGAAGTTGCCAGAAGGCTACAAGCACAGCTTGATGCAGAAGATGATGCAAAGAGAAAGCAAGAACAAGCTGATTGGGAAACAGCTGTGAAGGCTCAAGAAGAAGAAAGAGCAAGATACACTCCTGAAGAGAGACAATGTGTTATAGATGATCTATTGGGTGAGTTTAGAAAGAAATAGAGCCAGAAAAGAGATTATAAGAAGAAGAAGCCTACAAAAGCTGAACAAATAAGGTATATGAAGAGTTATCTAAAGAATCAAGCCTACTGGAAGAATAACCACTTCCAAAGGATGACTCATGCAGCTATTGAAAAGGCATATTTTGAAGCTTATGCAAGGATAAACAGACCTATTGATCCAGAATTCATGATTGATACAGGACTCGGTAAGAGTGAAAAAGAAAAGGCTGTGAAAGAAAAAAAGAAGGAAGCAGAAAAGGTTGATGAAGGTAAAGAAAAGGTGGATAGTGAGAAGACAGTAGAAGCTGAGAAAGAAGATAAGAAACATGAGGAAAAGGATGTAAAGGCTAAGTCTGATATTGGTGTAAAGAGGCCTGGCAGAAGATTAAAAATGCAGGCCAGGAAGAAGAAGAGATCTAAACCAGTAGTAATGAGTGATTCAGAGAGCAGTTCTACAGTGGAGAAGGAACCAAGTGCTGATGAGCATGAATCTGAAGAAGTAACTGCAGAAGATATAAAGAGGGTAATGGATTTTACAGTTATTTCTAAGCATCAAGAGACTGAGATCAAAAATGCAACCCCTTCGAAAGTAAAGCATCCTATCATCTCTTATGAGTTTGGCATCAGGGATGGAAGTGAAGCCTTCTGGGAGTTCAAGAGAACTAATGGTTCCTACTACAAGTATACAAGGTTTTCACATATGCTGTACTGGATGGACAGGGATGATATAGTTTCTCTTTGGAAGTTGTACAAGGAAAAATATGGAGATGTGAGACCAGAGGAGATTCACGAAAGGGTGATCTATTACTACTTGAGAATGATGTTTGAACCACAGGATAGTGATATAGAATGGAGAACATTGATTAATAAGAAAGTTCACAGATGGTATTTGTATCAGTCAGGTGGAGTTCATGCTTTGTTTGGACAAGGATTGGCTATTTATATGCTGACTGATAGGGATTATCCTTCATTAAATTGGCAAACGGAAATTCTTATGCAGATGTTACAACCTGGTAAGTTAGAGTTGCAGAAGGAGTTTTTCACAGATGATCAGGCATATAAGTTGATAACAAAGTATGACAAGATCTTAAACCCAAAGAAGAAGTAAGTTTTTGGAAGCATCCTCCTGGTGTTGTTCTATGCTTATAAGAAACTTGATGATTTTGGGATAAAGTATCAAGTTTAGGGGAGGATTGTTGGGTTTTAGGATGCTGCTGCTCAGGGTTCATCATACTGCTCTTGATTGTAAGTGGAAAAATGTCCCAAGTTTTATTCTACTGCTAGCCTAGTTTATTCTGCTGCTAGTATATTTCGTTCTACTGCTGGGTTACTGAACTGATTAAGGAAATGTGCCAAGTATGGTTCTACTGCTAGCGATAGAAGATTCTGCTGCTGGAGACTTTATTCTGCTGCTTATCAGATAAGCGTGTAAAGTTTATTAGATAATTATGGTAATGATATGAATAGATATTATCTTGTATAGGAAGTCTTTGTAACCGACTAGGACTCCTTAGTCTAAAAAAGGAGGATCTAGGGTTAGAGATAGAGTACGTACTGTTTTGTAAGTCGAATCACTTCAAGGTTTTTGTAACCCTGTTACTTTTGAGTAACAGTATTAATATATTGAAGTGTTTATTGAGAATTCGTTTGTGTTCATTAATAATTCTTATTAAGATTAAATACTAGATTCCGCATAGTATTCAATAGTTATGCTCAAGAACAGTTTCTATACCTGTTGTCTTGGATTTATATCTAAGATAATTAATAAGATCGTTAGCTCAACTAGGATCAATAAAACTGAAAAAGATAGAGAAAGGGTAATGGCTCTCACAGTTCTCTAAAAAAAAAGAACCTGAGACTACTAATGCAGTTCCTTTAGCAGCAAAGCATCCAATCATCTCATATTCACACAAGATCAGGGGTGGAAGTGAAGCCTACTGGGAGTTTAGAAGAACAAATGGTACGTGTTATGGATTTGTTAGCTTTTCACAAATGTTGCATTTCATGGACAGAGATGATGTGGTTACCCTCTGGAGGTTATACAAGGAGAAGTGTGGTGATACAAGGCCAGAGGAGGTATATGAAAGGGTGATCTACTATTATCCAACCGATCCAAACACGCAAAGAGGTAAGTATTCAAAATTTATTCAACATAAATCATAGTTAAGTTCATCCGTTGGTGCATCTAAAAAATTAAAATGAACAATCCATGGTATCATAGTTAAGATCATAAGTTACAACTTCCATATAATTCGCTACAAATCATCCAAATGAACCAAGTGCGGGTGACATGAGGGCCCCGGTTGTGTCTGAGTGTGGTTGTTAGGAGCGTTGACATTATTTGACGACCCCGGTTGTGACTGGCTGTCGTTGTTAGGAATGTTGCTTTGAGGAGTAGATGATTCACAATTCCATATAAAAGGACTGTTTGACTCAGCAGTTGGGTCTGTCCGTTGGACAGTTTCACGACTGCTGTGTACTTCCTGTCCTTGTTGTTCAACTGACTCCTCGTGAGTAGGGGTGCATGATTCTCTCTTTCTTTTACGTTTCTGAGATGTAATGTTAGTTTAAAATAAAATTATATTATACTAGAAAGTAAATAACAAAAGTGTTTACATTATACTAAACAAAAATAAGTACCTTTTTTTGGACCAATGGTACATTACATGACCGTCGTGTGTGTCCTTTCTTGTCACACCTAGAACATTTTGTGCTTTTTGATTCTTCCCCCTGTGATCGGATACGGTCTTTCTCTTTTGGCCTTCCAGGTTGCCGCTTAACAATAAGCGGTGGTTTTACCACTTGCAGGTCATCAGGAGTACGCCACTGTTTCATGTCTTTTAGAGGATACACCTTATCTTGGTACGTATTTTTTAGCGTTGTTTTCTTAAACCATTTTAACGCTTAACTGCTATTGTTATCCAAACCTTCAGCTCTAGAAACAGCACAAACATGCCCACACGGTAAACCTGATATTTGCCATTTACGGCAACTGCATTCTTTTTTGTCAAAGTCAACAATATGAACCTCTCGTGAATCAGAAACTTGATACATTTTGAACATCTCAATCCCGCTAACAACCCAATTAGCGCTCTTTACCATTCTATCGTTTACTTTTGCAGCTGCCCATTCACTAAGTTCATCCTTTGGTGCATCTAAAATTAAAAAATAAAATAGTCTTACATAAATGAAATGTTAAACAAAACATAATACACACTTTTTTTTAATTACCTTTGTATTTTGCTCGACGATCACAATACCATTTTTGTAGAAGCTTTCTGTAGTACTCCATTAGCATGGTTATTGGAACTTTCCGAACAGATGCGGTCAAAGAGTTCACTGATTCTGCACTATTCGAGGTCAAATAATTGTACCAGTCTGCAGGGCAGTAAGCCTGTGACCACTTACCAAATCCAGCGTCTTCTAGTTTTCTATAGACATCTGGTTTTCCGTGTTGAATTTCAGATATTGAATCATCAAAATTCCTCTCTTTGTATGCTTTGCATGTCCTCCAATATATAGCCTTCCACTTTCTACTCTTCAAATTGCAATTCATCATTAAATGACGACAACAGTACCCATGAAAGGCATCAGGAAAAACGGTACTACACGCATGTCCAATTGCCGGATGTCTGTCAGAGATGATGGCCAAATCGCCAACATCACCAATGCATTCTTTAAGTTTACTCATAAACCAACACCATGATTCGTTTGTCTCACCTTGACAAACCCCAATGGCGATAGGTACGATCTAGTTGTTACCGTCCATTCCAACAGCAACCATGTTTGTTCCACGATATCTCCCTTTAAGATGTGCGGCGTCAATTATTATCAACGGCCGCAAAAAACCCAAGAAGCTCCGAATCTATTTTATTAAACCACATATTGGTTAGTGAATACTATATACATAATAATCAAGGTAAAAATTAAAAAAATTTAAGACAAGCTTACCGCAACACCGAACCCTATGAATACCATCTTAAATCGATCTTCATCATCTGTCTCGATGTGTGTTACCGTCCCTTCATTTTCCAACTTTAAGTTGTAGCAATAATAAGGTAACTGCTCAAAAGAATCCGTAGGGCTACCATTTACCAACTGTAATGCAATGTTTTTCCCACCCCAAGCTCGTTTATAAGAAACGTCAATTTTCCATTCGATATTCAAATCTTTTTGTATGTCCTTACATGTATAGATCCTTCTGCTATCCTTCAGTTTGTCTACCAGCAAGCGACCCAACAATTGTTGGGTAGCGTTTCGATGATTAGGATTAATTCTAGTTCGGGAACATGTATGCACGTCGTTAATGCTTGACACATAGAATCTACATGTTATAATACTTTTTCGTGTGTGAACGTACCAGTTGCAACCCTTTTCCACACAGTTTACACTAAACCTACTCTTGCTAGACCTAATTACTTTAAACTCAAAACGTTCAACTAAAGCTTTTATTCCTATTGCATAAAAGCACTCAGCCTTATCATTAAACCAAACACCAAGCTGAACTTTGGATACCACAGCGTGTCTAAGGGTATTAATCATTTTAATTATAAGATCGGGTGAATTGGGTGGGTCAGGCATGTTTTCAAATGTGGATTTCTGCCAACGGGGCTGAACATCGTCAAACACCTGTTCGCTTTTAAAATCATTATCATGATTTTCAACTTTCAGTGTTTGATAATCACATTCTTCAGGGAACAAAGAAACATTAAGATCGATATCAAGAGGCCTAGAAGAAGAAGATGGTTTTACCTCCAAAGTTTGATTGATACGTTCGACGTATATTGTATGAACCATGGTATGCTTACGACATATTTCGTTAACAAAGAAGGCAACATGATCATCATCACATACTTTAATTTTGTTGGATCCGGATATGTAGTGTAAGCTGATGTCCTTATCTGTGATATCGTATTTCGCCTTGATATACGTTACCAACATGATGTAATTAGCGTCTACTGGAAGTAAAACTCCACGAGCTAATTTTTGAAATTCAAATAAAACTTTTAATTTTGAGGGATTAGTTGAATTCATCTTGTTTGGCGTGTGAAAATATCACAAGTTTTGCCTTATTTGTGGTGTGGGGTTGTGCAGAACCCCAAGTACCAGTCACTTAAAATTTTACGATCTGGTCGCTCAATTAAAAAGCCGCTTAAAAATTTCCCTCCAAACTTTCGTTTCCCTCTCATTTGCACTCTAGATTTCCCTCCAAAATTTATTTTCCCACTCATTTAGTATGTAAATGTGATTGTAAAAAATTTGGCCAAATAACTTAAATAATGGCTTCATCTTCTTCCACTTCCAAATCAAATAAAAAGACCATCGAATACTACCTGAATGCTACACATTGCGAATGTCCAAAACCATTACCAGTCGCACTACAAACTGCTTGGACCCCAACAAATCCTGGTAGAAGATTCAAGGGTTGTCCCATTTATGTAAGATTATTATCCCGAAGTTTTATTATACTTGTTTAAATTGTTTTGTTGAATATGTGAATCCGAAACATAATTTGTTTAGGACAAGGACATGAAATGTAAAGTTTATGAGTTCATAGACCCGGAGCTACCAAGTGAATACTGCAAAGATTTGTTTTTGTTAGGAATATGAATATTCAGTTGAAGACTCGGTCACCCCGAGTACTTATTAGCACATCATAGCTCGTAGGATAACTAGTAATATTAGTAGTAGCTTAGTTATTATTATTAGTATTGTGAAGTGGGTCGGGTCTTTACCCACTGTCAGCTCGCTCCACAGCCCGCTAGGGGCATATTATGTAAGAACTATAAATACCTTTTCTCACACAAGGGAAAGGGAGGAACTTCTCATTATTCTAATCTAATACACATACATTTCTCTCACTAAAGTTCCCACTTCTTCTCTCTACATCTCTCTAGATTCGATCCATATACAAGCCCCAATCTTGTGTTTGTTTGTTAGTGAATATCCTACAATTGGTATCAAGAGCCAAGGTTAGGTCCATGTGTGTTGATATTCACGGATTTGTGTAGTTTGGGCTTGTTTTTGGTTCAAATAGTTTTGCTCTTAAAATTCCATTTTACGCCTTGTTTAGTTGTTAGAAGTTGGTAAATCTTGTACTTTCTAGCTTAGGGACAACATAGGAGTAGTGTTTGGTGTTTGGAATCACATATCTAGGCGTTGTGTGGTGGTTTTTGGAAGATTAGAAGGTTGTTCATAGTGGCGGTTTGTCTCACGGTAAAAAGTTTTGCGTGGCAATTTGTGTCTGACTGGGAAAGAAAAATAGCGATTTGTGTTTTTCTCGAGGTAGCGATTTGTCTCTTTACCGGATTTGGCAAAAACGACAAACCTCTACGATAGTGACTTGTTTGGCGTTTTGTGGCTGGCATTTTGTCCCTGATAGTGACTGTTCTGTCTTTTAGCGACTTAGCGATTTGTGTCTGGCGTTTTGTGTCAAAGTAGCGACTTGTCCAAGTTTCAAAAAGTGGCGTTTTGTGTGTAGCGACTTGTCTCTGTCAAGATAGCGATTTGTCCTATTTCCAAAAGTAGCGATTTGTCCTGTGACTGGCGTTTTGTCCTATTTCCAAAAGCAGCAATTTGTCCTAGTTCCAAAAGTAGCGACTTGTCTTGTGACTGGCGTTTTGTCCTATTTCCAAAAGGTAGCATTTTGTGTGTAGCGACTTGTGTCATTCAAGACTAGCATTTTGTGGGTAGAGATTTGTGTCCACCAAAGTAGCGACTTGTCCTATCAGAATAACGTTTTGTCCGTGGCGTTTTGTGTCTTCAGGGTAGCGATTTGTCTATTGTGATTTGTAGTGGCAAGTTACTCTTAGTTTACGGTTTGTTTCTTGGTGATTTTAGAAAGTCCAGCGAAAGATTCGATTTCTCGGTTAAATCACAAGATCTGTAAAATCCCGTAGTTACTATGGCTACCATATCAAGCACCTCATCAGATGATATTCAAGCAGCAGGATCTGACACTCGTCCACCTATGCTAGATAGGACAGACTATGAATCTTGGGCACAACGAATAAGACTTTACTGCTTGGGAAAAGAAAATGGAGTAAACATCCTTAAGTCCATTGATGAAGGACCATTTCAGATGGGTACCACCAGGGATGTTGTTACTACTGGTGAAGATGGCACATTCACACTTGGAATTGACAGACCTCGCGAGTACAATGATCTTAATAATGAAGAAAAGAAGAGGTATGATGCTGACATTAGAGCTTCAAACATTGTCATTCAAGGTCTGCCAAAGGATGTATACAAACTCATCAATTTCAACACTGAAGCTAAAGCTGTGTGGGACAATGTTAAAATGTTGTTGGCTGGGTCAGAACTCACAAAGGAAGACCGTGAGTCACAGTTGTATGATGATTTCGAGCATTTGAAAATGAACCCAGGAGAGAATATCACAGACTACTATGTGAGATTTCATAAGTTGGTGAATGATATGAGGATGATCAGAATGACTATGCCCAACATCCAACTAAACTCAAAGTTTGTGAACAACATGACTCCTGAATGGGACAGATTTGTTACTGCTGTCAAACTCAACAAAGGTTTAAGGGACACCAACTATGAACAGCTGTATGCCTACCTGAAACAACATGAGAAGCATGTTGCCTACGATCGAGTGCTGTGAGAAAAGTTAAATCCTTCAACTCCAAATGATCCACTGGCTTTTATGACAAATGTTCTACCAACAACCCAATCATCATCCAACCCAAGCTATCATCAACTTCACTCACCAGTACCTGCTATGAGTTCTCAACTTGACTCAGGCTACTCTCAGACCGACAAAATGATTGACAACCTCACCAATCAAGTATCATTACTGGTTCAACAGTTTAATGCATCACTCCCTCAGACCAACAATCAGTTAAGGAATTCATCCAACCCACGCAATCTAGCAATGGTGGAGGATGGGAAAATTGTGGTTCAGAATGTGCAAGGGAGAGCTGGAAGAAACATGGGTCGTGGTTATGTACAGAATAGAGCAGGGAATGACAATCAGGGGCAAGGGAAACAGATCAAGTGTTACAACTGTGGGGGACTAGGACACATTGCCAGAAACTGCAATCAACCTAAACGTCCTCAGAACTCAGATTACTTCAAAGACAAGATGCTGTTAATGCAGGCTCAAGAGAATGGAGATGTATTGGATGAGGAAGAATTATTGTTCTTGGCTGGTGATGGGGGAAATACTTTTGATGAAGATGTGGATGAGCAACTAGTGCAGGATCTAGCTCTCAACGACCCCAACATCTTCAAAGCAGCTGATTGTGATGCATTTGACTCAGATGTAGATGATGAACCTACGGCTCAAACAATCTTCATGGCTAACTTGTCTTCATTGGTCTCATCTCCTCGACAAGCTGGTCCTTCTAATGCATCTGTGATATCTGAGGTACTAAGAATTTATGACACATATGATATAGTTGATGGACAAAAGAATCCCAACGAAGTACAACAGGCAGATGCTGCTGATTCAAATAATGTTGACATGGAAAATAGCAATATTATTTCATATGAACACTATTTGAATCACAACAACTCGCCTGATTTACCAGATGGTGAATCTTCTGTTAATAATGATGCTTGTGTTATAAGTAATGTGTGTGCCTTAGATAATGCATGTAACATAGATAATGCATATGAATGCCTTGAGAACAACTTGCCTATCCCTGATAATAACGTGATCACTAGACTAAACATTTATAAAGAACAAGTGGCCATGTATGAACAGCGTGCTAAGTTTGAACTTAATGAACGTGAGCAGAAATTAGAAGGTCAAATGAGTACACTTATTAAAGAGTCTAGAGTAAGAGAAGAAACATTAAAACAAGAGTTGAATTCTTTGAAAAATCAGCTAGAACAGTCTGTCAAACAGAAACAGGAAGTACAAAATTGTATAACTACACTTAAGCTAGAATTCAAAGAAAAAGAAACAAATTTTTAAATGATTTCTCTAGACTCTAAGACGTTAAAAAATAAGCTTGAAGATAAGTTGTACACACAAGATCAAACCATACAAACTGCTCAAATGATTCATAAGAACAGAAAGTTGAGTGATAAGCATAGTAAAATCATGATAGGTGAACCCAAGTCAACCATCCTTAGGGACATGAAAGTAGCTCAACCTGCCCTATATGATGGTAATGTGATGCTTATGCCTAATCATGACCCGCCTGAGCATATCTACACTAAAGAGGAGGATGAGATAAGTGAGAAAACAAGGGAAAGAATGAAGGAGAAAATGAGGGATCCCGAGTGCATAGCCAGACGAATAACATGTCAGTATGACTATAGTGAGGAAAATCGTTTGACTGTGTTTGCTCCTCAAAAGAAGTTAACACCTGAACAGATATTTTGGACACAAGAAAAAGAAAAACTTAAGGAAGAAAAACTTAAAGCCAACACCCCTCTCATTAGAAAAGTTGCGTCCATAACAGTGTATCCTCCCAATACACCTACGAATCTGGTGCCTTTGTCTCTTCCCACTGAATGCAAAACATTAATTAGCTTATACGTGCTTTGGAAACTATTTGCTGATTTCGATAAAACATGTAAGAAGAGAATCACACCAACCGGAATTACTGAGGGGGAAAGGTGTTTTGAACATGCAAAAAGGTGTTACTTAACTGAGGTCATGCCATTCTTTAAACTACTTAAAGAACATTTTGAAGGGTTGCAAACTGCCCTTAATACTGAAGTAAATGAGATGAAAGTAGTGTTTAAAGATATGGAAAATGAGGTAGCTCAAAATGCGATAGAACTTAAGTGTCGTGAGATTGAGAGAAAGAACATTCTCATCGCCAATGAGGATTTGATTGCTAGATGCATTGCACAAGATGTCTTTTATACTGCTACTGATGCTGCATTATCTGCTTGTCAATTTCATGAGTATGCTATTGCTTTAAATGTTACCCAGAATCGTGTTGTTGAGCTTGAGGGGGAGAATTTCAAATTGCAAGAAAAAATTCAAAATGATGACCATGACAACATGGTAAAACATTTTTCTAAACTAGAAGTTGATCATCTTAATTTACAATTAAAATATCAACATCTTGAAGAAAGATGTAAAACATCGAACGTCAAGACATCGTTAGATGCTCCTGAGTTTGATACATATTTTGAATTAAACAAATGGGATGAAAAAATTCAAGCACACACAAACACGATTCGACTGTTGAGGGCCCAAATTGCCCAATTGAAATCCAACAAGTGTGATGTGTATGGCACCAATAAACCTTCGTCTTCAGATTCTCAGAATTTTCAATATCAAGACACCATAAATAAATTACACTATGAAAATGAGTGTTTTCGAGCAGAAAATTCTAAAATTAAACAGCATTACAAAGAGTTATATGACTCGATCAAGGTCACAAGAAACAATCATAATGATCAGATAACCTCTTTGTCAAATGAAATTGAGAATCTTAAGGCGCAGGTGAAAGGAAAAATGCCAAGTACCACTTGTTACTGTGATGCACCAAAGGTCTCTGCTAAGAAAAAGTATGATGTTGATGTACCACGTGTTATTCCGTTTTCCCTTAGGAATAATAGACCTGTTCATCAAATATATATCCATCACCTTAGAGAAGGGCTTGACACACTTCGTGAGGTTGTAGAAGAGGACAGAATTGAAAAACCACTTGATAGCGCTGTTGCATATGCCTGCAACCTCACAAAAAGGATTCAGGAAAACTTAGAATATGCAATAGGCTCAGGCCCTAAATCTAACAACCATAGAGATAGATTTGTTGCATCATCATCCACTGTTAAGAACAAGCATGTAGCCTTTGATCTATCACCTAAAACATCAGAACCCAACACATCAATATCAGGAAGGCATGGGACAGAAAAACAAACTAATGTTCCCTTCATTGCTTCTACACGAGTAAAAAGTGACACCCAAGCTAGCGGGTCAAGGTCTAGAGGAAATGCAAGAAAAGATAGGACTGCGCCAGCTAAGAATGATCACTTGAAGAAAGTAGAAGCCCAACCTAGGAACAATAAGTTTGCAAAGACTAGATTGAATCGTGTTGATTCTAGTATTAAAAGTACTGTAATTAATTCGAATTCTAATGCAGACTGTAAAACATGTGACAAATGCTTAATTTCTGCTAATCATGATGAATGTGTTGTGTCATTTCTGATGTCTCATGCACCACCCCATGTTAAAAATGCTAAAAAAAACTGAAAGAAGTAAGAAAGTTTGGAAGGCAACAGGAAAAACTTTTGCAAATGTTGGGTATCAATGGAGATCCACTGGAAAGAAATTTGCTTTAGGAAATAAACATCCATTACCTAAGGTGAATAAACATAAGAATGTAAAAGTTAAGGAATGGAGACCAACAAGTCGAATTTTGCCTTTAGGAACACAATGCCCTCATCATAAGTCATCTGCTGAACCTAGGGTAGATTCCACTATAGTAACCTCAGTGATTGATACCTCTGTTGCTCCTGAATTTGTGTGTGCTGACCAAACGGACCCCAACTGCACGTGAGGATCCATATATTTCAGTTATCCATCGTTGTCTGTCTTCAAATGCAGGTCGTACAAATCGTCCTTTGGTATTTGGACTCAGGCTGCTCTAAACATATGACTGGGGATCGCTCACGGCTCAAGAACTTCGTGAAAAAGTTTATCGTGATAGTTAGATTCGGGAACGACCACTTTGGTGCGATTATGGGTTATGGAGATTATGTGTTCGATGATAGTGTAATCTCAAGGGTATACTATGTGGAAGGATTAGGACACAATCTGTTTTCGGTGGGTCAATTTTGTGATTCAGATCTGGAAGTGGCTTTCAGAAAACATACATGTTTTGTCAGAGAATTGAATGGTATAGATCTCCTCAAGGGCAGTCGGGGCACCAATCTATACACCATATCGATTGAAGAAATGTTGAAGTCCTCTCCCATATGCTTGCTTTCAAAAGCCTCTAAAACAAAATCATGGATGTGGCATCGTCGTTTGAACCACTTGAACTTCGGTACCATAAATAATCTTTCCCGTAAAGATCTTGTTAGAGGGATGCCCAGACTAAAATATGAGAAAGATCATCTCTGCTCTGCATGTCAACTGGGTAAAAGCAAGAAACAAACCCACAAGCCTAAAACTATCAACACCAACTTGGAAGTTCTTCATACCCTCCACATGGACTTGTGCGGTCCAATGAGAATACAAACCATAAATGGAAAGAAGTACGTTCTGGTGATAGTAGATGATTATTCTCGGTTCACATGGGTAAAGTTTTTGAGAACCAAGGACGAAACTCCAGAGGTTATCATTAAACTGATAAAACAGCTGCAAGTAAGGCTCGATAAAACTGTCAGAATCATCCGCACAGATAATGGCACTGAGTTTGTTAACCAACAACTCCGTAATTTCTATGAAAGTATTGGCATCACGCATCAAAAAAGTATCCCTCGCACTCCTCAACAGAACGGAGTGGCTGAACGAAGGAACCATACTCTGGTGGAAGCTGCAAGAACTATGCTTATATTTTCAAAGGCACCGATGTTTCTCTGGGCAGAGGCTATTGCAACAGCATGTTACACTCAAAACCGATCCCTAATTCATCCTGTTCATGAAAAGACTCCCTACGAGTTAATTCATAACAAGAAACCATATCTTTCCTTTCTCCGTGTGTTTGGCGCACTTTGCTATCCGACTAATTATAGTCAAGACTTGGGAAAGTTAAGAGCTAAAGCAGACGTAGGTATTTTTGTTGGATACGCACCAGACAGTAAATGGTATAGAATCTATAATAAGAGAACCCGTAAAATCATGGAAACCATTCATGTCACGTTCGACGAGCTGAGTGAGCAACCTGCTTCAGGACAAATTAGTTCTGGACCCGATCTTAAACTTTTTACACCTGGACCCATTAGTTCAGGACTTGTACAGAATTCCACTCCTGCGGATTCTTATGTACCACCTACATGTGAGGAGTTGAAGAAGTTATTTGATCCTATGTTTGATGAATACTTTGAGCCAACGAATGGAACCATCCCAAGTGCACCAGCTGTACTTCCTATGGCTGAGGCTCAAGCTCCGCAAGGCACAGAAGGCCCAACAGCTTCAGTATCAGTCAGTCTCAATGCTCCAGCTGCCAGTCAATCGCCTTTATCATCAAATACTCAATCCTCTCCAGTGCTTAAAGAATCTGCAGATAACCATTCTTTGGAAGTTAATCCTTTTGCTCCTGTTGATGAAGTTCCTTTTGAAAACATATTTGCTCCTGAACCTTCATCAGACTCATCCTCTCTTGAAGAACACAGCACGGCTACATCAGTTCAAAACCCTCAACCTCACGACCATCTCAGAAAATAGACCAGCGATCATCCAATCGACAACATCATTGGCAATCCCTCACGTCCAGTATCTACACGTAATCAACTAGCCACTGATGCACTATGGTGCTTCTTCAATTCCGTACTGTCCAAAGTCGAACCAAAAAATGCCAAAGAAGCAATGACTAAAGATTGCTGGTTCCAGGCTATGCAGGATGAAATTCATGAATTTGATCGACTTGAAGTATGGGAATTAGTGCCTCCTCCAGAGCTTGCAATGATCATTGCTTTAAAGTGGATCTTCAAAGTGAAACTTGATGAGCATGGTGATGTGTTAAAGAACAAGGCACGGCTAGTTGCAAAAGGATTCAGACAAGAAGAGGGCATTGATTTTGAAGAATCGTTTGCTCCGGTTGCTAGAATTGAAGCCATAAGAATCTTCCTTGCAAATGCTGCTAGTCGGAATATGATAGTCTACCAGATGGATGTCAAAATGGCCTTCTTGAATGGTGACTTAAAGGAAGAAGTTTATGTGAGCCAACCCGAAGGATTCGTGGATGCTGAACATCCTACTCATGTTTACCGCTTGAAGAAGGCTCTTTATGGGTTGAAGCAGGCGCCAAGGGCATGGTACGATACATTGTCCAAGTTCCTTCTAGTGAACGGGTTCTCCAAGGGTGTTGTTGATCCCACACTATTCACCAGGAAGTCAAGAAAACATCTACTACTTGTTCAGATTTATGTAGATGATATCATCTTTGCTTCAACAGATCCTAGTGAATATGATAGATTTTCAAAGGAGATGAATTCCAAGTTCCAAATGTCCATGATGGGACAAATGTCATTCTTCTTAGGATTACAAGTTTCTCAAAGTCCCGGAGGCATATTCATTAATCAATCCAAATACGCCAATGAGATCTTGAAAAAGTTTGGATTCAATTCAAGTGAGCCTATTGACATTCCCATGGTTGATAGAACAAAGCTGGATGAAGATCCTTCAGGGATTCCAGTGGATAAAACAAAGTATCAAAGCATGATTGGATCTTTGATGTACATCACTGCTAGTAGACCAGATCTTCTGTTTGCTGTGTGTATGTGTGCTCGGTATCAATCCAAGCCAACCAAAAAGCATGTTGAAGCGGTGAAAAGGATCTTCCGATATCTTCAAGGCACAGTTCATATGGGTCTCTGGTATCCTAAGGACACAGCAATGGAGTTAACGGCTTATGCTGATGCTGATCATGCGGGATGTCAAGACACTCGTCGGAGTACTTCAGGAGGAGCTCAGTTTCTAGGGGAGAAGTTAGTTAGTTGGTCTTCAAAGAAGCAGATGAGTACTTCCATATCGTCTACTGAAGCGGAGTATATTGCTATGTCTGCTTGCTGTGCTCAAATCCTTTGGATGCGATCACAACTTTCAGACTATGGATTCTCATACAACAATATTCCCCTATATTGTGACAACAAAAGCGCCATTGCTCTTTGTTGTAACAATGTCCAGCACTCCAGGTCCAAACACATCGACATCAGGCATCACTTCATCAGGGAACAGGTTGAGAAGGGAATTGTGGAGCTGTATTTTGTGAGGACAGAATTTCAATTAGCAGACATCTTCACCAAGGCTCTCCCAAGAGAAAGGTTTCAGTTTATTCTCCCACGTCTTGGAATGAAGAGCCTGACACCTGAAACCCTCAAGAGTCTTCAGGAAGAAAGGGAGGAGTAATGGATTGACTTCATATATCCTTGTATATAGATGTATATATATTAAAACAAAAAGAAAAGAGAAAAATATAAAACCTATAAAAACCATAAAAATCACAAAATCACAAAAAATTCCAAAAATAGTTCCACTAGGTATGCCTTCTGTTTATCGATAACATTTACGGACCTAGAAATGTCATTCAATAATGGCACGGGTCTTTAAATGAAGCTCGAGCAGAAGTTACACTAACCAGTTAAAACATGTCTAAGTGGCTTGCTACTACTTCAGATAGCAACCCGTGCTATACTTTGGGGAAAGCTTGTCGCCAAAATGACAGCTGTTCCTCCAACTAGGTGATGTTCACCTGGGCATGGATTACTTTATATCCATGTTTCTTCGATCTGATGTACGTTTCAGTGCATCATTTCTTGTATAAGAAGAGAAGTCTTCTTTACATCAAACTCTTTATCTTCTTTGATTCTTCAAGAGAGTCTTGATGTTACACAAGGTGGTAAATTGAATTAAATTTTCACAAATACTCGTCGCTCAATTGAATGACTACAGCTCTTTAAATAGAAAACGGTTCATTAATTGAGGGGGAGAATATTTGTTCAAATTTCTGACACCTTGCCAAATTTGTGCAACATCAGCAGTGACACTCTCTCGTGGTTTAAGGGGGAGCATAGTATGCTCCGAAATCAGAATACATTTAAACCTGACCACATTTTTTCCCAAATTTTCTAAACTTATTTAAATCAATTGGGATCACAAATCTCAAATGGTTTGAAATTTTTGATCGGGGGAGAGATTGTGATTTAAATATGAAATATGATAAAATGTGATGATTTGGAAGTAAAAGTAAGCTCTCCCGTATGTGCTAAACTGCTTTGTATATCAATGCATATATTGAGGGGGAGCAAAATGTTTTGGACGTAAAAGTAAGCTCTCCCATATGTGCTAAACTCTTTCGTATATCGATGCACATATTGAGGGGGAGCAAATGGTTTTTAACAAAACATAAAGGATTGGGCATCTCATGCGAGTGTGGCTCAGACATAACAAATGAATTGACGAAATTTGAACTGTCATCAATCGAAAGGTTGCGTCTTAGCCGGGTAATAATTTCAAGCTGGTCTAACCAGTGATGTAAGCGTGTCTCGAAAAAGACGTATCTGAGTAGAGTGTACCGTTTCGAGAAACTTTCTGTGGACTTGACCAGGCCGGGTAATAATTTCAAGCTGGTCTAACCAGTGATGTAAACGTGTCTCGAATCGGTCATGTTCACTGAAAGTTGATCAATTCAAAAAGTGCGAGCTCTACCTAACATGTGCAAATTTATAAAACAATCACTCGAGCACATGTTGAGGGGGAGCATTTGAAAAATTCAAAACTCTCAAAGTGTCAGTAAAATGTGTTTCTTAATCATGAACACTTTGAGAGATTTTTCAAAGATTTGGTTTATGGCAATTGTGGAAGAACACCAAAGACCGACCATTTTAATTAATGTATGGAGTTACAAGGATGGTAAGGTTAGGCTCAAGTTCCCAAGATCCCGCCAGAGCCGGAGGGATCTACCCAGGGACAATCCACTAGTTTGTGTAGAAGTCCTTAGGTATGATTAAAAAAGAGAAAAGTGAATAAGGGAAGAGTGCCGATTGAGATGGAGCTAGCACTGGAACAAACCAACAAGGTGCTAGTTATGAAGTCTCGGTAAGCACTGGAGGGGTTGAAAAATGAAAAAGAAATGTAAAGATAAAGGGTGAAAAGAAAGAAGCCCTCCTTACACTTTAGGCAGAAACCGGGTCAATACATATGCTGTCAGAATCACTTAAGTTGATTGCTGGCATTGAAGACAAAGTATCATGGACCCAGTGATACGCTGCACAACCCTCCCTAGCCACTCAAGGTCCCTCAAAGGACTCTTGTTTCACTTGTCACGGAGATCAATACATTTCTATCGTCTCTCTCACTCTGAGTTAGATGATATTGAAAAGGTGGCAGTCCTCTCCAGCCTCCGATCACCAAATCAAAACGCACAATCGAGTCTAGAGCCACGAGATGCATAATAAGATCTCATAGGAACACGAATTATTTCTACACTGGTTGTTCAACATTAAGGACACCAGTTGTAATTCTCAATGATTGAATGGAAATTCCTGCCAGGGTCAACATCAAACAGCCCTGAAAGCAGGTCACTTCGGTAATTCCCTGTGGATTACGCTTAGTGATCACGACGGTTCCAAACGGTCTACAGTCGTGGAGTGATCTCCAGCGACTCACCTAATCGTTGATTTACTACGGTAAGATCTTAAAAAACCCTCTGTGGGTTTTCGATTTAGGAACGGTCTTGGTAAGGATTAGAGAGAGTTTTCACACTATGCTGTTAACAATCTCGAAGTCCGAACCTGTAAGTACCGGACATTTTATTGCTAACTGTCGTATGCAGGAACATCTGGCGAGTGTAGCTGATTGCTGTTGCAGCTATTTGTGGTTGTAGCTGATTGATGATGCAGCTGATGCGGTTGTAGCAGATTGCCGAACAAGATGCCAGTCCACCACCACATGTTCACACTACATCATCATTATAATCAAAGAAGTCATGATAAACTAAAAGACCTTCAACACAGCTTCTACAAACTCTGATGCTGAAAGATCATGACTCTAAATAGTGTGAGCATGTCGGTTCAAAGAATATCTCATCACATTGAAACATACCACTGAAAGATGACATGGAAACACATGGTGGATGATAACTCCAAAGAATCAACAAAGATCATCCAAGACAGAAGAAAAGGTCATCTGAAGATTTGCTGCTGCACAATGATCAAGGATTGTGAAGAATCATTGTTTAACGAGCTATGAAGTCAAGAGCCATGGATGAAGGGCAAAACTTCAGAACATTACTTCAGGGGTGACCTCCCTTAGGGGGAGATTGTTAGGAATATGAATATTCAGTTGAAGACTCGGTCACCCCGAGTACTTATTAGCACATCATAGCTCGTAGGATAACTAGTAATATTAGTAGTAGCTTAGTTATTATTATTAGTATTGTGGAGTGGGTCGGGTCTTTACCCACTGTCAGCTCGCTCCACAGCCCGCTAGGGGCATATTATGTAAGAACTATAAATACCCTTTCTCCCACAAGGGAAAGGGTGGAACTTCTCATTATTCTAATCTAATACACATACATTTCTCTCACTAAAGTTCCCACTTCTTCTCTCTACATCTCTCTAGATTCGATCCATATACAAGCCCCAATCTTGTGTTTGTTTGTTAGTGAATATCCTACAATTTTACAATGAACATGCGGAAAAGAAGCGGATATACAAGAAGGTGGGAAAGACTACAGTTCCCAATGAAGGTGTTGCACTTTCACAAAATGAGCTGATGATGGAAATGTCTGAGGAGTTGACTTTTATCAAGTCAAAAGTGAAAGTTCATGACAAAGTTGTATTTGTTTTATCTTTCGTTGTTTTCTTCATTGCTTTTGTTATAGCAATAAGTGTTATGTACTAAGTGTTATGTATTGGGCTGTAATAAACTGGTAATGGCTGTTTACAAGTTAATGTGTCGTTTTAATGTGCATCACATGCACTCACAGTTTTGGTGCTCTACATAGTTAAACAGTCGATCAATATACAGAAACCTACAATCAATATATAAAAACATACAGAAACCTACAATAGTTAAACATACATGAGTTCAGACTAGACTACCATCTCAGACCAAGTTAGTTGTTGTACTTACATGTTGTAGTTATAATTCCCATTGCCATAGAACACAAAACCAAAGTATAATCCCACGCCTCCACTATATTAACACCCTTTTGTGAAGCTCCACATGAGCTTGGTCCAAATCGTCTCTAGGCTATCGCTGCCCTAACACAAAGTTCGTTCCTCCACCTCCAAAGATCCCTACAAACATCAGAGATCGCAACATTTTGTAACAATCCTAAAAGATCCTCTACATCCCCACATGCTCTCCCTCTAAGATCCCTAACCAAATCACATTCCTATTTCAAAACTCCATCCAACCATCTCCCCTTGTTGTAGTTACATGACTAAACCATCTCAGACCAAATTACATGTTGTCGTTACATTAGTTAACAGTAAAAAAAAATAAAAAATAAAAAATAAAAAAATAAATAAAAATTACAACCAACATATAAACCATAATCTATTCAACATCTGTATTCACAGGCACCTTATACTTCCAAAAGTATCTTACCATGTGTTCTCGATAGGCTAACGCTACCTGGAGAGGATCATCAACCCTCATACTCAAGTTGTTAGCTAACTGATGCAAAAAAATGCACACCCAAACTCCACAGTCACCATATTCGTCAGCTTTTCTAGGGATATTATCTGCCACTCGAAAAGTTGTCTTATAATTTGAAGCAGATATGGATTTGGCGTCGAAAACTTAACACGACTTTAGATACTTGGGGAGTATTTTCTCGAAAGTGGCCCTCATCTTCAGATTGTCCTTTCTGGTCTCTGGATCTGGCGTACCAAGTGAGTCGTAAATCGTTACGACTCCGGTACTAATTTCTAGCTGTGCCAGAAACCAGTGGTCAGATGGAACGTTGACCGGAAAGTAGACCTGCATTTGAAGTCAAAAATACTATGATTAAAATTTTTAAAAAAATTACTAACGGTTTGTGAGAACAAATGCAGTTTATACACCCACCTTGTCAACACTGGTCCATGGCACAGGATACCGTACTCCATTTTCATAACAGGCACGCATTCTTCCCTCGAGAAGATTAGTCGTGAAGAACGTACCCGCCATAGCCCAATCAGCATTGGTTGGTCTGAAGTGCCACATTAGATCAACCCAAAGATCCAAATGCTGTAAGGTTTATATAAAAATCATACTGTTAAACTATTCAAATATAAAGCCATTGTATTATGTAAACTAATAAATATTTAATAAAACACAGACACCAACTGATTAATTTAGTACCTCATCCCCAAGCCATCCTCCTTTGTGACCTCTTCCATATGCCAACAAAGCTCTCCAAAATTTAAGACGAACAACAATGTCGGATTTACCCTAAGGAAACGTATGAGCTGCATTTCTTCCTTTTTCCAGAAAAAGCCCCATACATTCTGGCTTAATTGGGTTCTTGGGTGCCTTCTTGTTACTAAGTAAACCAGCAGAACGTGACAAATTCTGAAAAAATAAAATTTTAAAATAAAACATATTAATGCATCGTCTAGTAACTATGATTACCAGGATCCTATATGACCAATTGAGTTAAGTTGTAGTATACCTCTACCCAAGGCTCCAACTGATTGAGAGGGGGGAAGCTAATTACTTTATTAAGTCTTTTGGAATGCCTTTTGGCCACTGGTGGAGTTATAGGTGGTAGCTTCACATAGGGGTCCTTCAAAGACTTACCAACCTCTTTCGTCCTCTTTTGTTGAACGTCTGGTTTCAACTCAATTGTCTTCTTTTTTGTCACATTCGGCCTACCGAGTTTCTTTTTTTGTTGTCCAAAGAAGGGTGACTGTACAGCCTTACCCAACTTCCTCTTCCTTTTTAGACGCGTGAACATTTCCTGTACGCAAAGTTCAGCATTCATATTAACATCATTTTTGACCTTTGATATTTGTAATAAAAACGATACTACTGTTAGTGTATTTCATACTACTATTGGAGATGGTGAGAAGGTGAAGTAAATACACCAAATGGATACTACTGCTAAGTAGATGCTACTGCAGGTAACAATGATACTACTGTTAGTGTATTTCATACTACTGCTGGAGATGGTGAGAAGGTGAAGTAAATACACCAAGTAGATACTACTGCCAAGTAGATGCTACTGCTGCTAAGAATTATACTACTGTTAGTGTATTTCATCCTACTGCTGGAGATGCTGAGAAGGTGAAGTAAATACACTAAGTCATATATTTAAAAAGTACCTCAGGATCCCGGTCGACAACCTCCTGACCAGAGTTATTTTGAGATTTAAGGAAAACGGCGTTTCTTGCTTTCTCAGCATCCCGGTCGATTTTTTCAATATACACCTTTTCTTTGTCAAACACCGTATCCGTTACTTTCTCACCAGCAGCAATGTTTTCTTCATTTTCTAACGACGCCTTTCCCAAGTTATCAGAATCATTACCACTTCTGTCACCAACATGGCCATCAGCCTTGTTGGTGACAACATCCTTGTATTCACCACCCTTCGTCTCTTCCATAACTAGGACAGCCTCGCTTAATTTCTCAAGACCGTTATCATATGTATCAGTAAAAAGCCCATCCGCAATGTTCTCTTCATTATCCAACACATACTCGCTGACTTTCCCACCATCATGAGCTTCTCTATCTGCATGCTCATCCTCATTCTTATCATCCATTTCTAACACAGTCTCGCTTACTTTTTCATCTTCAAGTTCATGATTATCAGAAACATGCCCATCCGCAGTGTTGTCAGCAATATGAAACGCCGCATCTCCCACTTGGTCACAATTATTATCATAATTGTCAAAAACATGCCCATCAGCCTTGCTCTCTTCAACGGCAGACACCGACTCTCCTAATTCATTCGGACCTTTTGATTTTTCTTCTAAACCCATTGGTTCATCACCCGGTCCTATCATATTAGCAGAATGACAATCAACTTGAGGCTTAATTACTTTTGGCAAAACCGTAGGAAGGAAATCATCAGGAAAGCTATTGGGCTGAAAGTTTACATGAAAACACAAGTATAATAAGAAAGTGAATGTAGCAAACAACTATAACATGTGGATTTTTTATAAACTGCATACATACATCAACAGCCGTTTGAGAAAAATGCTCATTTAAATTTGGTAAATGGATATCACTAGCATTATCAACTTGCATGTGATCAACTACCGGGTAATCTTCATTTCGAAGATAATTGTCAAGTTGTGACATGGAGGATGGATACGCGGCAACGTCAAGATAATTAAGCTTCCCATGTTGGTCATTCTTTTGAGCAACAGATATTGATGTCTCACATATTACCTTTTTAACATCGTATTTGCCGTCGACATGAGTACGAATAGGGCTTTGGTTCTGAATTTCATTCTCAAAGGGGATTGAAGTCTGAATTTGAAAATATACAAAAAAAAAGTAATTATAACAAAAGAAGGATACCTAACGGATTAAAAATTTACTTAAAGGATATTACCTTGGCATCTTTGGAAGCTAAATCTTCATCCACTTGAAGTTGTACCTCTGAATTGTCATGAACAGGACTTAGAGTCTTAAATTCAAAATATAATATGAATTTACTATAAATAAAAGAAAGATGGATATATGTGACAAATTGAAAATATCTTCTTACATTTGCAACTTTGGAGACAAAGTGATCACAAACATTCGCCCTTACTTCAGACGTTTCAGGAATAGATGTTGAACACTGTTTCAATAAATATATATATTTTCTTCATACTTTTTGTGAAAAAATAAAATAAAAATGGTATCCTCAAAGTAATTTTGTTGATAAAAATATAAATTTAGACAGCTAACCCCTTGAAGTTGTACCTCTGAATTGTCATGAATAGGACTTGAAGTCTGAAATTCAAAATATAAAATGAATTTACTATAAATAAATAAAAAAGATGGATATATGTGACAAATTGAAAATATCTTCTTACATTTGCAACTTTAGAAACAAAGTGATCACTAACATTTGCCCTTACTTCAGACGTTTCATGAATAGATGTTGAAGCCTGTTTCAATAAATATATATATATTCTTCATATTTTTTGTGAAAAAATAAAATATCCTCAAAGTAATTTTGTTGATAAAAAAAATAAATTTAGACAGCTCACCCCTTGATGTTGTATGTTCAAAGATTTCTCAATATTCGCAATTCTTTTTTTAACTTCATTAATCACATTAACATCAACCTCGTTAACTAGTGACTTCACGGCCGCAAGCTCAGCAAGTATGTTACGTCTTTGGAGGTTTTCTTCTGGTCCATCATCTACACCAGCATTTGCCAACAAGAAAATGAAAATTGGTATCAAAATAATTTTGAAGTACGGTTATAGACCCCAACTGCTGCAAAACTTTCTAGTTATACAGTATATAGTTAAACCTTTTGTCCACTACCTGCATTTATTAGGACTTTAATACTCAAATGGCATATACGGTTGTCTGTATAGGTAAACCATTTTTAGAACTATGTCTCAGTGTTTAAAGGGTTTAGGATCTTTTTTTTTTTTTTTTTTAATTGACAATTTACCTGAACGGCATCTTCTGCAACGTCTTCTTGGCTTTGAATACAATTGAGCTCAACAAAATACTCATTACTACGTACAAACCATGGTTGCAACCTTTCTTCACTAGTTGCTACAAGTTTCAATATTGGATTCGAACCCTAGATAACAAATTATAGTAATGTCAAAAACAAATATAGAGAATTCGTAAGTTATTTACTAATAACAAAAAACAATGGAAATGCTTACCGAACCACAAAGTAGATCATGATCACATTTTCGGAACCTTTTACCCTTTCACCAAGAAATACCACGTGGGATCTTACTCGAGTCTTTGTTCCACCATGAGCTGCTGTGGGGATAACTCTCAAGAATCCAAATCTAACACGAAAACAATACAACTAATGTTACTCTTAGTACACGAAAACACAACAATAATTACAAAAAGTTTTTTACCAAAATCAAATCTTAAAAGCCCAAATAAAACCAGACAGAGTATATGTGGGAGGTTTAGCTGGGATTAACTTCTGATTCTTCTTGTAGTAAGCTTCACAACGCCTAGAAACTACATTTGCTAAATGGACGTATAAACGTCTCCACAAGAACTCCCCCCATGGATAGGCATTCCAAGCAGAAAAATTCTCAACCAATTGGAAAAAATGATTAGAAACAACGTACCAAGATCCACGACCAATGAATATGACATCAGCCACTATCAACAGGCAAACTCTAACCGCATCCTGATTAGATAATGCATCAAATTGTTTATCATTTTCGAAAAGTGCTAAAAGCTCATAACCATTCACAGTGAACTTTTTATCAAATTTTTTATCAGGAAAGAGTCGTAAACCTAACGGGGTATTATCAAATTCTGCAAGGTCAGGCAAAGGACCAAAAACTAAACCAGTAATCAATAGAAACTCCCAACGACCAAATTGCAAAACATTATCCCCAATTCTGAAGGAAATAGGGGGGCAATGATCAAGCAATTTTGGAATATATACCTGGTTCTGTAAAACGAAGTTTAGCAAATGGTTATCATTTGCATGACAAGAGGGTATATCTAAATCTAACCATGGACCGAAAACGCTTTCTCGAAACAGGCTAATTCTAGATTAATTCTTTTCCAACTTACCTTTAATCTTTCCTAGATAATGTACCTGCGACCGAACAGTGATCTTTGCATCAAAGTATTCATTTGCCATGTGGGTCTTCAATAATTAATAATGGATGCATCTAGGGTTAGGGGTTATTGAAATTGATACCTCTATTGAAATTGGAATACAGAATTTGGGGTTATGGTTTATACTTTGATTTTGATTTTATTTTTGGATTTGATTTATAGTAGGTGTTTTTGGGGAATTTTAATATGTGTGTGTGGGGTGGGGGGGCTTAATGGGAGGGTGTTTTAAAAACGACAGTCGATTAAAGAAACTCAAAGTCGCTTAAATGATTTTTCAAGTCGCTAAAGATTTTGAATACAGATTTCGGTTGAGTGTATTTTGTGGGTCTCTAATTGCTAGAGTAACCCTTAAACGAAGCGTGTTTCATACACTTTTTTGAATTAAAAGTATAAAAGTATAAAAAGTATAAAAAATATTAAAAGTATTAAAAGTATAAAAGTTGGAAAGTACAAAGTTAACTGGCAAAAGTAAAAAAAGTTGGCAGGTGAAAAAGTCACTCAAAGTACAAGCGTTAGTCGCTTAAATGAAAAAAAAAAGTCGCTCAAGGTGTGGAAGGAGCAAAAATAATAAAATAACATTTTTCGAAGTTTGACTTTTTGGCTGGAAAATGACAAAATAGAAAGTTGTTTAATTAACATAAAGTCTCTTAAGGAAAGTCGCTTGAAAAGTACACAGCCACATGTCACTCCCACATTTAAGCGACTTTGGCTAGGGCTATTTTGGGAAAGCGACTTTTTTGAGGCCAAAAAAGCCCAACACTTCAAGCGACCGGGCTATGTCTATATTTGCCCCTAACAATAATTAAATTGAACAAAATGATCTTTCGCTTGTTCCAGATCCAGAACTCATGACCTTGCTATTGACCACCCAAGCCCAGTTGATCTCACAAAAATCCCAGATTGATATATGCAATGAGATCAATAGAAACTTAAAAGCAAAAGTTGCATTATTGACTAAGGACCTTGAGTGCTATAAAATACAACTTACAAATTATGAAACAAAAGAAAAACGCGAACAAAGTTTTGAAGTTGCATTCCAAAAATCTTATGTTAAAGAACAAGAGTTAGAACATCAGATACGAGAATTAACTGTTTCCAAAAATAACTTGATTTCTCAAATGGAACAAGAAAAATTAGATTTCAAACAACAAGTTGAACACCTAAATTCTGAACTTTCAAAAACAAAAACAGAGTTGTCAACTTGTCAAACTAGTTTTTCTGTACATAAACAAATGTCTAGGAAACGGATTGATTCTTATCTTGAGAAAATTGTAGAGTTGGAATGTAAGTTAAAAGAGTTTCAAAAGGTTGTTTATAAAACTGGTGAGTCGGTAACAACAATTCAGAAGTTTACTCTAAAGCAAAATCCCCAAGGATATGGCTTTGCTATTGGGGATGACAAACCACGTTTTCTACACAAAGCACTCAAGGAAAATCCAAAGTTGTATAGTGTAGAACATCTCTTTGATGACTCTATTATGAGTGTTGTTGTACATAATTGTGAAGAAGAACAGGAACAGGAAGAAGAGAGTCGATCTAAAACGAGCAACGTCAAGTTTAATAAACCATTTGATTACTCAAAAGTACCTCATATTACCGAAACCTTCATTCCTCAACAAGATAAAACAGAACAATCATGGTTTGTAATGCAAATTAATGAATCTTCTTCTGAGGTTGGTCCTGTTAAACCAGTGGCACAAATAAATGGTCCTTTATCAAATTCGGGTATAATTACACCATTACCAAAAAGATGTCTTGTACTTAGATATTTTGATACGTTTATGGAAGACATAAATTTTTTGGAACAAGCAATTGAACGTAATTCTGAGATAACCGTTTCCACTTTTCTTTCTCCTTACGAAAAAGAAAAGCGAGAAATTTTTCAAAAAAAAATTTTACCATATGTTCAACATTTGCGTCTTTGTGCTACACACTGGGAACAAGAATTTCAAACAGAAGTAACATCCATGATGAACACTTTCAATGCAACTGAAAATGCGATCTCAAAACAAAAATGTCAGAATAAAGTTTTACAAAAAGAAGCAGATCGACTCTTGAAAGATGTTCTATGTTCTGATATTATCTTTGTGTTCATGAATTTCGTTTATGTGTCTTGCAATGCTATGCTTGTTGATGATCACTCTGTTGATACTGAAATGTTGAGAATTGAAATTGTGAATTTAAAAATAGAAAATGAGAGAATCAGCAAAATCAATAATGATGTGCAAAGTAAATTGTCAAAAGAAATTTTTCAACTCAATCAAAAGCTGCAATGGTGTCAAACTCAGAGTCTTGATTTTGAGATAAAGTTACAAAGTCAAAAAGAAACAATGTCCTTTCAAAACAGTCACGCTTCCAAAGTTCAGAATCTTGACAATGAAAATGCTATTTTAAAACGTCAAATTTTTGAATATGAAAAGGACATTGATGAAATTTTTCAAAATCGGAATGACACTGTTTGCTTAAACAGAGAATTGGATTCAAAAATTCAACAAAGGAATCACATCATCATTGAACTCAAAGAGAAAATTAAATTACTTGAAAAAGGGAAGTTTGCTCACACAAATGTGATTGCACCATGAATGTATAAAGTGGATAAAACACCTAAGCAAGCATCCCATCAGACTACTAATTTGAATGCTTCGACTTCTACAGGAATAGTCACCCCTCCTAGCGTTAGCAGATCCAAGCCTAAGCGCAACAAAAAGAAGACTAGTATCTGGCAACGTAAGAGCGGCATACTAAAAGACCAAGAAGTAGAAGACCACCTTAGGAGTTTGAATAAAAAGCATGTTGCGTCTGATGTAGAATCAAACTTAAAAACTTGTAATTCTAATCTTGATGTAACAAATGCTAAGACTTTGAATGTTATGAATGTTTTGAATGTTGATGCTTCTTGTGTGTTTTGTCGTACAAGCATGTTATCTGGTGATCATAAAAAGTGTGTTGCAAAATCTCTCTTGTCTCGTAATAAGAAACGTACATATGGCATTTCCTCTAGGCCCACTAATGCTTCTAATTTGATATTAGGAAAACCGCCAAGTGTAGTTTCTAAGAATGCCGTAGACAAAATCATAGTTGCAAATCAAACAATCCAATCACCTAGTGCATTTACTAAGAAGAAAGCTGAATCTAGTTGGACATGGCAACGTTGGTTACAAAGGAAACCTAGTTTTACCTAGTTACCTAAAATGCTTAATAACTGTGCTACTAACCTAACGGGTTCCACCGTTACCATCTCTCCATCTGCATTGTCTTCATGTGATACAGGTGATTCAACTTGTTCTTTTGATTATTGATAGCGGTTGTTCCCGACATATGACAAGCAACCTCAAACTTTTAGTAAACTTTGTTGCAAAGTTCATAGGCACTGTCAGATTCGGGAATGATCCTTTTGCTGCTATCATGGGCTATGGAGACTATGTCAATGGCAACATCGAGATTAGCCGTGTATACTATGTCGAAGGCCTTGGTCACAACCTTTTCTCGGTAGGAAAATTTTGTGATGGTGATTTGGAAGTAGCTTTTAGAGAGAAAACTTGTTTCGTTCGTGATTTACAAGGAAACGATCTCATGACGTGCAAACGCAGAACTAGTCTCTACACCAATTCTATGTCTAACACGACCGCTTCTTCTCCCATATGTTTACTCTCCAAAGCACATTCAACAAAATCCTGGTTATGGCACAAACGACTGTCTCACTTGAATTTCAAGACCATGACTGAACTTGCTCATCATAAACTAGTCGACGGTCTTCCAAGGTTTCGGTATGCAAAATATCACCTATGTCCAGCATGTGAACAAGGGAAAAGTACTTGTGCTCATTTTCCTTCTAAAGCCAAACACAGTACTGATCATGTTCTTCAACTTCTCCATATGGATTTATGTGGCCCGATGCGTGTTCAAACAATCAACGGTAAACGCTACATATTGGTAATTGTTGATGATTTTTCCAGATGGACTTGGGTCTACTTTCTACGAACCAAAGATCAAGTTCCCTCGATGATCATCACCTTTCTCACTAAAATTCAAGTTCAGCTTCGTAATACTGTCAGAAAAGTCAGAACAGATAATGGAACTGAATTCAAGAATCAAACTCTCCATGATTATTTTGAGAAAGTGTGAATTGAACATCAAACATCTATTGCAAGAAGTCCAGAACAGAATGGAGTTGTCGAAAGACGCAACAGGACGTTAGTGGAAGTTACAAGAACAATGTTGATCAATGCTCAATTACCTGATTACCTATGGGCTGAAGCTATCTCAACCGCATGTTACACTCAAAACCGTTGTATGATCACCAAAAGGCATCACAAAACTCCATATGAGATTGTTCGCAACCGTAAACCGAACATAAATTACTTTCATGTATTTGGTGCCCCCTGTTACCCAAATAATGATCGTGATGATTTTGGGAAACTAAAAGCCAAAGCTGACATTGGTATCTTTATTGGATATTGTGAGAACTCTAAAGGTTTTCGTATCTGGAACCGTTACACTAGAGAAATTCAAGAGACAATACATTCTAATTTTGATGAACTCACAGAAATGGCTTCTGAATAAAACAGCTTAGGACCCGCAACTAACCGTCTTAATTTTCCCGATCAATCAGCTACACCACTCTCCCTCAACCGTCAGGAATTGGAAACTTTGTTTGCTCCACTGTTCGATGATTCTTTTGCAAGTTGTGCAACAGATGTATCTACGAGTTCCGCTGCACAACCTGACCACAATCCAGTACCAGATACACCTGCTACTACAACAACAGTTGCTGCATATGCACCTCCAACTGAATCTCCATCAACAGAAGAACAAACAACTTCCAACACTGAGAATGCAGCTGCAGATCTCCCACAACAAGACGTATCCGCACCTGCAAATTATGATGGAAATGCATTCTTTAATCCATTTGCTCCGGATCCAACCGTTCCTGATATTGCAGAGTCGTCTACAAGCAACTTGGATCCGTCTAATATGCACCTTACTTTTCAACATTACCCTTCAACCCACAAATGGACAAAAGATCATCCTCTAGTAAATGTGATTGGTAATCCGAATAATCCAATCATGACACGACAAAGACTTCACACAGATGGTGACACATGCATTTATGCACTTACCGTCTGTCAAACAGAACCAAAGAACATTAAAGAAGCCATGACTTATGACAATTGGATTGTATCGATGCAAGAAGAGCTTGATCAATTCAAACGTCTTGAAGTCTGGGAATTGGTAGAAAGGCCCGATGGAGTCTATGCTGTCGGACTTAAATGGATTTGGAAGAACAAACTTGATGCTGATGGAATAGTTATTCGTAACAAATCTCGTCTGGTTGCCAAAGGTTTCAGCCAAGAAGAAGGCATTGACTTTGAAGAATCCTTTGCACCAGTGGCTAGACTTGAAGCTGTTCGCATGTTTCTGGTGTACGCTGCCCACAAGAACATCACCGTTTATCAAATGGACGTGAAGACTGCATTCTTGAATGGGCAACTCCGTGAAGAAGTGTATGTCACACAACCAAAGGGCTTCATCGATCCAAATCATCCAAATCATGTGTATAGACTCAAGAAAGCCCTCTATGGCCTTAAACAAGCCCCGAGGGCATGGTACGATAAACTATCCGCATTCTTAATTGCTAATCACTTTACCAAAGGATCTGTTGATCCTACACTATTTATTCAAAAACACGGGGAGGACATCTTAATTGTTCAAATTTATGTTGATGATATCATTTTTGGTTCAACACATAAAAAGTACTCAAATGATTTTGCTAAACTAATGAAACAAAATTTTGAGATGTGTATGATGGGTGAACTTATGTTCTTCTTAGGACTTCAAGTTCATCAATCCCCGTGGTATTTTTCTAAATCGGTCCAAATATGCTCTAGAGATTCTAAATAAACATGGCATGACAAGTTGTGACACTTATAATACTCCTATGTCTGCATCATCTCCAAAGCTGGATGTTGATTTACATGGGACACCAATTGACCCTACAAAATACCGAAGTATGATTGGGTCACTCATGTATATAACAGCCAGCCGACCAGATATTGTATTTGTTGTATATCTATGCTCCCGGTATCAGTCTCGACCAACTGAAAGACACCTCTCTGAGGTTAAAAGAATCCTTCGATACATAAAGGGAACCATTCATTTAGGGATCTGGTATCCGAAGGATTCTGGTTTTGAACTAATTGCTTTTTCAGATGCTGATCATGCAGGATGTTTAGATACACGTAAAAGTACATCTGGGGGAGTGCAGTTTCTAGGAAACAAACTTGTATCTTGGCAGTCAAAGAAGCAGGATTGTACCTCATTATCGTCTATAGAATCTGAATATGTAGCCATGTCAGCATGTTGTGCTCAAGTCGTCTGGATGCGATCACAACTGATGGACTACGGTTACATCTTCAACAAGATTCCCATTTACTGCGACTCCAAGAGTGCCATTGCCATCTCATGTAACACAGTTCAACACTCGAAGTCAAAACACATTGCACTTCGATATCATTTCATCAAGGAGCATGTGGAACAGGGTACTATTGAATTATATTTTGTGGATACTGAATATCAATTGGCAGACTTATTCACCAAAGCCTTGCCTCATGCAAGATTTATGGAATTAGTTCACCAAATTGGTATGAGGTGTTTTGACTCCAGAGGATTTAAACAACTTTCTTACAAACAACTAAGAAAGTCAAACACCAAAACTCTCTTTGTAAATATTTTATCAAAAACACCAAAAATATTTTCATTTTTCTTTATCCATAAAAAATATTTTCAGCCTGCTCCAGGGTCTTTGCTGGTGATATTTATGGGGACCATGCTGTATCTTGTGCTGATATTATCGGTATTAAACATCGGCATAACTTGGTTCGTGATGTTCTTGTTGACATATGTTCCCGATCTGGGGTTTCGGTTCGTAAAGAGGTTGACATTGGACTTTGTGGTGAAAGGGATAAATCTTTACGTCCTACTGATGTATTACTTTACTCTTGGGATGAAGGACTTGATGTTTGTGTTGATTTGACTGGATCATCGCCCTTGACGCAAACTGGTATGGCTGATTTTGTGTCGGGTCGTGTGGTGATTGAGGCGGCACAACGTAAACGCGTCAAGTATGAGGCTAAGTGCGCAGATAAGGGATATGGTTTCCTCCCTTTCTCTTTCTCTTCTTTTGGGGAACTTGAAAAGGATGCTGTGACTTTATTGAAGCGTATTCGAAAGTTCTCGATTACTCAAGACATTGGAGCACGTGCGGCTGCTCATATTTTTAGTAGGATTAGCTTTTCTATAGCTAGAGGAGTGGGAGCCCAATTAGTATCTCGGCTCCCTACTAACTTCTTGTAAATCCTTTTTGTTTCTAATAAAGCGCTGTCTTCTATAAAAAATTAAAAAAAATAAAAAATAAAAAAAAAATAAAAAATAATAATAATAATAATAATAATAATAATAATAATAATAATAATAATAATAATAATAATAATAATAATAATAATAATAATAATAATAAAAAATAAAAAATAAAAAATTTTAAAATTTTCATTAAAATTTGTACTTGCATATTTTCTTAAAAATGTTGCTTTATAAAGTGGTGATAATATTATCTGTGTGATACCCTCCTTGATCTTAAAATGTTTTCTAATACTCATAAGTCAATGGGGAGTATTAAATTGTTCTTGTCAAAATGATGTCAAGTCTAGTTAATGATTTGTGAGTAAGGACTTTAATTAGAAAATTATGTGGTTAAGGGACTTAAGGTGACAAAGTTGGAAATTCAAAAATTTAACAAAACAAAAGGTAAAATGAAATAACTGCATCTTCATTGCAGTTATTACATTTCACCTACCATCATTTACTTTTCACCCTACTATATCCACGACTCAAATTCAATCTTCTAATCCGTTCAAGAAATCTCAAATCTGTGAGTGCATACACATTGTTTACATGATTATAAGACATGGTTTTCAAGGATTTTATAATCCAACGGCCAAAATTTTCAAAATCGATCAAAATAGGTTTAGGGTTTATGTCGAATTGGGTTATAATAATCTTAAGTGTTTGAGACTAAATTGAATGGTGGGATATGGTCGGAATTAAGTCCTAAACATGTTATGAGTGCTTAATTGAACCCAGAAACTCGAATTGTTGATTTTTCAAAATTAGGGTTTATGCGTTAATTTGGGGAAAATCATCTGATTGTGTTTTAGCCTAATTAATTGGTTAGGATAGTGTTCTTATATGTCAAATAACATGATTTGATCATTGAATCAAACCCATAAACACATTTGAATGAATTTAGATGTGTAGGGTTTAAGATGAACTCGACCAAGTTCAATCTTACTGATTCATGGCTAAAAAGTGTTAATTTATACACCAATGAACTCTAAAACATCATAGGAATCTATTGTAATCAAACAAACAAACATCTAACAAGTTAGAATGAATTTCGATGATTCTGAGTAATAGGGTTTGTCGGAATTGCATTCAAATTTGATATACAGTGTTTAGAAATGTATAGATGAAAGTAATGAGCATATTATAACTTGTGATATGATTTAAATTGGACAGGAAAACCAAATTCGATAAAGAATCAAGAAAAATGTACGTCTACAGTGCTTGTCGCAATTTCTTGTATAAGAAATTGTCGAAATTGCAATATCCGTCGAAATTGGATAAGCCTTGTCAGAATTGCAAAATCCATCGGAATTGGATAAAATTGTCGCAATTGCACAAAAATTGTCGAAATTCAAAATTTTCATCGCAATTGGGCAAACTTTATCGCAATTCCAAATTTCCATCGCAATTGGACATGGCTTATCGCAATTCCGATTTTTTTATCGGAATTGATCAAATGTCATCAAAATTCAAAAGTCATCGGAATTGGATTAAAATCTGTTGGAATTCAAAAACCATCGGAATTGGCCTAAACTATCGCAATTATAGAGATCTGTCGCAATTCATTATAACTGTCGAAATTCATATAACTCACAAGTTGTTGAAATTGATCATAGGATAATTAAAAGAAATCAGCTTTTAACTAGTAATCCACACAATGTCCACTGATGAAAAATTGCTATACTCGTAATAATAAAACATGTAAAATCAAATTATGCAACAAAAGGGTCACATGAATGATAACAAGATTAACAATTTGCTAACCTTCATGTATCCTGCAAATCTATTTTGATTGATGTTTCAGATATCTCAAATGGCTGCACAACAACCACTCCCAATGCTCACCAAGGCAAACACTTTTCCACAAGACTACGATGTGGAAATTGGCAAGAACAATGCTCGCGTGGAATTTCACAAGATAAAATGTGCGAAACCTACCTGTCAAATAGCCATAGAGATTCTCAAGTTACATAAGTGTAGGAGCATGCTGGACAAGTCAGCTTCTATTCCCGAATTTTACATTCATCAAATGTGGAACACAATGAAGCTAGACTTGGGATAAGAATCTTTTACTTGCACTTTGGATCGTAAGGAAGTGAGTGTAGATATCAACTATCTCCGCAAGGCCTTACTCTTGGCAGAAGCTCCTGAATCTGCCAAGAAATTCCATCCAACACCCTCTAAAGAAGAAGTTCTCAACTTCCTAATGGAGATTGGCTACGATGTACAACCAGAAAAACCGTTGAAAAGATTCTCAAAGGTTGAAGCCAAGCTAATCCCCCAACCTTGGAGAACAATATACTATATCTTGGCTCGATCAGTCTCCGGAAGGGAAAGTGGAAATAAGAACCCTCGTCTGTCTCATCTAGAAATCTTCTAGGGCATTGTGAACCAAAAGCAAATTGACTATGCTCAACTCATCTGGCAGGATATCGTCTTCCAAATTCAAAGTCACTACCTCAAACCTCTCACAAAAATTCCATTTGTTAGATACACCAAGCTTATCATCTATCATTTACTTGAAGACAACAATGACATCCCTCAACGTCTTGAAGACCAAGAAAAGCATTTATTTGCTATGGATAAGACCATCAGCTCAGTCTACATCCCTAAAGAAAGTACACGCAAACAAGGGATGAGACTACCTGAAGCTCTTCTGACAGATAAGATAAAGAAAACAAAAGCGTACATCAGTTATGATAAAGCATTCAATGAGGGTCATGTAGGTTTCTACAAGTATGATGATGAGCCTGCTTCAGCTAGGAGTCTAGGACTCGATCGAAGGAAGGAAGCAAGTCAGGCAGCACTTCTAGCACATCTAAGAAGATCAAACCAGTTGCTCCTAAATACAAAAAGAGGAGAGTTCCGGTTAAGATTGCTAAACCCGAGCCAGAAGAAGAAAAAATTGTTGAAGAAAAGGGATCCAGTTCTGATACGAAGACCGATGATGAACCAACAATCTACAAGGAAGAAATAGCTACTAAGATTGCTTTAGAAGAAAGTCGTGTGTCCTTTAAAGCTGATGAAGAAAGGCGGAGAAAGATGATGCTTGAAGAACATATGAGGCTTGATGAGGAATTAGCCAAAGACTTTGATGAAGGACAGACCTCCGTCAATCCGGTTAATCAACCCGGTGGGTCTGGAGTTGTTAAAGAAGTTATCCCACCTCGTTCAGATCTGGTTAATCAACACGGTAATGACGAGGATAAGGATGAAGATGAACAGGCTAGAGACTTTGACATGGATGAGGATGATGAGACAGAAAAGGTGCTTAGTGATGAGGAAGTGATTAAAAGAGCTGCTGTAGAGCTGGAATTGGAAAAGAAAAGGGAGGAAGAAGAAAGGTTGGCTGAGGAAAAGGAAGCCGACCGATATATTCAAACACCTCCAATCACTCCTCCACACTCTCCTCCAATTACCCATGATACACCCCCAGTATCTAAGCAAGCTTCTCCACCTATCGTCCAAAAACTTCCTGAATCATCCACACACTCTTCACCACCACCAACAAAAGAAACAACAAGCAAGTTAAGAATGAAATCAAGAAAGAAGACCATCTTCAAAAGGGATGTAGCAATCTCCCAAGCTTCAAAAAGGGTAAAGCATGTCGTAAAGCTGGCACGAGCCAAGAAAGATGACCAGCTTCGTGACCAAATCGAAACTTTGACAAATATGGTCACAGGCCTTGCAGGACAAGTGAACGAGCTTTAAAACACCAAAGCTCGTGTCGATGAGTTCCTTTCCGATGATGTTCAAGAAAGGATGCTCACGGCGATCAAGGGCAACACCAAAGTATACTTGAAGAAGTACTTGCCTAAGATTGCATCTAAGAAGGTGGAAGAATATCTTGAGCCAAACATCGAAGATATGGTCAAGAATATTGTGGCTACAGTTCCACTTGTCCTTCAAACCTAACCGACGGAGCCTAAAGAACCAACTCTAGAAGAACTTCAACTTAAACTTTTTGAAAGATTAACAAGTATTACCTCACCAACTCCTAAGCAAATAGCCATCACTGAGGCTATAAAGGCGAACATATTAAAGGAGTCGTGCAAAGCTGAGGCTGACAAAGGTAAACGTCCAAGAGAGGACGAAGACCCAGATCCAAACTCTCAAGCCAAGAAACAAAAGAGTGTCAGCGGATCTGCTTCTCAACACCAAGAACCTGTCGGACCTCCAGCAACCACAACAGCCACCCAACCACCTAAGGCTTCAGGCTCAAGACCAACAGCTATGGAGCATCAGTTTGAGTTCACTGCAAATGAAGAGTCCCAAGACAAAAGCAACAACGTCTAAGTCTTTAAAGAAAACAACATCCAAAAGACCAACTGTGGTCTCATGGCTAGACGAAGACACAACTAAAGAAAATGAATGGTTCGATCAACTTGTCAGTGCCCAACCTTACGTAGACAATGACTCCTTGATCGAAGGTCGCACACTTGAGTTCACGCAAAAACTCAAACGTGACCAACGCATCAAAAAGCTCACGAAAGGAGAACTTCGTCGAATCAAGAATGATGCTTTCAATCTGCTTAAAGATAGGTCTTCCAGTGCAGCTGAGCTTGAATATCACCTGGAAAAAATTGCACGAGCAATGTCTAGTGAGTTCAGCTGGACAAATCCGGACGTGCATGTGGTTGATAGCACTTCTCAACCAAATCAACCATACATTATGGATTGGACAAAGCCACTTCCGGTGATTGGAGCTTCAGACCAACCTACTGTCCCGTATAAATTCTTCTTCAACAACGACCTCGAACTCCTTGTGCACGGCATCAAGTGTCAACCCAAATATGCAACTTCCATAACCTTGATTCATGCAGCAAGCTATCCACAACCCGCCATCGAAGAAACTGCTACAAGACTCTTCGTTACAAACAGAGTGCAGTATGATCAAGATGCACAATTGGGAATTTATCACTAGTTTGAGAAGAGGAAAACATGGTACAAAAGCAAACTTACAAAGAAGTCTCCAACTCCAGTGATGAGTGATCTCAGGATACTTGTTGTGGTCAGTCTTGAAGCAGAAAAGAGGTATGATTATACCTTTCTAACTCAAATCAAGGTTAGAAGACAAGATCAGCAGATGTACACATTTTCAGAAGCAGATTTCCCAGACTTGAACCTCAACAACCTTGAAGACATGTATCTCATCAAGGTTCAAGGGAAAATGCAACACTACTCCACTGATCTTAATTACGCGTTCAACACTTCAATACTACACTTCATCAGAAGGAAGATTATACAAGAACGTGTAGAAGACTTGCAGCTTGGGGTTGAGAGCTATCAAAGGAAGATTAATTTAACCGCACCAATTCTATATCTTCCTGAGATCAACCAAGAGCCCCAGTATACCATGAAGAAAGAACCAACCTTCGGGTTTGTTTACAAGAGTGATCTTTCAATCAACTGCTTCATGGGATACAAAGAGGGTCACAAGTTTTGTGACCACACGTTCAAGAAAGTTCGTGATGGGTTGGTGATTCGAGTTAGAGATCGAAAACTTTACAAGACCAGCAGGTGGACGGCTTCTCAACTAAGAGAAGTTCGTCAATTCATTCTGAAGATTGAAAGAAGGCTTTTTCATAGAGACCAGATGAGGAGAATTGAAACTTATGTTGGAGGAAGACCATCATTCCCGATCAGGAATTTTCAGAGACCTGATCCAGTCTTCACTGTCTTCAGAAGCACGGAATGATGTAAGAGTTAGATAATTTCTTGATTAATTATACTTGCTTGTGTCATTTATTATGGCTTGTGCACAGATAACAGTGCACAACCCGTACTTGTAAAGAAAGGACCCTGAGGTACGCTTCAGTGCCTCAATCCTAATATAAGGAGCGAAAGCTTTTTACTTTTGAGTAGAATTAATCAGAATTTTTTATAATTTTTTCAAAATTCTGCCCAAAAGAACAAGTAGTCCCTTGTTAAGGGGGAGTACCTGAAAGTAATCTTTGTTCAAACCCAAAAAAGTTCTTGTTGAAATTCTTCCCGTAAACCTCAAAAAAGGCATATTTTAATCAAAAGTTTTCCAAAAACAACATGAATATGTGATTAAAATATGGTAACTTAAAGTATGAAATCTCGCGTAAGCTTGACTCAGATTGTACCCTCGAATTCACGAAAGTTGGATGTCATTAATCGAAAAGACTTGTCCTGGACGGGTAATAATTTCAAGCTGGTTTATCCAGTGATGTAAACGTGTCTCGCAAAGGACTTGTCTGAGTAGAGTGTACCGATTTCGAGAGATTCTTCTTTGAATATGACCTGGATGGGTAATAATTTCAAGCTAGTTTAACTAGTGATGTAAACGTGTCTCGGAACGGTCATATTCACTGAAAATCAATCAATTCAAAAAGTGTTAACTCCACCCGACATGTGCAAATTTACCTTAAAAACTTATGAGCACATGTGAAGAGGGAGTATTTCTGAAAATGCAAAACTCTCAAAGTGTTAACAATATATATTTTACAATCATAAACACTATAAGAGATTTTCAAATGATTGGTTTATGGCAACATAGGATAGTCATGGAGATATAAGGTGACTAAGTATAGGAATTACGTCCTATGATCCACCAGAGCCGGAGGGATCTACTCATGGACAATACCAATAGTTTAGAACTAGAAAGTCCTAGGTATGATTGAAAAATAAGGAGTAAAGAAATGAAAGGAGAAAGAAGGGGTTGAAGAATTAAAAAGAAAAGTAAAAAAAAGGGTGAAAAGAAATAGCCCTCCATATATTCAACCTTAGGGCAGAAACCAGGTTCAATTCATATGCTACTAGACGTCACTACAAGTGACACCGGTATTGAAGACAAAGCCGTCATGGATCCAGTGACGCACTGCACTAAACCTTCTAGCCACTCAAGTGTCTCTCAAAAGATACTTGTTTCATTTCTCACGGAGAACCCTTCATTAACTATCGACCTCTCATTCCGAGATGAGTTGATATTGAAAAGGAGGCACTCTGCTCCATGCCTCCGACGACTAAAAACCAATGAGCACTAAATTGAGTCTAGAGCCGCGAGATACATCAAAAGATCTCTTATGAACACTTAATATTTCTACACCGGTTGTTCAACATTATGGACACCAGTTGTAAATAACAAGAGTCCTACGCAGATCTTAGTAATCTGCCAAGAACATCCATGAGGGAACTCACAATTGTGATTCTCAGTGATTGAGTGGAAATTCCTGCCAGGGTCAACATCAAACAGCCCTGACAGCAGGTCACTTCGGTAATCCCTTGTGGATTACGCTTAGTGTTCAAGGTGGCTCCAAACGGTCTATAGTCGTGGAGTGATACTTCGGTATACTTCAGCGGCTCACCTGAATCGTTGATACACTTCGGTGTATCTGAGTTAGCTCCCTTGGGGGCATCCAGTTCAGGAACGGCCTTGGCAAGGATTAGAGAAAGTCTTCACACTATGCTGTTGACGATCTCGAAGTCCGAACCTGTAAGTGTCGGATGATTTATTGCTAACTATTTAATTGAAGGTACCTATGGAGACCAGGAGTTCCACCACCACCATTTCCATCATGCTCATGCAAATATCACGAAGAAAAGTTCTCACAAAGACTAAGACATAACAAAAGTTCAAAGAAGTCAAAGAAAGTCAAAAGTCAAGGCAAAACAAATGTTCAAAAGTCAAAGATTGAAGCTAAAGAAGTGAGAACTACTTGAAATATGAAGATCAAAAGTCAAAAGAAGTATGAGCATGGTGGAAAAGACGTAAAGACACCGAGATTAAAGAACGTTGATGGAATGCAGATCATGACATTACCATATCACTCACAACAAGAACAAAGAACAAAGATACTAAAGACGTCAAAGCCTAAGAAGCAAAGAAGACGTCAAGCAACCTTGATGACCAATCCTTATGGGGAGATTGTTGGGAACACATTTCTTATGTAATCAAGTCTTGGTCATATTATTAGGTTACTTAAGGGCTTTATGTTATTTATACGTTGATGGAATGCAGATCATGACATTACCATATCACTCACAACAAGAACAAAGAACAAAGATACTAAAGACGTCAAAGCCTAAGAAGCAAAGAAGACGTCAAGCAACCTTGATGACCAATCCTTATGGGGAGATTGTTGGGAACACATTTCTTATGTAATCAAGTCTTGGTCATATTATTAGGTTACTTAAGGGCTTTATGTTAGTTATACATGTCACGGCCCTATTAGAAGCCCTATGGGCCGTGACTTAAGGGTTAGTTTTTAGAAGATCAAGGCAAAGTGTTGCCCTAACACTTGCCTATAAATACTCATTGTATACAACTCTTATTATTGTTAGTTTTTATTCACTTATGCTAATGAAGTTTTGCTACTCTATCGTGTGAAATAAGATCTGACCTTCTCATCTCTTCTTCTCTCATTCTCTCATCTAGTACGTGTTATATTGTGTTGTGCTTAATCTAGGACCTAACAGTTGTAACTCACCATTTGTTGTTTAAATGTGACAGAGTTGAGGAATACGATGTCACATTTGCAGTTTATGTCACATAAGTAATAACATTAAGGGTGCGTTTGGTATGCTTCCGTGAATCACAATGATATAGGGGTACAATAGGAATGGATATATGCTAATATATGAATTTCAATATTTTTGTTTGGTTATATAATTAGATTTGGATAAAAAAAAAATGTACCTACTTATATTTGAATTATTCTCTCATAATTTTGATGTGGGCCCACTTATTTTAAAATAAAACATTAATTCTCTGCCATTTTGGTACCTACGAAGTATGTCTCATATTCATCAATCATTTTCGTTTCAAATTCCAAAAAACATTAAACAAACAACATATATCATTCCCATAATCATTCATTCATTCCCATAGGTTCAAAGCAATCGCACCCTAAATGTATCAATGGACCTATTCTTCCAGTTTTCAATGATTATATTGAGCTAAAAAAGATTTTATTGAGCTAATATGCAACTTTAGTTTGAAAATCTGTGAAGAAATGTCGAATATGCCTTTATAACAAAGACAAAAGTAAAGTTCTTGTGTTGTAATTGCCAAACAAGTGTATGGTTGACACAACATGACAATTTACAGTATTTTCATAATAATCACATCCTCCATGTTTTTATTTTTATGGTACAAATTACAAATTAGCACATCTAATTGATCTAACAGAATGAAGTTACCTCTAGATGATTCTTGAATACATGTGTTAGTTCCATAAACCACCAAATGACAACATCAAGTGGGACTTCTGCTAGAACAATCTCTTATCTATTTCCCTATTTAAATTACCACAATATTCCCTCCAAAACCAAACAAATCAGAATCATATTCATAGCAAACCAACATGTCAACTGCAGTTTCCCTTTATGCCTCTCACATTCCACTATGCAAATCACAAGACATCAAAAAAGATACTAAAAATAGCCCATGTACAAAACCAGATTTAGACACCAAATTCAACAGAAGAAACATGTTAAAAACTATTGGCTTGAGCTTCATAGGAGGATCAAGCAGTGGCGCATTAGTACATCCTGCAGCAAAAGCGGAACCCGAGAGTCCGGATGAAGCAGCTTCAAGTAGAATGTCATATTCAAGATTCTTTGAGTACCTAAACGAAGGTGCTGTAAAGAAGGTGGATTTGTTTGAGAATGGGACGGTTGCGATTGTTGAGATATTTAATCCGGCTCTTGATAAGATTCAAAGGGTTAAGGTTCAGTTGCCTGGATTACAGCCAGAACTTGTTAGGAAGCTAAGAGAAAAAGAAGTTGATTTTGCAGCTCATCCAATGGAAATGAATATAGCAGTCGCTGTACTTGACTTGCTGGCCAACTTAGCTTTTCCGTTGTTATTTTTGGGTGCTTTACTCTTAAGATCTTCATCGCAAAACACACCTGGAGGGCCTAACTTGCCATTTGGACTAGGAAGGTATGATCAACTAATAATATCACACCCATGTACCTATCTTAGACGAGTCCAATGCAAAAACAGGAGTATATTGATGCATACAACATCAAGATTTTCTATTTATACCTAGGTTATTGTTTGAATAGTATTTTGTAAACACAATTAACAAATTTATTATTTATATAAAGCTGTTTGAATAATAATAATAACAAAGAAAAAGTGTTTGTTAGTCAACCCGGCCGCTTTTGACAGATACAAAACTTACTAGTTTCAGCCAATCTCAATTTGACCCGTTACACATCCCGTTCATCTTGTCTGCTTCTCATGTCTGAAAATTCATTAAATATACAGGAGCAAAGCCAAGTTCCAAATGGAACCCAATACAGGCATAACATTTGATGATGTAGCCGGTGTTGATGAAGCAAAACAAGATTTCCAAGAAGTAGTAGAGTTCCTCAAGACCCCAGAAAAGTTTGCAGCAGTTGGCGCGAGAATTCCGAAAGGTGTTCTTCTAGTGGGTCCACCAGGGACCGGGAAGACACTACTAGCAAAAGCCATAGCAGGAGAAGCAGGAGTACCTTTCTTTTCACTGTCGGGATCAGATTTCGTTGAAATGTTTGTAGGTGTAGGGGCGTCTCGAGTAAGGGATTTATTCAACAAGGCAAAAAACAACGCGCCTTGTTTGATCTTTATTGATGAAATAGATGGTGTTGGAAGGCAAAGAGGAACCGGAATTGGTGGAGGGAATGATGAGAGAGAGCAAACATTGAATCAGCTTCTAACAGAATTGGATGGATTCAGCGGTAACAGTGGAGTCATTGTTTTAGCTGCTACTAATAGACCTGAAATTCTTGATTCCGCTTTGCTTAGGCCAGGAAGGTTTGATAGACAGGTTGGTACTATAAATAAGGAAAAAAAATCCCACTAAAAAAAAATTAGTACCCGGAAAATTTGACATCAAAAAGAATGATCTTGTACTAAAAAGAAATGATCTTTAACTGATCTTGATATTGGTGAATGCAGGTAAGTGTTGGTCTGCCAGATGTGAGAGGAAGAGAAGAGATACTAAAAGTTCATAGCAAGAACAAGAAGCTTGACAAAAATGTGTCACTAAGTGTGATTGCCATGCGGACCCCAGGTTTCAGTGGTGCTGATCTAGCAAATCTAATGAACGAAGCAGCTATTCTTGCTGGAAGAAGAGGAAAGGATAAGATTACTTTAAAAGAAATCGATGACTCGATTGATAGAATCATTGCAGGAATGGAAGGAACTCAGATGACAGATGGAAAGAGCAAGACGTTAGTAGCATATCATGAAATCGGTCATGCAATCTGTGCGTAAGTAGTCATCTCACTATTCTCACCACACATTGATGCAATATAACTGGTCCATTTGGTGTGAATTGTAAGTTCTTTTGGTGCTTGCAGGACTTTGACTCAAGGGCATGATCCGGTGCAAAAAGTAACATTGATCCCGAGGGGTCAAGCTCGTGGACTAACATGGTTTACGCCTATTGATGATCCGTCACTGACTTCTAAGCAGCAACTTTTTGCTAGAATAGTAGGTGGTCTAGGAGGTAGAGCAGCAGAAGAAGTCATTTTTGGTGAACCAGAAATCACCACCGGTGCAGCAGGGGACTTGCAACAAATTACCCGATTAGCAAGACAGGTAATATTCTGATAAATTCATTTTGACTTTTTCAGTCAAATTTGAGAAACTAAGGACCTAAATTGGCATAGGTATACTTTAATTTAAAACAAAATAAAGTAGGTTGTAGTGTTTAGCATAAACATCAATTGTATATGTATGCACCAAAAAAAAAAAAAAAATCAATTGTATATGTATATCATCACAAAGTCATTTAAGCTTTGAAATATAATGAGGACTGTTTGACCGCAAAAGTCAAAAAGTAAATCCGAACTAAAATGCAAAACACAGTTCATATATTCACACTTTCTAGAATAAAGGGTTGTTCCTTACAAATAGAAGAAAGTAACACATAAATTTCATTTATTCAGATGGTTACGAGATTTGGCATGTCAGAGATCGGGCCATGGTCGTTGATTGATCCACAAGTACAGAGTGGTGATGTAGTACTAAGGATGTTAGCAAGAAACTCAATGTCCGAAAAACTTGCAGAAGATATAGATGCAGCAGTGAAAAATATAATCGAGAAGGCGTATGAGATAGCAAAATCACATATAAGGAACAACAGAGATGCAATAGACACACTAGTAGATGTGTTACTGGAGAAAGAAACCATTACTGGTGACGAATTTAGAGCAATCCTAGCTGAGTTGTCTGATACATATTCTGCAAATGTAAAGAATGACGTCCGAGAATTAGTCAACGCATAGACAGTTTCCATTTTCCACACATTGTATATACATAGCTCTAGAACTGTTTAGGATGCGTGTATAAATTTGTTTTGAGAGCAAATTCTCAATAAGAAAGAAAAAGTTCGACTTGTTTTACAAAAATAAAGCTCATTTCTTAAATAGTTATGTACGAATGTTCGAATGTACGACTCCATCCAATATGCGACACGTGTCAACTTATTTAATATTAAAGTACATTAGTAGTCGGGTGTTTTCCCATATATATATATATATATATATATATATATATATATATATCCCATATATATATATATATATATATATATATATATATATATATATTTGTCTTATTACAAGAGTATTAAAAAGATCAAAATACTCTCTTTTTAATGTGCGACATGATTATGTGCGAATATGCGACACTATCATCTTCAACAGCTTTGACAAATGTTGTCAAATACAAACAAAGAGTCACTGAACATGAACATGGCTACCTGGGTGTAGTTAAGAAAATTCTTTTGCAAGTTAGTCAAAGTCAACGCAATGTCTTTCTTATAGTCACGGATCAATTGGGCCTTTCAAAGATCTTTAAGCATAAACCACAAGTTTTTTTTTACTCTTATTTGTTAAATCTACTTTTCGTGTTATTAATTGTTGTTGCTGTTGGTGTGGTGGTGGTCGACGAATCTGAAAGTGGTGGTGGTCAACGGATCTGGTGGTGGTCGACAGATCTGGTAGTGGTGGTGGTTGACGGATCCGATGGTGGTTTGGTGGTGGTGGTGGAAGTATCAGGTGGTGGTGATGATGGATTTGCAGGTGGTGGTGAGTGGCGGTGAATGAGAGAGAAGAAGAATGAAAGAGATATGTGATAATATTTATTTATATTTAAAAGAGGAGTATATTTTTCATTTAAATAAAAATTCAAAGTCAAAGTTCAGACAACAAAGTATCAAATCAAATGTATTTTTATTATTAAAAAAATGAACATGTGTCGCACATCTAATGGAGTCACACATTCGCACATGACCATTTAGAGAAGTTATGTTATTTTTGTATCATTTTTTTAAACCAGACAACTTTTTTAGAATTTGCTCTTGTTTTTATATAAGCAATTCATCATTACACATTTATAATTTTCCATCCAAGTTCTCAACTCTATAAAAAAGATTTGCACTTGATTAAACTGAAACAATTTCTAAAGTTAGGTGCTTTGTAATCGTGACATTTGATTTGCTTAATGATACAACAATAAATTTTTTGTGCACTCAAAAAGTATTTTCCGTAATTTTCTTGGATGGAAAATAACAAGGTTACAACTCCATATTAATTACTTTACTAAAGTTCAATCAGTCTTCCAAGAACAGATAGCTATAGGTACAAACGCCAGGATAAAAATTAAAACAACATATTTTCGACATGTTCTTTTACTTTGTTATACAGTCTCATTAACAATATCTAATACGGTGGTTGCGCCAAAAATCAACTATCGTTAATGAGATTAACTCTTAATGACTCTTGCATGGGATAAGATCCTTGCTAGAAATATCTCTATTCTCCTATTCTATTGGTAACAATATTCCCTTGACCAAACAACTTCATAGCAAACCAACATCAACATGTCAACAGCAATTTTCCTCATTGCTCCTCAACTTCCACTATGCAAATCACAAGACTTCAAGAAAGATGCAAGAACCACCAACTCATGAGATTTTTGTCTTCGAACACACATGGTGTCCATAAGTCATAACATGCGAGTTGGAGTAGGAAGGAATGACCAAGTTAAATTGTTTTACAGTACCCAACCCTAGAGGTTGGTGTCCATGCATATGAAAAGAGGTATCATACTATTAAGGTGATATGTGAATCTTTGAAGGTCATGTTCAAAGCTCAAACATTCACAGCCGTTCCAAAAAAATAATTATATATAATAAAATAAGGTCTACTCTTTAATTAATGTGGTGTTTTTTTTTTTTTTTAAATGTTTTAACAGCCTCTTAATGCATCTTAACGAGTCATACCTCTTAATCGGTCAGACGTTTTGGGCGTTCAGACCGTTTGTTTTTTTTTTCCCGTTCAGACGCAGTCAGAGGCAGTTAGATCTTAATGGTCTAGACTTGAGAGGGGTGTCTTAATGCCTCTTGTTGACACAAAATAACCAAAAAAAAATTACTACGAGCAAGCAAATGACATAACAAAAATTAGTAACAAGATTTTCGATTCAGATTCAGACATTTACGCCTCAGATTCAGATTCAGATGTGCGGTTCAGATTCAGAGCCGCTGAATAAACAAACAGCACCTAACTTTAAATCTCTTCAGATAATACTCAATATATATTTTAGTGATATTTCAAAGTGTCACACAAGCTGTGAAATTGAGGAACATAAGCTTATTGTATAAAGTGGGTTAAACTGAATCATTCAGCATAGATAAGAAAGACAATAGATATGCAAGGTTAGATTTACTTCAACATACATGAAAATCAATAATCATAAGCTCATTAAATGAGGTACACCTTTGTTCCACACTCTTATTTTTTATATAATTCTTTCAATTAAGATTGCTCATGATTCTTGCTCAAACCGCCCTTAAGATCAACTTTCAGTTATCCCACTTGCTATGTGATAAGTTTTAGGCTACCTGGAGCTAAAGGTCCCCCCACCCCCATTGAATGCATTAACTTATATCCATCAAGTTTATAATCCATGACATTCATGATTCATCATCAATGTGTGAAAATTAAACTTGTTGATTTTATTCTATTTTGCGCCCGGTAATCAAGCAGTTGGAAGATAAAGCCATAGAAGTACTGCCATGTAGTCCATGGTTAACTAGATCATATATAGCTACGGATTGTTGAGTGAATGACTACAAATTGATATATTTTATAAGCTTGATTATCTCTATCTCTATCTCTAATCTCTAATCTCTAACTACTATAAAGAATTCGAGCTTTTCTATTTATGGAAATCTTAAAAATATTAAGTTTACACACTTACTTCTTATAGCATGGTGTTAGTTTTGCTAGAAAATCAACTTGTAGCGCATACACTTGTAACAACCACCAAACAAAGGTAACAACCATCTGTAAAATCAATTGTGCTAAACTTGCAACAGCCAATATTGCTACATAATAAGAATGCTAAAAATTAGGATGCAGACATTTGGAAATTTGATTTACACACAAAGTGTAGCTACTACAGAATTTGACATACACACAGAGCTTTAAATACAATAACACATCAACAATTCTGCCAAGGACTATTGACGTATAAACTATAAATTTAGTAAATATTTTAGAGTCTACGGAGAAGATAAAGCTCTAGTTCAACCTTAAGATGCCAGAGGCAAAATAACTTACACGTCAGTGAACCTAAAGAAAAGCACCTATAGGATATTGCTTTCAGATTGGTGAACTATCAAATATGAAGTATTTTGGTTACTGAACGATTTTTTTTTTTTTTTTTTCCTTCTTTTTTTTTCCCTAATTTCCCTTAAATTTCTAAACCAGAACATATGTTAATCTTATCTGAAGTGCAATTGAGCCAGAAGTTGCATATCAAGAGCATGAACATAATCAAACTCATATCAGTTATCACTTCCTACAAAACATGAAACAAAAATATCTACGTGACATCAAAGAACATGTAACACATAATTCATATAGAGTAAGATTAAGACTTGAGACCCCATTAGTCATTAAGATTGAATGCTCTCGAATGAGAAGGCCTGGATCTATTATGCACTACACGCATGTAGATTCGATCCCTACTCCCTTAATTAGAATTGATAAAAGAAAACTGATATTGGGCTTTTAGCCACGACCGATAGTTGTGGCTAATAATCCGTAGCTATAGCCACAACTCTAACAAACCTCTAGTGACGACACCCTTAGCCACGAAAAGCCAAACATTTTTAGCCATGACGGTCGTGTTTAAAGCTTTTTGGTAATTATAATTAACAAATGACCATTATAATAATATTATCACTTTTAGCGACGACTCGTCGTCGCTAAAACGTATAATATTAAAATAATATTGTCTCGTTTCTTGTAGTGAAACAATGAAAGTGATCCAAATTGTATTTTATGAAAGACTAGCAAGGTATCCGCGGTTGCGGTGGTAGGTACCTATAATTAAAATTTCCGAAGTACAGTCTCTTTTCGTGTCTACTCTTTCGGCCCCCTTAAAATATTCTCGTATAAGTCTGTTTCATACTTATTGAATGGTCATATATGAGATAATGTTTAATTGTTGGATCCAGAATGAAATATTAAAGGTGGAATTTATGTATTTGTTGGATTGTCAAATCAATATAATTGTATTTGATGTAATATTTTTTTTGTTTGATTTTGATATATAATTGAAGATTTTTATTGAACACATATATACGTTATATCCTGAAAATATTCTCATATAAGTCTGTTTCATACTTATTGAATGGTCATATATGAGATAATGTTTAATTGTTGGAGAATGAAATATTAAAGGTGGAATTTATGTATTTGTTGGATTGTCAAATCAATATAATTGTATTTGATGTAATATTTTTTTTGTTTGATTTTGATATATAATTGATGGTTTTGCTAACAACAACTTAATGGGTGTTGTTTAAGCTTACTTTAAATAACAATGTTTCTAAATATGAACTTACTTGATATTATTACATTTCTTATTAATACTCACTTACCTTAATTATATGTGATGAAATCAAGTATTTATAGAAATTATGAGTTCATATTTGGCAATATTGTTATTTGAGGTAAACTTAAACAACACCCATTGGGTTGTTGTTAGCAATTGAAGATTTTTATTGAACACATATATACGTTATATGCTTTTCAAAAAAACATATATACGTTATATCCTGAAAATATTCTCATATAAGTCTGTTTCATACTTATTGAATGGTCATATATGAGATAATGTTTAATTGTTGGATCCAGAATGAAATATTAAAGGTGGAATTTATGTATTTGTGTATTTGATGTAATATTCTTTTTGTTTGATTTTGATATATAATTGAAGATTTTTATTGAACACATATATACGTTATATCCTGAGCTTGATGAGAAAACTGATGAATGAAAGGCCTATAAAAGAACCAATACAGAAACCCTAAAGCACAGATCGATGCGCGCATATTATAGGATCACGGCCAATGTTCGAAGAGGAGTCAGCGAATATGGCAAATCAGAGTTCTAGTCCACTTAAGAATCACAGTATTGCCTTTGTATCGTTGGTCGGATAAAAGTATTACATTAGGATTTCACGTTGTTGATGCACAATATGGTATCCATCTTAAGTGTTGGAATTTTATATCATAACAATTATGTGTAAACATAAACATAAACATCAAAGCATGCAGCGGAATATAGGATCTAATACTTGTAATTAATTAACCAAAATAAAAGAATATGCGTACATTTGATTTCTAGCTAAACAAGAAATCGATCAACCAAGAACTAGTAAAACCCTAAATAAGGGTTTAGTGTGATTCGACTTCACCTAAGTCGAATGGGAAAAGACACAAGCAAAAGTAGGCTTGTACTCTGTTCTTGTACACATGTATTACAAGCGTTTCAATGAGAAAAGCTAGGTTCTTGATTCACAATAGATTAACCAAACACTTTGTAATGCTCAAGGTTACTCGCAAATCCATTTCTTGGGGTTTCACTCGTCGACCTATGGACAAGAGAGGAGAAAAGAAGAAGTTTGGCCTTCTATTGAAATCAAGTGTACCAAGGGATGAATACATAAGGATGTATTTATAGCCTTAAGGTTGAGATCAAGTTTACAATGGTTTCCGATGTGGGATTCCATTGTTTGGCCATAAACAAGCCCAAGAGATGATTTCTAGAACATTCTCTCGTCTTGTTTCATTTTCTTCGTATCCCGTTGACATATACCGACCGTTAGTCAATTCCATTAATTATTAACGTTCGTTAAGTGTTTATTTGTGAAATTAATAATTAAACATAACTTAATATATTAATTATAAAAACATTGAAACTCATACGTAATGTGTGCAATCCCGAAGTCTCGTGTTCGAAACTGGTCATACGTATATTAATTTATATCCATAAACTTAACAGCTCCCACTTGGATATGCATTAATATAGTAATGACATTGGCTAGTCTAGCATAACACCCCAATGCCCCCAGATCGACCTTGAGTATGGTTTCCTGGAAAAAACCTTTTGATGATTCATCATCATACTTATCCTTTTGTTTCTAATACCACGTTAATATGCATATGGATATAAGTCATTCCATAATTAACTATTATGTTTCTCGTTATTTATAATTGATCAAGATTACCAAATCATCTGAACGTATTCCAGATAAACCTTGGGCATGGCCATGCAAATATCTTGTCAACCCTACGAGGGGCCCAGCAGTATTATACTTCAAAACAAATTTGAAGGAACAAATCCTTTCTTGACTACAAGCATAACCCTTGAACTTTGCATCACCTCTGAAAATAGTCCTTATAACTACCAGTTACGGATAGCGTTAGACTATCTTACAGAAGTCTGAGGATAAATATTCATGATTTACTTTAATGACAAAGATCCATAAAGTACAATCATGTGGTTGGGATCTGTCCTATATTCAATTTATCCATTTATTGAATATCATGTGAATTTGGCATGTCCAACGCATCAATATACTTAAGTATATTCTACCAAAACTCAGATTTGCCTTAATTCAATAATACTCCCATATTATTGATCGACAACGGACCATTTAGAATAACATAAGTTATTCATGGATTTAAACATGCAAATATATGATACAATCTATTATTAATGAAAACAAACGTACCAAGTACTTTATTTCATTGTAAATAATAATTGCTTAACATCCCTTATCCAAATACTAAATAGATCAATGCATGATAATTCTCATTAATGAATTATGTCTCAAGTCATGTCAAACATACTTGTTGACAATGCATAAATCAACTAATTTGATCTATCGAAATTTTGAGAATACTTATTTCAAGAATTTAATTAGTGAAATTCTTGTATGTATGCATTCATCTACCTAGATATTGCCACATAATATTTCATAAAATGCGTGACATCCTCAACCACGAATTTATGACAATTAAACTACCAAACCTTTTATAGTTTAAAGTATTCTAATTCTTTAATGTATAATGCAACTATGCTTATAGTTAAGCATAACTAGTACTCATGGCCATAACTAGGATAAAATCCTACCATGACTAGTATTGAGTGTCATCTCAATCTTATTAGCATCATTGTATGCAAACAACAATATGCTCTTTTAAAAATTCCGTAAACTTTGATATTTATCGTGTAATGTTTGATACCTTCAAATCTTTCAAGATTTGTCAACTATATCAATTACGCAACAATTTGCCATATGGTTCATACTTAGAATTTAGAAGCAACTCCAGGCTAAAGATGTTAATTCTAAATTCAACCATATCCATTACACTTAGTTATCTAATAACTTTCAATTAGATATTAATGTTATCAAATCATCTTTCATCAAGCATGATACAACAAACAACATGATGTACATAATAAATCCTTGTGTCAAACTTAGATTCATGTCATATCTTTTCAAAGATGTGTTTCTATCTAGACTTTCTAATAGTATATCATGTTAATTAGAATCAATTATTTTACCGCTTATGTTTATAACAATAAACATATATTCCAAGGTTGTATGTTTATTTCCCAAATCTTCACGTGAAGTTTCATTCCAAACTAGGACTTAACATTTTAATGTTAATGGAATGTTACAACATATATGAAATAAGAAAATAAATATAACACTCCCACTAGCTTTCAGAAATATTAAGAAGTATCTTATTTTAATTATAAATCAACACTAGGATTTAATAACTAAATATAAGTATATCTCCTAGATGCATGCATTAATCCATTCATAAATGATTGCACTTTGTATACTTCTAAAGATTATTTGAATTCAAATACTCCTTTCAATTACTGATCGTCCTCGCACAAGTAATTACTCAAGAAAGAGTTTTGATATTCCATTGTTAATTTCATATAAATGAAACTAAGAATGACAATCATAATCTTTATATATTTAATGTGCCTAGAAAGAATTTCAATCACAGTTAATTGCTTAAGTGTGATTGATAATCTTTTCACACATAAAATATGTATACAAAATTTTGTCCATTATGATTTATACTCAAAAATTTAAATCTCTAGGATTTTCATTTCCTTTGTAGAAACTCATCATCATTCTATAGTGTAACTATAGAGTTCAAGATTAACTAAGTTTCCAAAACTAGTTATCTTTCTGGACTGCATCTCATCATTCATAGTATGAGTAATTTGCCAAATTCAATATTTGCAATTCATCAACAGGTTTACCATAATCCTGTAACTCATAATCCTCAACATATTATCCAAATATTTGAGATATCCTTGCGGATCTATGAATGAGAATCCCATCATCTTGAGATTTAACATTAACATGTTTAATCCTCATCATGACTTTGCTAGTGTATTTTTAGAAGATTATATATCTAGTAATTTTATCTTATCAAGATAAAACTCCCACTTGCCTTTTGCAATTTATAGATTATCTATAAATACTTAGCAAGTAGAGCAACACAAAATTGTTCTCTTTTAGGACATTACAAATACATATTGACAGTTCCTTCCATCAAGTATGTTAATAACCTACTCAAAAGTAGTTTAACAAATTCAGAACTTCAATTTTAAGACTTAATGAGATTCATCATATTTCATAATAAATGGTGTCTTATTAATCTTCTAGGTTGGAGTCTAATTGAGTATATACTACTCAATTTCCTAACCTTGATAACTTTTGGAAGAATAGAAGATATAGTTATCTTTAATCAAACAATATTACAAGAGTTTGATTTTCCTAACAGAACATACCATAAACATTATGTATTTCATTAGGATTATTGTAAGTTAATCTTACAATATGTAAGATAAATATATTTCGTTTTGGCTTGCCTATTCACCAACTAAGTCAAGTTAATGGTATAATAGATTTTTCAAGCCAATTTCATGCTATATAACATAAGTACTTTTTAACCAAGTAACTTCATGTTCATGTTTTAACAAGAAGACATAAACTGTTATAATCCCAATATACGTTATAAATCATTGATCAACTCAATGACTTCTTGTATATGTCTTTAAAAAACATAACAAGTTAACGTCTTACTTTATTTATAATTCTTACATCAATAAAAGACTTCATATTTATATCTTTACAATAAAATATAAACATGTTTAACTAAAGTAATCATGAACACCACAATTTTGGTTTCAATAGTATTTCAAGTTAATTTATTACTTCATATATTTATGACATTCCAACATAAACATTCAAATTTGAAGTAGTATTAGATTACTTCATTTATTTATGTCATTACAATAATACATAAATATTTAGTTTGAAGTAGTCTTATTATCATATTGACACTTGTTCTAATAATTATCTAATTTAGAAACTCGCAAATTAACACAGTTTCATTACATCAGTAGATCTGCTAAAAATGAAAGTATGTAATTTACCTTGTCATTAATATCTATGTCAAGGTCTCACTTACGCTAGATATTAACTCCAAGTGTTCTATTAATTAGATGTGAATAAAACACATTAGAGCATTAATCTCTTACCTTGCAGTCAAGAGAATCCTTTAAATCATATTCTTTTGTGTTGTTGCTTGCACACAATAAAGATTTCTCCCACTTGTGCATGGAACAACATCATGTATCAGATAAACAACACGTCAATCGTTTGTTTATGTGATCAATATGATTGTGTCATAGATATTAGTAGATATAGGACCACCTTGTCTAGTAAGGAAGCGTACATGACTATCCTTAAAACCACAAGTGTCTATAATTGGAAAGTAATTATCTCAAGAGATTCTAGAGATAATCTGGGTCACTACCAAGATATCAAAGCTTGTAGCACCCACTGAATTACAGATCATTACATTAATATATATAATTCAGTAATTACAATACAATGCTCCCACTGGATTTGACTACATTATAAGTGTTTCATAACCAGTAAAAGTAAATAGTGTGCTGTTTACTTTCCTACACCTTTGAGAAATTTCATACGTAACAATTACTTGGGTACTAAAAGAATGTATTCTACTTTGTGAATGATGGATTATCCATCAATGCATTAACTTGAAAAAATTGGGCATGCAATTTCTTCCTTAATTTGACTACCATCCCCACAATGGTATGTAGGGGTGTAAATGATCCGAGCCGAGTTGAGTTTTGGCCTAAACGAGCTAGGCTCGTTTATTAACTACTCGGCTCGAGCTCGAATAAACTTTTATAAATTGGCTCGAGCTCGAGCTCGAATAATTTTTTCTTGTTCGAGCTCGAGCTCGAAACTCGTTTAAAATTTTTAATTTTTTTTGTAATCCTACAATAAACTAACTTTCAAGCTTAAGATACTCGTATAAAAGACCGAACTTGATAGGCTCATTTATTAACACAATCTCAAGCTCGATAGCTTGTTTACAATTAAAAAAAAAGTGTTCAGATGCTCAAACTAAAGTTTATGTAAATTATAATAAAGACTACCTTTTCATTTAAAGCACAAGAGTGTATAATACTCATACTTATATTTTTTATAATTTTGAATAAATGTGGTTCCTTATGAAAATTAAAATGGATCTTTTTATAGTGCCCATATCTATTCACTTTTCTTATTATTTTCAATGTGGGATACTTTTTCATCTTTTTTCTTTGAGTAGGCAATATACAACTTGTACACAAAATTTTTAAAACATAAATATTATATCATTACATTTTCTATTATAATTATAATTCTTAATTAAAAATTATTTAATGAGCTTAATTAAATTAAGAAGAGAGATATAAAAGCAAAGCCCAAAGAGTAAGATTGACATAACTTTGAAAGTGTCTATAATCAGAAGCTAACAAAGTTTAATATTTTCATATTTATTATTTTGAATTAAAATTAAATTATCAATACTTATTAAAACGTAAGAATAATGTTAGAGAAAAAGTTAGATGTTTGGCTCGATTAGCTCGTTCGACTCGTTAAGCTCGACAAGTTCGATTGGCTCGTTCGACTCGAGTAATTAAACGAGCTTTCGAACAAGCCGAGCCGAATATTGCCTTATAAAAGCTCGGCTCGTTTAACTAAACGAGCACAATCTTTTGTTCGAGCATGACAATATGTAGGCTCGAGATCGAGTTAATCGAGCTCGAGCTCGAGTAGCTCGTTAAAAGCTCGACTCGTTTACACCCCTAATGGTATGTAGCATCTTTAATTGGTCAAAGCACAACAACTAGACAAAGTATGCTAATTTGCCTTTTACCAATTTTTGCGGTAACTAGTCTAGCTTCTAATTTTAATAACACATAAAACGTGCAATTTTCTTAACTATTAAAAATTTGCTATGAGTTATTTCTTAGAATTAAGACAATTCTAATTTTCCTATCATACCTTTCTCATTCATGAAAAGGAATAGGATTAAGTCTCACTCTTCTCAAAGAAAGTAGACTAGGTTTATTCTTTTAGTAAAGTTGACTATATCCAAAAACCCCTACGGGTGTAGATCAAATTACCACTAAAAGAATGCCCCACGTTTACGGTTTTAACGTTGCATTAATACATTAAAAGAATTTACAAAATTCAATTTTAGTATTTTCGATAATAAAATCTTTCAAGAAAATTAAATACCCATGGTAAATAACATTTAACCATTTAATTTTCACTGAAAACTAGAATCCAAATTGACATAGTTTCATCACATCAGCTTTGGCTGCTAGTAATGAAAGTACTCAATAAGGTACGAGTCGAACTCAATTATCAATCTCAAATTGCAATTCCTAGAATTATGGGATTTACATATTTTGCCAACCTTAGTTGCAAATGTAAGCATGTTTTATCCCCATCTTTATGCCTTGAGTGACTAGTCCATCTTACTATCAACTCAATTAAGTTAACCAACTTAAAAAACTTGCAAATTAACATAGTTTCATTACATCAGCTTTGACTGCTAGTAATGAAAGTATGTAATTTACCCTTTGATTACCATCCATGCTCGTCCATCTTACGACAAATGGAAATAGTAATCTCAGGTGTTTCCGTTTCATTGGATGGCATATAACTTAAATTAAGGGTAATAATTTTGATGTGTGTAATCAAAAAATATGTACAAAGATGTCATGCATTCATCTTGTATCATATGTTTCATGTAAAAACTTTTACTCATTAGTTTCTTTACTAAGCTTAAATCAACAAAGTTTTAATTGATGGCATTGAAAAACTTACAACTTTGCCTTAAGATGCTTCGTACATATAATGGTTGTACTTGGTAAGTCTAATTTGACGCACAAGCGGGCGGAGAGACAGAATGGAGTCTCTTTAAGGCCACAATTTAATGCGAAACCAACCTTAAACCAACCTTATAGTTTGTCAACATTAGGTCCGACTTTCGACCATTTTTGTACAGTTGCATCAATCAATTAAAAGTTTAAGATTTTTAAAGCTTAAAACCATGTTTCACCATTATTAAGTCTAGTTTAATTTTTATTTTTAAAATTACCCTTTGCTTACTATCATGTCATAACATATATAAACAAATAGCAATTAACAAAAATAAAACAATAAACGACATAAATAATGGACATGCTAAATAAATCAATTAACATGTATATATTGATCCTAAGACTCCCATTGGTTTTCGAGCTAGGTACCAATGGACCACATACACCAATTACTTGGTTGCGTAAGTCCTACGATAAATATATACAAGAACACACATAATTGATTGTGACAATTCAAATAGGGTCTTCCCTAATAACATAATTAATTAACCTTTTAGTAACTATAAATTGTCAATACAATTTTATTACTAAAAATCCCTAATTAATTTGTATAAATTGCCAACCATAGCATGTAATCAAGAAAAGCACGTAACAATTACTACAATTCAAATATAATCCATGACAAAACATGCATGTTTTCATCATGGATTCCACATAGCACTTATTATAAACATAATCAAGTCTATCTTACGCATATAAATTAATGACATATAACAAATATTCATTAATTAAACACATAAAAAATATTGCATACATCCTAGGGTTTCTATAACTTTTCAAAACCTAAAAAAAAAAAAAAAAAAAAAAAAAAAAAAAAAAAAAAAAAAAAATTCGTTGAACAGTAACTTTCGAAGAACAGTACTTTCGACAAAAAAAAATAAATAAAGGTTTTTTTTTTAAAAAAACTTAGAAACCTCAAAGTATGCAATAATCAATTAACAATACAATTTTATGTGTTTCGGTAATTAATTACACAGTATTAACGGCTTTTGATGCCACTGTTGGAATTTTATATTAACATAATAACAATTATCTGTAAACATAAACATAAACATCAAAGCATGCAGCGGAATATAGGATCTAATACTTGTAATTAATTAACCAAAATAAAAGAATATGCGTACCTTTGATTTCTAGCTAAACAAAAAATCGATCAACCAAAAACTAGTAAAACCCTAAATAAGGGTTTAGTGTGATTCGACTTCACCTAAGTCGAATGGGAAAAGACACAAGCAAAAGTATGCTTGTACTCCGTTCTTGTACACATGTATTACAAGCGTTTCAATGAGAAAAACTAGGTTCTTGATTCATAATAGATTAACCAAATACTGATGAAGCGAAAAGTGTACCGCTTTTAAGGGGTCATTTAAGCCCTAAATCGTATTTATTTGATCAAATATCGCCTTAAATCGTTCCTTTTGTCATTTTAGGTACTTTTGAGGAGAAATCTGGAAAAGGAGGCATTTTGGACGTTTTTGGAGCATTAAAGTGAAGAAAACGGCAAAGTCTCAAGAATCGGCTGAAAGTCACCTTTGACGGCGTCACATTTAACTCTGGACGGCGTCATGCCTTGGCAAGAAAAGTTGGACGTGAAATTTACTCATGACGGGCCAGTGAAAATAGCATGTGAATTCTGACGGCGTCACGCTTTAACTTGATCAAGGGCGTCACGGCTTAAATCATAAGGGGACGGCGTCACGTTCATGGTTCGACGGCGTCAAGCCTTGATAAGCCAGAATGGATTTTGGAAGAGCTAAAGAGGGACGGCGTCAAGAAGGTCATCCGGGAACCCTAAAAGCGGCGAGGTGACGGCGTCACACTCCATAAGGTGACGCCGTCAGATCCAAAAATCTATATATAGTTTTCTAATTTTTTGTCATTAGGGAGAGCTTAGTGTGTGGAATTTTGGGAGAAAACCCTAGGACGAATTCAGCTCCTTTTTCAAGGCTTTTTGCCTTGAGATCTTCCATGTTTCATTGAAAGATAAGTTATCAATTAATCATTCAATATGTCTATGTGTTGTTTGATTCTATCTTATTCTTGTCTTTTGTTTAACATGTTAGGCTAAATTTATCTTGTGTTTGCTTAGATCTAATGAAACCTAGCTATTGATTATTGGTTGTTAGTGTGTTGTTAGTTGTATTGGATGATTGTTTATCTATGTTAGGCTTAAGAAAACTGGCTAACTTCCTATTCGGTAACTTGCTTGAACGTCTTAAGAAACATGAACCAAACGCGTACTAAAGGTTTTTATGGTTGTATTTAATGCACAAGCGAATTCTAGTGATCCCATGTTAGGAGCTTCCTAGCCGGCTCGACATAGGAGTGAAGTAGGAGCTTGTAGAGTTGGGGAAGTAAGTACGCCACCCCACGAATGGTATTAAGGAATACACCCGTCATCCACGCAACTAATACACACTAATTAACCGGTAAAAGATAGTTAGGGAGTAAGGAAATCTAAGTAAACACATTTCTCTACACATAAGTTTCTCACCACATTTTATTTTCAGTTATTTATTTTATTTGCATTCGTAGTAATTTGGGTTAGTTGACTAGCAACTAATTCCGCCCACTCCTTCAAACCCGAGATTTTACTTGCTTTCATAAAATTATAAAAACATAAAAAAGAATCTTCCTCAACCCTTAGACCTAATTAGAGTAGCCTTTCATACCTAACGAACACTATTCCCTGTGGAGAACGATCAATCCCCCGTACTTACCACTACACTATACTACATCGGTCAGGTACACTGTCTGGTGGGGTTGTAAGCCTCTTGAGATCCCTCGAGAGGTAAAACCTGTTGTAAGGTTACAAAACCACGCAATCAAGTTTTTGGCGCCGCTGCCGGGGAATAGTTATTGTTTAGGTTGAATTTTTATTTCTATTAGGTCTACTCATTAGATTCCTTTCTAGTGAGATTTTTATTTTATTTTTCTAGGTTTTCTTTAGTCTATCTTATTTCTTTGTACTTTTGTTTGTGATACCTTCCACTTACCGCATGAGTAACATTGGTCATTTGATCCCTGTTATTCGTGTTTTTCGCCGTGCAAATTTTCAACTACCCGTTCCCGCCCCCATAGTAGCAAACAACAACCTTTCACCCGACCACCACTTTGGTAACAATTCTGAGATGGAGGAGTCTGACCATGAGAATGACTATGTTAGTCCATTTTACTACTCAGACTCCGATGAGGATATCGGTAATGGAGAAGTAGTTAACGAGGAATGGGGAAAAGAGGAAATTGATCCTTTTAAGTATGTTGACCCTAGGACTAAGATCGAAAAGGATAGCCTCTTTAACATGCAATTCCCGTGTAAAATTGGTTATCATGATTTTTATGCTTATCTTAACTCATCTTTGCCTATGAACATTATCTCTCGCGCTAATTATAATAAAATCATGGTAGATGAGCTTGAATATCAAGGAGATAACATTGTTGCTAGGATTAAGCCACTACACGTGTTCGTAGGAAGTTTTGTGTATTTGGTGGATTTTATGGTTATGGAGAATTTAGGAGAATTTATCGATGACAAATTAACCCAAGTCATTTTTGGAGAACCCTTCAAAAGGTTGACCAACCTTGACGAAAAACTTGTGGACGGGTTAATTACATTCTCGGATGGGGATGAAGATTTTGTCTATCAAATGCCCCGAGCACATCCTAGGTTTAAGAACTACCCCATTGAATCTTGCAATAGAATTATGCCTATCGACTTGTTAAGTGAGAATGATAAGAGGAAGGGGCTCAAATATCCACATGAGAAAAATAAGAGATATTATCATGGATGTTTGGAGCTGAATGATGAATACAAGAGAGATGAGGCAACAATTAGATGGCTCACACTCGGATACGTGAGCATAAGCGACACAAGATGAGCCTTACTTTGAGTCTAGCTACAAGACTCGTTAATAAAGAAAAGCGCTTCTTGGGAGGCAACCCAAGCTTTATTTGTTTTATTTGCTTTGTGTGTTTATTTATTTGTTTGTTTGATTTTATTTGCTTCCGTATGTGTGTTTAATTTTTATTATTATTGATTCATGTTAAAAACTAATTTGTGAAAATGCTTTATGTTGTTTTTAACTTCGTCTTAACTACATATAAAGGTATTTTGCAAAAGATAAGTGTAAGGGAAATCTAAATCGGTTTATTAGAACACAAATGAACATGAATCATAATAATAATAAATTAGCATACATATTAGTATTTGTTTGAGTCAAATGCTTGTATCGAGTCATAATGATGTTTTGCAGGATTTCCAGGAAGTAAGGTAAAGGTTTTTCCAGAAATTTTCCGGAAACTTAAAATGAAAATTTTTGTCAGGTCATTTCTGACGGCGTCAGGGGTTATAACCAGACGGCGTCAGATTTAATTTCCAGAAATTTTTGAAAGTTTTGTTTTCATAAAAAGTTTTTATTAAAATCTCCAACTTATAATCTCCAGGAATCTGCAAAATTATCATTCCACAAGCATTATATCCTTATATATAGATTTTTCCCGCCGATGTTATGCAGGTTTTCGTGTTTGTTTTCTCAGGTTTAACAGGTTATTTTGGACAAGGAGATGTTTATGGAATCAAGCTTATGGCGATGCATTAGTCATGGAGCTTCAACATTCTCTTTGGAGGAAGATTTAACCGTGTAATTTCATTATCCACCGAGCGAATCAGGGGAGTATTTGATTTCATTCTTTTACTTTATGCTTTTACATCTTGTTATTTGAACATTGGGGACAATGTTCATCTTAAGTGTAAGGGGGGTAAAAGTACGATTTTAGAGAATGCCATTGCGCTTGATTTTTGTTTGTTTGATAGTAGATGTGTAATAAAACTAAGATAAATACTTGTTAGGGCAATTTTAGTGCCAAATTTAAAATTTTTTACAACATATAGGAGTGAAACTTTGATCTTAATGAGCGTCTCACGGATAGGAGTTATATAACTAGCACAAAAGCCGTACCACTAAAAAAATTTTCCACCCCAAATATGTGAGGTTCGCCCCTAGAATTGGTAGGAAAAGCATTTATGCTATGATGTGTGTACCGGTAGCACTTAGATTCTAGAACTTGCGTTAGGACCATTCCAAGGCCACAAGTGAGACTACATTCGTGTAGTTAGATTTACTACATGATAAGAGGCATTAGGATTAACCCATTGTTTTACACCTGTGTTTTTGTTATAATTACTTTGGCTACATTGGTCAAGTAATTCTCCCACACCCTTTGCGTTGTACTCATTTTTAGTACACGATACCCCTAGTACACCCCTCAGAGCCTATCTTTTCGTTTCGACCTTTAAGCATTTTACTTAAAGGAAGAATTTGTTACACCCCACTTAAATGTACACCTAAATCGCCTTAGCCTACCTTGTATGCACTCATTTTTAGTGCATTATTGTGACAACATTTGTTTAAACCCTAAGTTAATTATCTAGTTGATTACATGGTTGCTAAGTCGAGTCATATCCTTGTACATATTGTTTTGGAACGATTGGGACTCATGGGTAAAGTACTAGTGTAATGGAGTAATGGGGAAGAACATCATTTATTATCCCCATATGTGCTAAATGTTTTAAAAGTACTCCAAGTTTTTCAATTATCTTAATTCGAGTAATTAGAATAGTTATTTGTAAAGTTATGTAAAAGTTCAAGTGTAAGGGGAATGCAACGCCCCTATGATGTATTATTTTGGATGGTAGGGTAAAAGTGTATGCAAAAAAAAAAAAAAAAAAAAAAAAAAAAAAAAAAAAAAAAAAAAAATCAAGAAAAACACAAAAAAATGAGAAAATGAAAAATAGAAAAAACATACGGACTACCATCCCGTTTCATTTTATGTTTGTTTTATATTTTTGTTATTTTGTTATTTCGTTTCTAGCTTAAGATCGAGTCTAGTCTTGGCTTAGCAACATTGTATAGTACATGTAATTGATCAAGATCTTTAACTCGCCACCAGTAAAATATCCTTTATCCAACAAAACCGTGTTTTCCTTTTCCCTACACCTAACGTTATAACCCATTTAAAAGCCCTCTTTGATAGTTTATCTTAGGTGCTTACGCCTAGTGGAGGAGGTTTTCGATCCTTTCCCAAGCCTATGGTAATCTATTTGCTATGACAGGTAGTGAGAGATATTATCCGTTTTCATTTATGAGATTTATTTTGATGACACTTGAGAGATGTGAGTATCTAAACACTACTTGTGAGGTGCTAGTTTGTAATCTCCGTGCTTATTATGATTGAAGTGGAACGATTATTTGTTGTAATTACTTTTATGTTTGCGTTAAATGACCCCTAACTTGTATTTTAATTAGAATAAAAGCGCATTTGCTTGAGGACAAGCAAATCTCAAGTGTAAGGGTATTTGATGAAGCGAAAAGTGTACCGCTTTTAAGGGGTCATTTAAGCCCTAAATCGTATTTATTTGATCAAATATCGCCTTAAATCGTTCCTTTTGTCATTTTAGGTACTTTTGAGGAGAAATCTGGAAAAGGAGGCATTTTGGACGTTTTTGGAGCATTAAAGTGAAGAAAACGGCAAAGTCTCAAGAATCGGCTGAAAGTCACCTTTGACGGCGTCACATTTAACTCTGGACGGCGTCATGCCTTGGCAAGAAAAGTTGGACGTGAAATTTACTCATGACGGGCCAGTGAAAATAGCATGTGAATTCTGACGGCGTCACGCTTTAACTTGATCAAGGGCGTCACGGCTTAAATCATAAGGGGACGGCGTCACGTTCATGGTTCGACGGCGTCAAGCCTTGATAAGCCAGAATGGATTTTGGAAGAGCTAAAGAGGGACGGCGTCAAGAAGGTCATCCGGGAACCCTAAAAGCGGCGAGGTGACGGCGTCACACTCCATAAGGTGACGCCGTCAGATCCAAAAATCTATATATAGTTTTCTAATTTTTTGTCATTAGGGAGAGCTTAGTGTGTGGAATTTTGGGAGAAAACCCTAGGACGAATTCAGCTCCTTTTTCAAGGCTTTTTGCCTTGAGATCTTCCATGTTTCATTGAAAGATAAGTTATCAATTAATCATTCAATATGTCTATGTGTTGTTTGATTCTATCTTATTCTTGTCTTTTGTTTAACATGTTAGGCTAAATTTATCTTGTGTTTGCTTAGATCTAATGAAACCTAGCTATTGATTATTGGTTGTTAGTGTGTTGTTAGTTGTATTGGATGATTGTTTATCTATGTTAGGCTTAAGAAAACTGGCTAACTTCCTATTCGGTAACTTGCTTGAACGTCTTAAGAAACATGAACCAAACGCGTACTAAAGGTTTTTATGGTTGTATTTAATGCACAAGCGAATTCTAGTGATCCCATGTTAGGAGCTTCCTAGCCGGCTCGACATAGGAGTGAAGTAGGAGCTTGTAGAGTTGGGGAAGTAAGTACGCCACCCCACGAATGGTATTAAGGAATACACCCGTCATCCACGCAACTAATACACACTAATTAACCGGTAAAAGATAGTTAGGGAGTAAGGAAATCTAAGTAAACACATTTCTCTACACATAAGTTTCTCACCACATTTTATTTTCAGTTATTTATTTTATTTGCATTCGTAGTAATTTGGGTTAGTTGACTAGCAACTAATTCCGCCCACTCCTTCAAACCCGAGATTTTACTTGCTTTCATAAAATTATAAAAACATAAAAAAGAATCTTCCTCAACCCTTAGACCTAATTAGAGTAGCCTTTCATACCTAACGAACACTATTCCCTGTGGAGAACGATCAATCCCCCGTACTTACCACTACACTATACTACATCGGTCAGGTACACTGCCTGGTGGGGTTGTAAGCCTCTTGAGATCCCTCGAGAGGTAAAACCTGTTGTAAGGTTACAAAACCACGCAATCACAAACACTTTGTAATGCTCAAGGTTACTCACAAATCCCTTTCTTGGGGTTTCACTCGTCGACTTATGAACAAGAGAGGAGAAAAGAAGAAGTTTGGCCTTCTATTGAAATCAAGTGTACCAAGGGATGTATTTATAGCTTTAGGGTTGAGATCAAGTTTACAATGGTTTTCGATGTGGGATTCCATTGTTTGGCCATAAACAAGCCCAAGAGAGGATTTCTAGAACATTCTTTCGTCTTGTTTCATTTTCTTCGTATCCCGTTGACATATACCGACCGTTAGTCAATTCTATTAATTACTAACGTCCGCTAAGTATTTATTTGTGAAATTAATAATTAAACATAACTTAATATATTAATTATTAAAACATTGAAACTCATACGTAATGTGTGCAATCCCGAAGTCTCGTGTTTGAAACTGGTCATACGTATATTAATTTATATCCATAAACAACTTAACATGGGATAAAATTCTATAGAGTTATATATGATCGAATCACATGGCATGGGTTTCTACTTTCTTGCAACCATTATCTTTCATCTACTTCCCTGTTTTAAATGCATGCCAACAATATAAATCAACCATATCTATTCAGAATCCAAAGAGGTATGCATACCAAAATCAATTAACATCTCGGCAATTTTCTTCTTTGCCCCTCGCCTTCCAATATGTAAGTCACAATACTTTAGATTAGATACAAGAACCACCACTCCATGTCGAAAATCAGCGTTAAACACCAAATTCATTACGAGAAACATGTTAACAACATGTGACATGATAGGAGAAGCTGGCACTCGTGCATTCGAGCATGTTGCTATGAGAGCAAAAGCAAAAAGTCTGAAACGAATGAATGTAACCACTGTTCTTGATTCGCTGACCAACTTTGCTACTCCGTTGATATATCATGGTGCTATGCTCTTGAAATCCTCATCTTCAAACATATATGGAGGAAACAAACTTAAAAGACCTAACTTGCCATTTGGTCTAAGAAGGTATGATCAGTTGCATGGTATCCAACAGGACATGAGGTTACGTGTTTTTTCCTATATATTTTGCCAAGTATTTACGAATCATTTAATTCATGTCTTGTCAAGAAGGTTTCATATTTGTGTGTAGTGTTTTGCTATTTGTGTGTAGTGTTTTGCGTGAAGTTGGAGTAGGAGGAATTAGGATTTTCCATTTGAAAATTAAATGGTGAAACAGTCAAAGCCCCTTAATTTACTTTCGCAGACTCGATCAATTGCTCCCTCTTTGACTGTTTAAAAAAAAAAAAAAAAAAAAAAGAGGAGAAAATGTTGTCTTGTTTCAAAAAAAGATACAAAAATAACACCTTTTTTTTAAATGGTTATGTGCGAATGTTCGACTCCATTGAATATGCAACAAGTGTCCAGTTTTTTTAATAATAAAAGTACATTTGATTTGATATCTTGTCTTTTACTCCCTCCGTCTCAATTTATTTGTCAGGAGAGAGAAAACACAAAGTTTAATAAAAGTGGGGCCACTTTAATTTTCAACCACCAAAATGAAATATTTCTCCACTAGATTCTCTAGTTTTTACTAAATAAGGAAAGTGGACAATTAATTTGAGACATCCATAAAAAAAAATATGGACAATTAAATTGAGACGGATGGAGTATCAAACATATTAAAAGACCAAATTACCCTCAATTTTATATAAAATACTCCCTCCGTCTCAATTTATTTGTCCATATTTCCCTTTTTGGATGTCTCAAATTAAATGTCCACTTTCCTTATTTAGTAAAAACTAGAGAATCTAGTGGAGGAATATTCCATTTTAGTGGTTGAAAATTAAAGTGGCCCCACTTTTATTAAACTTTGTGTTTTCTCTCTCCTGACAAATAAATTACCCCCAATTTTATATAAAATACTACTAGTATCTCTCTTTTGCTCAAAAAAAAATATCTCTCTCACCTAAACCACCCACCACACATACTCCACCACCACTTTTTCTCTCTCAAAAATTCCGGCAAGCCTCCACCACCTCAAATATACCCACCACCAAATCCCATTGGTTGGCGGCTGCCACCAAAAATTCCGGCCAGCCACCACCACCTTATACCCACCACCAATTACGAGCCACCAATTAGATCTATTAAAAAAATCCAAACTTGTGTAATATATAGATCTATCAAAAAAGAAAAACAAAAAACCTTAATATATTTCAAAAAATTATAATTAATTGAAGGTTTTGGTGATTGTGGGTCTTGGTTATGGGTTTTCGATGGTGCCGCCTGTGATGTGAGGTGGCGGAGATTTTGAGGTGGGGGTCTTGGTGGTGGCTGTTGAGAGGTGATGGTGGTCGGCGGTTGTCAATTGCTTATTTAAATTAAGGTTGAACTTTGCTCTCATTTGTGTAATAAGATCACATGGCTTGGGAAAATATGTTGACCAACTTAAATCTTTATGCAGTGCGTAGTGTTTGTTTGTTGTAAATATTAAAGATTATAAAAAAAAAGGGAAATGGTTGGTGAGCGAATAAAAGTGGGTTGTGTATGGATTTGATGTGTTAAAATCATTGAAGTAATTTGGAGTGTATGATGGAATTATCGCCGGAATATATGAGTATCGCCGGAATCTGAAAATAAACCGAAGTCGCATATTCGCACATTTAATGGGGTAGCACAATCGCACATTTAATTAACTCTTATTTTATAAGGGTAAATAAGTAATTTTATAAGAATAAAAAAAGAATATTTGGGAAAACACTCACTTACCAATATAGTTTATTATTAAAAAAGTTGACACTTGTCGCGCATTCGCACATGACCATTTAAAAAATGAGTATTATTTTTGTACTTTTTTTTTAAATAATGCAACTTTTTCTCTTTTTTTGAGAATTTGCGCTTAGTCTTATGACTTTTATCCATGCATGGCCTTTAAGATTCGTTCACTTCTAGCTTTTCTTTTTTCTTTTTTTTTTTTTTCTTTTTTTTTTTTTTTTCATGTATGGATTATCTAAAGCTATAAATGTATCTATGTTCCCAAAATTTTAAGGTACAATATACCAAATAAATGACTACTCGAGATGTTTTTAGTTTTCAAAGAAGTGGTCCAACACGTCCAAGTACACGACGTTTAAAAAAAAAAAAAGGTTTGGTTTGTAAATTGGTTTATTATTAAGATTTAGATTTAGATTTAGATTAATATTTGGATTTAATGTAGAGAGAAAAAAAAATATAATAAGTGAATTATATAATATTTTTAAGATTAAAAAGATAACAGAAAAGTGTTATAAATGAGAATTTCAACACGCGCATTGCTGCGGAGTGTCTGTAAACGACACTATTGCATGCACCGGAAATATTAGTTCTTTCTAACAAATGAATTGCAAATTCGAAAATGTGTGATTCTTTCCGACATTCTAGCTTCTCTTTAGTGACGATTCATCAGATAATATAAAGATATACTGATTTTGCATAAATGAACGTGAAAAAATTAAATGAAAATAAATAAATAAAATAAAAATACATCTCACCTTTAAATATTAGATAAGATACATATAAAGTTACACAAAATCGTTTCATTTCTTCTCAGCTATAGTTCCTCTAGGTAAGATACTAATAAAGTTACACAAAATCAATTTCACTTCTTCCTGGATTTAATTTGTGCTGAATGCTGATCTGCAGGAGAGTTTATCTTGTCATCTTAGGAACCAAAAGCCTTGTCATTATGGTAGAAAACAAGTATTGTTTTATCTTCTGATAAATCCGGAATAACTGCTTAGGAGTATTCAGGTGCAAGAATTCTTTCACTATTTTCCTCAAAGAACTATTTAGATATAAGCATTTTTAGACAACATACAGCCGTACAATCATATGTTTGGCATGACTTCATTAGGTGCTTATACAATCTAGAGGTTCCACTTCCTCTTGCAACCCCACCCTCCCTCCCCCACAACATCCATGATATCATACTTTTGAACTTCTAGCCGTTAACCTTACCTGAACATCGCTTTACAATGTTCAGATAACCATTTACAAAACGATATCCTAAATAATAAAATGAACAGGGTCTCAGCAAGCGGAGATATAATATGTTGCATTGAGTTAAAACATACCAAGTAATCGAACCATCATTGCCAAGTAAGTATCACCAAAATTAGATATACGATAACAACCCGTAAGAGTATATAGGAAAACGCTTCAGGTTAAACAAATGGTTGATGACTTAAATTACCCATAAGAATATATGGAAAAACGTAGAAGCTTAAAATAATGGCTGATACTTTAAAGTACTGGTGGTGGTAGTAAAGTGAAACGAAAACAATAAATAGCATACCTTAACAAATCCATTTAGGCAAGGAAGCTATTGGTTATTTTGTACACTTCATCTAACTAAGCAGCCGAACTTTTTCCTCTTCCGCTTACGGTTTCTGCAGCAGACGTTTATCGTTTGGTTTTTGCGAAGCACACAACGTCAACTACCTTGCAACATTCAAAGCGTCCTTTAATCTAGATCTCTTTGCTCCTGTCACTATAAATACACTTCTTGAAGCATCAATTTCAACTGATGATGGTGGATTAGTGACAGATGTTTAAGCCCACTAACTCAATAGATTATTATATTAATGGCTTCAATCGTCTCGGTTCGTGAATAGTCTCGGTTCAAGCCGCAGCTCCACATTGCACCCAAGTCGTCCCCTCCCTCGAGCCGGTCTCCAAGTCAGCAGCTTCAGAATAGTGTCTTCTATCGTGAGCAGGGACCAGATCGTTGATGACTATGCAAGTGAAACCGAAACAATGAGATTAAAGATTATTCTAACTTGCAAGTATTCTACTTTATGGCAATATCTAAATGTAGTGTTCAAATTTGTAAGCAGGTTTTGTCCAATGTCTCCTGTTATGAGACTCGTGTAATTTCTGCGTTGGCTCAGATGCTGTGTTGGCAACAAAGGACGACTGCATCTTACATATGGCAGTTTGTGCCACGCCAAAATTAAGAGGGACCAGCTGACATAATCATCATTGCCAACCAACCTATCACCCAAATTAGGTACGCAAAAACAACCTACAAAGTATACGGCAAATAAATATTCTTTAACTAATGTCGCCTAGTCTAAAACAACCTGCTCCCTTGTGTTCTGGAGCTACCCAATTAATCAAGGCATACCTCATGACGAAAATTCTTAGTGAAACATCATACAAAACCTTTAAATTGATTCCATCTCCCGCACCCCAACATTAGTATGCCCAGCTAACATTTCTTGGACACCCTAAATACCAAAAACAACAAACTATTAAAAATTGGAGCAAGAATATTTATGCCTGGCCTCGGATACGAAATCAGGTACAAAACAGTAGACTAATCGAATGACCAAACCATCATTAGTTATATGTTTACTGAAAACTTTTGGATGCGTCGTGCACAGAACTCCCACGATATCAACAGCAGCTGCAACCTGTAAGCATGACTTCAGATATAAGAGCAACTCCTTAATAAGCTTTGGAGCTCTAAAGATGACTAAAAACTTGTGGAACTCTAAAAATACAACAATACCACATAACCCTTATAACATCAAGAAACAACTACGCGTTGCCAAAAACAACGACATGCGGACGACATTTTTATTAAAAAAAACAAACAAACATCCACATAACCCTTATCATTTTCATCAAAGTCGAGTCAATATCGCACTTAACCATCCCAACATTTTACACAGACCCAAAAAACAAAACTTCAAAGATTATAAAACAAAAATTCTAGCACTCATAACTACAAATCACAATCTAAAAGATATCAGAAAGCTCAAATAAACACAAACCAACATTCAGAAATCCACCAATTGAAAACAAAGTAATGAAACAATTATGAAAGAAAATCAAAAGCAAATAAAACACAATTTGTAGGACACCGCATAAGTTCAGCACACATGACATGCATGAAGCTCATCACAGAGCATAAACAAACACAAACACATATCCACTAAACCAATAATTGCATACAAACTTAAAAGAAACCGAAACACCATTCGTTTACCACAAACACACATGATCACATATCAAGTCCATCACAAAGCATAAACAAACACAAACATATATCCACCACTCCACCAATAGCATAAAAAACTAAAAGAAACCGAAACACCATTTATTAACCAATCAGAAGGCAATCTGACTTCTACCTCAAACAGGTCTCAAATAATGGTGACATAATTCAACAACTTCAAAATATTTCCAACACTTTTAAAAGGTAATTGATCATCAGATATGTTACGCCCCGTGCTCGCTTAGACCAAAAATTTAAAACTTTTAACGCGGAAATGCTCGATTTTTACAGACATCTAGTTACTCTTTTGACCACTGACAAACATCTATAAATATTCAGACATTGAGACTATTTTTAAATGAAACTAGACTCAATTACCTTCAAAATGATGGGTGGCACGACCCGTGACGACCTACGGATTAAAAGATATGATTTTTTAAAGTTTACCAAAATCTGTCCAAATTAAACCGAAATTTAGGAATTTTGGTCCCAAACCGAAATTTCACCCTTTTTCACAATAAACAACCCATGCTACCTTACACCCCAAAATCACTCAAAACCATTAACATAACATACTAAATCGTTTACATAATCAAACAACCCGTTTATTACCCAAAATGGGTAAAAACACTTTTAACCCAAACACCCCTTTTACTGCATAACTCTTTTATACATCTCTTTTGACCCATTTCTCAAAAAGACAACTTCTATGACCCGATGATTAACGAAACTTTCCAGATTTACTTCTTATATTATTAGGCTCATTTTCATATAAAAACATCTTCCGTTTGACTTCCCGAAATGGGACTTTACAAATTAGACGGGTTATGCATATAACCCGTTTTGACCCATTTTCACTACATACAACCCATACGACTTCCGTTATGCACCAAACTTTACCAAAAGCATTATATTAACATAACAAACATGTTTCAATGGCACTTGACCCGTTTACAACTCAAAATGTGTATTTTCATACATAAACCAAACGCCCCTTTATACTTGACTATAAACACTTCAAACTCACTTTGACATACCAAAAGACTACCAAATCGTTTGGACGACCTTAACATATAACTTGCCATACGGCTACATGTTACCAAACCATAAAAGACCAACGGGGGTACAAACTTACACATGAGCCCGGTATTCTACCTAAGCTCCTACGCATACTACCTTAATCTCGCATATCCAATTCTTAATCCTTACCTCCAAGCCATCCATGTAAACATGCCAACCTACAAAACGGTTAGACAACTAAACTATAAGCACAAAGGCTTAGTAAGTAAAACGATAATAACATACAATTATACTTCAATCCACATAAGCATCATATACATAAACACTTACTTCATGGCTCACTACTCAATTCTCATCTAGCACATAACATCAACATATTCCATAGCATCATCTCATCACATAAGCCATAATCATGGCATCACATATGCATAATCCAAGATCATCTTCTCAACATGAACATACATAACACATAATGATAGAAATCCATATAACATATGCTATCATCATTTTACTTACCTTAATCCAAGCTACATAACATCAAGAACATCATCATCAACAAAATCTTCCATCATCATCATCATCCTTTACAAATAACCAAACCTAACAACATAACAATCAAATACATAAACAAGGGTTAACATAACCCATAAAACATGCTCATCTTTCATTCTACATCATCATATGATCATATCTTGATCATATGATGAAAACCCACTTAATCCATAATCTATAACTTCAATAACCTCAAGAACATACATACTTACTTGTGGAGGGTCATAGCTAGGAGAGTCCATACTCATGGAGCCTTCATCTTCTTCACCTTAAGTCTTCATCTAGATTTTCCCTCCCTTTCTCCTCTCACTAGAACCGGACTTCAACTCCATCTAAAATGATGGAGAAAAGTCTAGAATAAACTAGTTATAACTAATTAGGTGGTATCTTTGGGCTATTGGCAAGAATGGCCCTTCTAGTCTCTTTCTTCTTATTTTAGCCACAACTAACTTAATCACATGTTTAATACTTGGCAACCTAGGCCCCTTTAGTTACACATCATATTTTACATAACCATTTTAGTCATATTTTGACTATCGGGTTTGACCACTACACAACAAATGTTGACTGGCCAATCACATAAGGTCTTTATCCATTTTCATCTAGGGTGGGGTCCCAACACCCGGGAAATGGGTCTAACAATTCTACCCCCCTTATTTAGATTTCGTCCTCGAAATCTCTCGTCTATTACTATCCAAAACTAAATCACAACATGTACATGTTCTCACACCTTCAAGTCTTTAGCCATTTCATTGCAACGATCTAAATGATCTTGCAATTCTAAACTTCTATACCATAGTCTCAACTCATAATCTACTATAATCAACACTTCTCATCGCAAACTTATCCAAGATTTCCAACAATGACGACTTGTCATCCGGAAATATTTACTACTTGAATTTATATAAGTCAAACTCTAACACTATTTTCACGCTATTCATCAACGTACTAACATGACCTTAAGTCATAAATCCGGTTAATCTTACATTTTACATAATACCAAATACGTATCTACATCAAAAACCGGTAACTTATTTCAAAATATGCAAAGTACCATACAAACGGCACCTTTCGAAATCTTACACATGCATCACTCAAGCAATCTTTCCTATCAATCTTGGGAATACTCACCAACTACTTATCAACTTAATGCACAAATCATCCTTGGCGTCTATCTTAAGGTTCCACACATGACCTTAACGCCACTATAAGTTTTATTCATTTCTATATTTTCTTATGACGTCTAACATGTTTTAGTTTTCACTTTCTCATATCACTATCCGTACTCGTGTCATATCGGCTACACATAAGTCCACTCATTTATAACTCTCTATTTACATAAAAAGGCGTCCCAATCTATGTAAGTAAGGAATTATAAACTTATGGTTCGGCGATTTACAATTCTTCATTTAAATGAAAAGGCGTCCCAATCCATTTAAATCAAGAAACCATAAACCATCCTACTTACACGCTTCCGACATAACATTCGTACTTATTTTACTTTCCATCTTTTCTAGCCTTGGATCCAATCTCACTAACTTTCCATCCATGCCATAAAGGCAAGCTAGGCTATCCCGAAGGATACCATACTATAACACATGGCCATCCCGAAGGATACCATACTATATCACATGCCATAAAGGCAAGCTGGGCTATCCCGAAGGATACCATACTATAACACATGGCCATCCCGAAGGATACCATACTATAACACATGGCCATCCCGAAGGATACCATACTATAACACATGGCCATCCCGAAGGATACCATACTATAGCATTGGATCCAAGCTATATCTATTTTATCATCTTTACTCATTTTATCTTTCATGTACTTTTATAATTAGGCACACACTATCATTTCCTCTATTCTCATTGCCTTAAGCAATCTCAACATTCACTATCACGCTTTCTATTATCTAGACAAGTTTCTATATAACACTTGTCGATTTATTATATTTGCATTCTCACGATGCTACTTATCATTCATCCGTCAACCCCAAGTTGACTCATACACTCACTATGTGCCATCTTTATTTAGACAATTTATATGTAATGCTTATCCATTACAACATACACATCTCTATGTGTTCTTACAACACACTCTTACTAATACCCGTCAACCCCTTGTTGACCATATTCCCAAATTAGACTATCACTTCATTTGGTCTATCCAAATCTTACACATATAAACCTTACATAGGTTTATTCTTTAACACTATCACAAATCTCATCATACACATTTCAATATATATATATATATATATATATATATATATATATATATATATATATATATATATATATAATATATATATATATATATATATATATTCATGGTTTACAATTTTTTTTCTAGTATATTTCAAGTCACTTATGACTTCTAGCGCAATCTACATCTCATTCATCACTTCTACTCATTTATTATTAGCACATTTTAGTTATCATATTTTATATGATACATGACCTCATCACGCTTTAACTATGCACTTCAACTTTCTCATCTTAGTTACTCATATAAGAATTCATGCCTTCAAGCATCTAATCGTTATTATATCCATCATGCCTCTTAAGACATCAAACTACAAACATACTTCACTATTCATTTCTTATTTATCTCAATCTTTTTAAGCATTTACGCTTTTTCAAATAATTATCATGCTTCTTAAATTATTTCACATATCAATGTGTTCCCTTTTAACCTTACCGAACACAACTAGGTCAACACATAACATGCATTCCAATGCATCTATCTCAACTCATACACATCTATGCAATCGTGCTCCCATGCACACCACATAAAACTTAGACATATAATATAAACTACCATAGACTTAACATCACATAAACAATCATATCATAACACTTAACGCTTATCCAACAAGTGTTAAGACATTCATAACATAATCAAAACATGAAGTCTATGTCATCATATATCACATCACATAATCAATCTATATCTAAGCATCATTATATTGACAAGCAACAAACACTAATCTACCTTATAACTAAGGCATCATAACACTTTAGTTTACTTACTAGCCCGTCTCTAATACCACTTAGCATTGCTACTCGCAATCCATCACTATAGTTCTATCATACATTCACATATCGCAATACAATCCCCGACACCAACCAAGGTGCTCGGCTAACTATCAATCAAACACTTCAAGTCCTCTACAGATTTCTATCTCATACACAACAACACTATAACACACATACATCACCTATCCTCAACAAGCTCAACTAGCATAAATCATAATCCGTCTAACACTTAGCAACTAATTTCCGCGCAACTAACACTTACGTCAAATGCTTCTAAGAGTGGTTTAAGTCTAGGCAATCCTAAAGAAAAGCTAATTCACTTAAACCGAGGCTCTGATACTAATTTGTTACGCCCCGTGCCCGCTTAGACCAAAAATTTAAAACTTTTTAAGCGGAAATGCTTGATTTTTACGAACATCTGGTTACTCTTTTGACAACTGACAAAAATCTATAAATATTCAGACCTTGAGACTATTTTTTAATGAAACTAGACTAAATTATCTTCAAAACGACGAGTGGCACGACCCGTGACGACTTATGGACTAAAAGATATGATTTTTCAAAGTTTACCAAAATCTGTCCAAATTAAACCGAAATTTGGGAATTTTGGTCCCAAACCGAAATTTGGGACCTCCAAACCGAAATTTCACCCTTTTTCAAAATAAACAACCCATGCTACCTTATTTCCACACCAAACTCACTCAAAACCATTAACATAACATACTAAATCGTTTACATAATCAAACAACCCGTTTATTACCCAAAATGGGTAAAAACACTCTTAACCCAAACACCCCTTTTACTGCATAACTCTTTTATACATCTCTTTTGACCCTTTTCTCGAAAAGACAACTTCTATGACCCGATGATTAACGAAACTTTCCAGATTTACTTCTTATATTATTAGGCTCATTTTCATATAAAAACATCTTCCGTTTGACTTCCCGAAATGGGACTTTACAAATTAGACGGGTTATGCATATAACCCGTTTTGACCCATTTTCACTACATACAACCCATACGAATTCGTTATGCACCAAAATTTACCAAAAGCATTATATTAACATAACAAACATGTTCCAATGGAACTTGACCCGTTTACAACTCAAAATGGGTATTTTCATACATAAACCAAACGCCCCTTTATACTTGACTATAAACACTTCAAACTCACTTTGACATACCAAAAGACTACCAAATCGTTTGGACGACCTTAACATATAACTTTCCATACGGCTACATGTTACCAAACCATAAAAGACCAACGGGGGTACAAACTTACACATGAGCCCGGTATTCTACCTAAGCTCCTACGCATACTACCTTAATCTCGCATATCCAATTCTTAATCCTTACCTCCAAGCCATCCATGTAAACATGCCAACCTACAAAATGGTTAGACAACTAAACCATAAGCACAAAGGCTTAGTAAGTAAAACGATAATAACATACAATTATACTTCAATCCGCATAAGCATCATATACATAAACACTTACTTCATGGCTCACTACTCAATTCTCATCTAGCACATAACATCAACATATTCCATAGCATCATCTCATCACATAAGCCATAATAATGGCATCACATATGCATAATCCAAGATCATCTTCTCAACATGAACATACATAACACATAATGATAGAAATCCATATAACATATGCTATGTTAGGATTCGACACACGGTTAAGGTGGTTAAACCTTTTGTTCTTTGTGTGTAATGATATGTTGTGTTAATATGATTAAGTGCGCGGAATTCACTCAATCACACTTAGAAGGTTTTGTATGTTATGGAAATGGAATTTTTATGTTTGTTATTTAGCAATGAACACATAAAGATTATCACCAAACGATTCAATATTATTAATGATAATAATACGAGTGATCTTGAAATATCACTAGGGTTACAACTTTGAATCTTAAGTTTTTCTAACTTGTGATGTTTTGTAGTTATGAGTTCTTTCTTAAGCACGTCTATCACTTAACTTCTATTCATGCACATATCTAAAACACAAGTCTAAGATCTCTTTTATAGTCCAAGAGATCTATTACAATATTGTATAAAGTCTAGCCGACTTACTTTGTTAACTTATCTCTTGAGTGTGTCAGTACATAAGATACAACATGTATCTGTGTACACAACTTGTTAACTAAGCACATGGGGTAAGATATTATCTACCGTATATTGTTGACCAAAATACAAATAATATCTTTTCAATCTTATCCACTTAGCAGCAGAATGATCATCATCAGCAGCAATGAGAACACTAGCAGCAGAATCCTTCAGCAGCAGAATGCTAAGCCTAGCAGCAGAATCATTTATCGCTAGCAGCAGGATCAAATGTTCTAGCATCAAGAACCAACATTAGCAGCAGGAACCAATTGCACTAGCAGCAGAATCACACTTAACATTTTTCTTTGAATAGAATCCGATATTTAACTTCTTGAATATTTAATTCCCAACAATCCTCCCCTAAACATGTGAATCCATTTCAACATGTTTCTAAATTAAATTCTGGATTGTGAAGATCTTTCAAACACTTCTGTTCTTCAAGATTAAATATCTTCTCAGTAATTCATCTGCTTTGTTCTTCTTTGACTTTAACAATATCAAAACATTGCTCCAATCTTGGACTAAAAGATGGTGCAATTTCGTTGGATGGAGAAATTATAAGAGGCAATGATGCTGTGTATCTTGGATGCTTGTGTCAACAAGTGAAATCATCTAACAACATGTCTTTGCAAGTGAAATTGAAACTTTTCTCCGTTTGACCTAGATAGAACTTTCTCCTTTGAAATGTTCTTGTCATTTTCAACTTCCTCATCATCTTGCATGCTCTTGTCTTCTCCTTCCATATATTGGATTATCTTCTTTTTCTGGGCTATTATTTCCTCCCCTGAGATTGTTACCTCCCCTGAGATACAAATAACTTTTGTTTCCTCCCCTTGTTTGGAAGATCTCACTATGTACTTTTGACTGATCTATCAATGTGAACTTGTTGTCAGACAATATTGTACATGAAGCCATCAATTCCTTAAAAGTTAGTTTGCTGCCCTCATCACTTCTAGGTGTGTAACCTCCTATGAGTGGTGAATCATGGGGCAATAGCACATAATCCATCATTTGATAGTTTTCTGAGCCATTTTTATTCCAAAAACCTTTTTGAAGAAAAATCTTTGACTTTTAGCAGTATACATATGATTTTATTATAGAAAATCATACTGCTCCAACAATTTTGAAGGGATCAAGTGTAGTTACAGACACTTAATCAAAATTCGGTTTAAAATAACCTCTGGTTGTGTGAGAACCAATGTTTTCAGTTATAAATAACTGCCTGTGTGCAGATAAACTCATTCAAAGAGTTTTCCTGACAGGGTTTCCAGCTCGTGGCATTTGTTACCTCTAACACAAGTGTTAGATTCACTTTTGCTCGCTGTTCTTTCTATCAGATGTCCTTAGACTTACACATTATACTTAAAAGTATAAAATGATAAAAAGTGAGTTGCATCAGTTACTATCTGATCAACTAAGTCATCAATTCAATGTGAACTATCATAACTAGATTTCAAGAAAGTAGTTTTAAGGAGTTTTAAATTTCCAAACTCAGTCCATCATAAACCTAATATGTCAGCAGCTGATATTCTGATTTTGCTGCTTCCAATTCACTTGAAACATCCTTTGTGTTCACATGATCATACCTGAAATTGTTAGTCTAAAACCAAAAGAACAATGTACAAAGTACTTGTCTTTCATTAGAATAAGCATAGGACTAACTGTATGACTAACACAATGTAAAATTTGTACTAATAGCACAAACTTTTTAATACTAGTACTTTTACCAGTATATGATTCACTACAAAAAAACAGGCTTCAGAGACTGAAAAATCAGTCTCCGATACACCATGATCAGTTACGGATGGTCTATCAAGGACTGATTTTGCTAGTCACTAATCAGTGATAGAAGCTTAGTTACAGAAAGTGACGTTATCAACTGAAATTCAGTCCTTGTTGTATCAAACCAACGAGGACCAGAGATCAGTCACCAAAATAAAAAAGTCGGTCCTTATTTCCATGGGTTGGTATCATGTTATTTCAGTCCCCAATGCATATTATCGGCGACTGAAAAGTCAGTCGCCAATACTATGTTAGATCAGTTACCAACACATGAATTTCGGGACTGAAAATTAGTCCATAAACATTGTTGATAGTCCCTAATACGTTTCGTTGTTTTGTAGATTATCGTACCAAATCAGTCTCTAATAATAGGATTTAAAAACTGATTAGTCTCCGATGAAAGGCTTTAAAGACTGATTGTTAGTCACAGAATACAAACGATCTCAGTCTATGATTTGCTACTTTTGGTGACTGAAAATTAGTTTCAAATCATTCGCTGTTAAAAGGCTTTGGTAACCAAACACACTATGTACAAACAAAATTAAAAAATACACCAATGAACCGAAACAATTTTATTTACACCAAACCCAAACAATGTTTAAAAACCTTAACATTTTATATAGACGCCAACAAGCACAACAATCCGGAAGAAAATTGCGCGTCTATACAAAACAACATAGATAAAAATGTTATACATTACAACTATGTGAACAACATCGTCATGAAGAGGAGCAATATCATCCTTGTGAATCCCAACAGCAACCCTCGTTATGCTGAGGCCTTTCAACAACCTTCCCCTTCAATCTTCAAGAGATAAGATCTCTCAAGGGTTTTAAATCCAAAATAATCATAGTCAAAGTCCCGATCATAGATAATCTCACTGTCCAGTCTAGCAGCATGCTGAAACATACAAGTCATACACAGTTACTACCTTTAGTAGAGATATCTTCAAGTCAGATCCATAAAAACAATAGAATTAATAAAAAAACTAGTTGTCGAGGACTTGCATTAAGCAATGTGTCAAGTTGAGTGTTACATCTGGAAATAGTTGAAAGAATTTTTTCCTATATCGTTCTCGGGAGCCTATTATCAGATTCAAAAAGAACACATCAACCATAACTTCACATGTACAGTTAGCAAGCAACTTGAAACCTAAGTTTCTTAATAATAAAAAAGCAAGCTAAAGATATAGCTAATTTACCTGTGGATCCTGGATAGAAAGCAATGACCGTCTGTTTGCGTTTAAGAACCTGCAAAGTAAAAATACAAAAACAAAATTAAATAAAAATATCAATCAACAAGGGTAAAAAATGCAGCGCATAAAGAGATTTTATTTAGAACATCATATAAACACATGAGAATTCTTGCCCTTTTTTCTTCTTAGAAAAAAAAAGTGCCTCCGTTGCAAGATACGCCGACATCAGACGTGTTTAACTTACGCCCATACATATCAAAGAAAGTTACATATTTCCAATTTAAACAGAGCAAAAGCAAAAATAAGAATATAAAGGCCAATTTTTGTTATCTAAAATGCATAAATAATGAATTTGAGTGAAAATGATTTAATGTAATCACATAGCTAAACTTATCATACCAGAAGGACTCCAAGATTATGTTCTGGAGATGCACGTGTTCCCAGTGAATTCTGTAAAGTCAAATAGAACAATACAAGCATTACTTGAGAAATTAAGATAGTAAATAAGATAGCTAAACTTAAGGTAATGAAATGCCACCCATGATATAATAAAAAGTACCCATCTGGTAAGTACGTTATAATATGTACCCGCAACATTGCTATTAACATAGCTAGGAGTGCATACGACCCAATACCACCAGAATACACCTGCAACAGTAACACTTATTAGTTAGGATGATAAATCTTATAGAAAAGAACATTATAAAAGATGTGACGTAAGTACCACATGCCTCGTTTAATTCTCGCTGTTGCAGAAAAACTTTCAAGATCAGACACAATGGCCTTAAAGAGGGCCATCTAGATATAGCCTCCTGTATATATTCAGCAGCTTTTGGTCCGTTTTCCATATCAAAACTGTTAAAAAAGAATACAAGTATTCAAGAAAAGCTGATACTACTCTAATTTTAACAAAATTAATGTAAAAAAATAAATTGTTTAGATTGTTTAACCTCACATCAAATGAGATGCCACTTCTTTTCTCCACAAACTTAATGATTGGTACACGAGCCTTGGCAATGACCTAATACATCGCACAATATGTACATATTAATTAAACAGATGAAAGACTTGTAGTAGCGATGATGCATTTAACATTTTTTTTAGAAGTACCTGAATCTTTTTTGCAACACCTTTCTGTGATAAAGCCCTAGAGAGAGCATGCAAACCCATCTGAGGAGTTCTAATATTCGACTCTAGTATCACCATCTACATTTCAGCAAGTAACAAAAAGTTTTAATACCAACAGTCATTCACATTATTATGGTCACATGAAGTAGCATAAACAAAAAACAACGCCACGGGATAACTTATAGCAATAAATGTGCTCCAATAATTATCTAAAGGAGAGACAGTCTTACATCAACATCGCTGCTAGGTAGAAACAGACTTGTCTTAAATGAACCAAAAACTTCCACCTGCAAAGAAAATTAGCTTATTCAATATATATAGCTTTCACTGATAAGCAATCTTGTATCAAAACACAATAGTTTTTGGAATCTTTATCGCTTTCCATTCTCTTTCACTTTATATTTATCAGCATGTACTTCACTTAAACACTGGCCTGGAAAATATAGCATGCAAATAATCATTAAACACAAGCATTATTCAACTATAAACTTCATTATACCTGTCGGAGTGTCGGTCCATCTCCAAGATAAAAACAAAACACTCGGTCTATCTTTATGCGAAAAATAAATCAGCTAACTACACTAGTACAAAAATGGGATTTAGTCACACATGCTGTTTTTCGAACAGCCACACAGTCGCCTTTTTATGTGACTAAATGTACCAGAATAAAATAAACAGCCACACTTGATCCGACTTGTGTGACCATTTCGGAATTACATCCGAGGCTATAGCCACACATTTGAATATTTTCGTGACTATACGTATCTGGTAAATTTTTTTTTGATTTTTTAGTCACTTATAATTTGGGACGTGTGACGGATACAAATAAGGTTGAAACATTAGTCACACTATATATATACATATGTGACAAATATATGTCACGCAATTGAAAAGTGTGACCAAAATCCATATATGGTCACACGAAGTAATTGTGTATGTGGCTAAATCATATGCTCAAGTTTGTCACACATTATTTAAGCGTGACTGCTAGTTTTTGTTGAAAATTTAGCCACATATGAATTTGAAATGTGTGACAACTGAAAAGTAAGTTTGAAGCATAGTCACGATATGCATTTAAAAGTGACAAATATATGTCACACACTTGAGATGTGTGACCAAATGTCATATATGGTCACACTAAACCATAGGCATACATGATTAAGTGTGACCAAAATTCGATACAAATAGTCACGTAAGTTAATATGTGTGTCTAAAGTTAAGTGTGTGTTTGCCTGCCAATTCCTAATGTGTATGGTCACATTTAATTGTAGCACAATCATGTGACTATAGGCTATACAATAGTAACACCATACCACAAATGTGCATCTAAATTATGTTTATGGCCACATTATAAGGGTATTATATGTGACCAATACATTGAAAATAGTCACACTGAAATATTCATGTGACTAATATGTATAGCAAAATGTGAACTCAGTTATCATTAACCTTGATATTAGTCACATTGAGTGTTTGTGTGACTAAATTCAAGATGTTACATATGGTCACATGAAGTATTTATTTAGGTGTCTAAATCATAGAGTCATATTTTGAGTTCAGACTGTTAGTCATGACTCTTCATTTAATTTGCCCCATTACAATGCTGGGATTTTATAGTCTATCTAGTTTAATGCAGTAGTATGTAAGTATGTTACTTGCCCCTAGCTGGAACCAGATTACTTGACTTTCTAAAGTCAATTTTCAACTTTATAATGAAGTAACATGTTACTAAGTGCCTGCAAGTGCATATACATGATAAATGGAAACTGCAAATACAATAAAGCTTGACTGCAAGTGGACATATACATGATAAATGTCAGACTATACATTCTAGCAGTAATAACTATACATTCTAGCAGTAATAACTATACATACTAGCAGTAATAACTATACATGTTTAAGTCAAACTATACATTGTGGCAGTAATAACTATACATTCTATTTCTTGTCCTTGGGTCCTAGATACTCTTCCATCTTCCTGAGCAGTTCATATGCCATGTCATCATAATTAAGCTGAAGCTTGAGTGTTTTCTTCACACGCAACATCTGATGTAGAATGTCTTTGTGAAACTTTAAAGGGTAATCCTTTTCTACAAGCATGTAGATCACCAACTCATTCACAGTTAAAGCATGTACTCCACATCGTTGAAAAATTTTCCATTCTTTAACAGTATTGTGCGTTAGTCTTCTCCAACATTCATCTTCATGATTTGGTTCAAACATTACCTTTAAATAATTCCAGACTTCTCTATCATAATTAGCTTGTTCTGGTGTCTTATTACCAAATCTTTGTTTGAGTAATTTCCATAGAGCTATCATATCTTGTCTATCAAAATCATGAACCATGTGAAGAAAGCTTACATACCTTCTAGAAGAACCATCATGCCTCTTAATATCGTAATAAACTGTTTCCCCAAAAGATCCAGACTTATAATCAACAATGGGATGTTTGACAGTTAAAGGTTGTGCATCCATGGCTTCTCCTACAGAGGCAACTGCAAGTTCAGTGTGAGCTTGCATTTGTTCTTCAGCAACAGCTTGCTCAGTTTGTTCTTGTTTTCTCTTTTTACTGCTTTCTATTTCCAACTGTTCACCTGCTCTCTTTGAACTGTCATTCAAGAAGAGATCATTGTTTCTCTTGGCAATTGCATATAATTCTTCAATTCTTTTATCATCCAAGAATTTCAAATCCTTTAGTTTCCATCTGTCCACATTCTTCAAATACCTGCACATGAGTAGATGTTATGTTATGAATGTATGTACATATTAGGGTATTGTTGATATTTTATAAAATACCTTGCAAAAAATACAAAAAAAAAAAAAAAAAAAAAAAAAAAAAAAAAACTACCTGCACATGAGATCTCTTCTTTGTTTTTGAGTGGGTGGCTTGTTCTTCTTAGCTGCATATCTTTGTTCTGCATACAACTTCTTTTTTGCATCAAAAAATTCTTTCAGCATCCTGGCTTTTTCATCTACTGAGTACTTATTTTGCTCTTGTTTTGTAGTTTCTTACAAGCTCAGATCAGCTGCAACCTGAGCCCTTTGCTCATCCATGAAGCTATAACTCTGGCATCTTTTTTCTTGTATTCTCTTTGTTCCAAAATTGTCTGATGTTCTGCATCATACTTTTGTGAGAACTTTCATAGCAATTTCAGCATCAACTTTTAATTGCTCTTCTTTTGATAATGGTTTCTCCACAGGCTCTTCAGTAAGAATCCCTTTACCTTTGCCTTGTACCTGTGGAGTTGATTGTTTAGCTTTTGGAGAGGATGATGGCTCTTGTATCACAACACCTTTGGTTACTGGTTTTGCTGTCTTCAGCTCAGCAAGTACACTAACAGCATTTGCAAAAACCTCTGGTGTAGCAGTACTAGCTTTTGTAGTACCAACTGTAATTGGCTCAGTAGCACTATCAGCATTTGTAACCTTGCCCAGACGATGATCAATCACCACTTGATTCCCTTGGTTATCCTCCCCTGAAACTTTGCCTTCATTCCCTCCCTGTTTGGGAGCATCCTTAGAAGCTTCAGAAGATTTAACCTTTTGTTTGGGAATTCTTGATCCTTTGACTCCTTCTAAATACCTAACCCTTCTCTTCAAAGCCTTTATCTCCCCACCTTGAGCTTTGATGACTCCATCTTGGGAAGAAGCTATTGCTCGCAGATCACCAATTTGTGCAGACAGCTTGGCACAGGTATCCTTCAATTCATTCAAAAGTTGCATACTATCCTCACCACTTCGGCTTGTGTTACCTAGCCCGAGAGGTGGATCACTGGAAAAGTTAAGTTCAGTCTCACCCCTAGGATGAACATCCGAACCCCCCATTGTTTCCATGTGACTGGGACCTTCACCTGAATCAGTTCCAGAGGAACTTTCTTCATTAGAAGTTGTCTTGGTTCGGGTCTTAATGATGTTACCACTGTCCTGTGCTGCTGCTAAGCTAGACACAGTAGTGGCAGCCCTTGCCAACATGTCACTCTCCCCCCCAGTGACATCCTCATCTGCAACAGTTGGTATAGAACCACTAGCCTGAGGTAGCTCAGTGTTCTTGGTGTTAGTCCTACGTTTATAGGTCTTTTGTTGTTGTTCTGTGGGTGTGTGATGGGTACCAGCTGGGATTGCTGAACCTTCACCCATTTGGGTTTGGGCTAGTGCCAACATTGTTGGAAACAAAGGTGTCACTCTCCCTGAAAAATCTTTTCCAACCCTACTCATATTAGCAAAAACCTTTTTGGTAAGGCAGGGAGTGGGATAAACATTTTTGTGACTTTTCTTTTTTTAAATTGGTTGTCCAAAAAGAGTTGCAAAAACCTTGGATATAGAAAATATTTAGCCAAAGAACCATCCAAGTTCTTAACCATATTATCAAAAATTAATTTTGAGAAATTAAATCTTTGAGTATTTTCAGGCAAACAAATTATTGGTGGAGGAGAATCATCCCTTGGGCGTTTGTTTTTGTTGGAAGAAGGAGTTGAAGAGGAGTCGGCCATTGAAATTTGAAATTTATTTTCTAATGAAAATATCAAAGGAGTTGTATATGGTACGGTTGATTAATTATGAACGGTTTTCCATGTCGAGTTGTACAAATAGGCTAGAGAGGTATACGAACGGTTCCCAATACTTTAGGCGGGAAGAGGGACCATCGAGAGGCGCCAAAAGTAAACAGATGGATAATATTGATCGGATTTGGTTTGTGTTTGGTTTGGATTTGACTAGTGTAGTTGATCTAGAAGTGTGTTTGGTGTTGGATTGACTAATTGACTTTTTCATTAGGGTAATTGATATTTTCTATATTATATTAATGATGTTTAATGTAATTTGTGTGCTAACTTTAATGACTAATTGACTTTTTCATTAGGGTAATTGATATTTTCTAGTACATGTTTAATGTAAATACATGCTTTAATATCTATCGCAGTCTGAATGTGTTTGAAAAGTATGGGTATATTTAGGCCACTTCCAACAATAACTCAGCCTTAACAAATTAAAATTAAAATTCAAATTCAAACGTAAGATAAAGTACAACATATTAACGCTGCGTTAACGCAGGTTAGCCCCAACAATTAAAATTCAAAGTCACGTTAATAAAACGTGTGCATTTGTACCCTATAAATACCAATGCTTCTGAAGCACAAGTCACACAGAAACACATTCCAAACTTCTCAAATACTCAAGATCCAAGCATCTCAAATTCAAGATGTCTTCCAGAAAAGATTTCGGGCAACAATTTCCAAGCCCACCTCGCCAAAAGGATTTTGGCCAACAATTTCCAAGCCCACCTCGCCAAAAGGATTTTGGCCAACAGTTTCCAAGCCCACCTAGCGAAAATGAAAAATTCCATACTCCACCCGAGCATATCTTTCCGGTTTTCCAACCGGAAAATTTTCCGGTGAATAATCAACCTGAAAATGAACCAGTTCATAACCAAGACCCAAATCCGTTTGGGTTAACTGAGGAACAACTTAGGCAAGAGGAAGCAGATATGCAAGTCCTCCTGGAAATGGAAGCACTTGAAAGAGAAGAGGAAGCTGATCGTTTGGAGCGGCAAGCCAGGGAGGATGAAGAACGTAGGCAAAGGTGGGAGTCTGGTTTTTTCACACCTTCCGAATCCTCTGAAGATGGTTACCCAGATTCAGATGATAGTTTTTATTAATCGTCCGTTGTTTATGTTAATCGTATGTTGTTTATGTTAATCAATCATTGTTTATGTTAACGTAGTTTTTATTTGACATTTAATGTATTTCTATTTCATGTTTAATGTATTTCTATTTCATGTTTAATGTATTTGTATTTGATACTTTATTTTCAATTTATAAATTGAATTGAATTTGAATTGAATTGATAAATTTTAAATATATCCCGCCTTTTTGTTTAATTTGAATTTGAAATTTTAAAATTTAAATATCCCGCTCGTTATTAATATGTTGTACTGTTACTTTACGTTTGAATTTGAATAATACTCGTACGGTTACTTTTACTTTCAATCTGATTTTTAAAATAGCCTCCAACGGCTAGTTTAACGGCTTTCCACTATCAAAGCCACTTTCACAACACTTCGTTTTCTCACACAACTTCTTATAAAACTCTCTCGCAAGTATCACTAATTTTAACACAAACACTACTGTGGCTAACAAATTAACTAGCAGAGGTGCAAAAGGCTATCCTCACCCGATTACACAATGAACAAGAAAAAGAACTCAAATTGATTAACAATTTGCTAGGTGAGATAACTCGTATTATGCTACAGATGCATAATCGTGCTGATCCAGAGGTCGAAAGGTTGCGTGAGTTGCCTCAAGACCATCCAGCTATCAGGGTTGGTCTAGAAATTAAACTCTTTTAAGAAATGATGAAACAGGGTCGAAAGGTTGCGTGAGTTATTGTTGGGTGTGTTGCTCATGTACAAACATATAATCTCGGCTCATTCGTTAAACATCTCGTATACAACCATATCATCTCGGCTCATTCAATTCGTTAAACATCTCGTGTATAACCATATCATCTCGGCTCATTCGTTAAACATCTCGTATACAACCATATCATCTCGGCTCATTCGTTAAACATCTCGTGTACAACCATATATATCATCTCGGCTCATTCGTTAAACATCTCGTGTATAATCATATCATCTCGGCTCATTCGTTAAACATCTCGTATACAACCATATTATCTCGGCTCATTCGTTAAACATCTCGTATATATACAACCATATCATCTCGGCTCATTCGTTAAACATCTCGTATACAACCATATCATCTCGGCTCATTCGTTAAACATCTTGTGTATAACTAAAGCTCAGTTAATTAAGGGTGAGTGTGTTAAAGCTGACGTGGCATTGTGTTAAAGTTTAAAGCTGAGTTATTGTTGGGAGTGGTTAGAGTATTTTCTTTTGTTTTTTCGGTGGATTTTAGCGTGACTTAATCTTAATACCTCCAATTTTGTCCATATAATATTCAACTACGTACGGATAACTAATACCCGCGGGGAAACCCGAAAAACCGATGGATAATATTAATCGGGTATCCGGTGGGATATGGGGCGGGTACGGGTATATTATAAACGGGTTCGGTTATGGGTATACTAAAACCCGCCCCGAACCCGAACCGTTGCCATCCCTATTTACCGGCTATAGCCGGATTTCACCGCCACCTCATCACCATTAGTTTTTTTTTTTTTTTTAAACAAATCTTGCCACGTCAGCTATAGTTAAACCAAACCACAAATTCAATATTCAACCAGCAATTAATCCCTTTACCCGGTCATTTGTAAACACACACAAAAATCAATAAACCCTAATCAACACACACATTCTTATGGCAAACACAAGCACGCAAACAATGAAACCAAATAACAAAAAGGTAATTAGTAATTTGTGTTTTGTAAATGTAATTGGTAAGGGTACAATATGTAGTAATTACGTTTGTACTGTTGATGTGATGGTTGCACAGTATGATACATTATTTGCGATTATTAAGATAGTAAATAAAAAACAAAAATCAAGTTTATGCTTTAATTAACAGGTTCAAAGGGAAAATTTTCAAATAATTCAATTGTTAATTTCAAATTACAACTTGGAGGCAAATTTTTGGATCGAAATTTTTTGAATCACAAACGATTCATATTCTTGGTGTATAGCCTCTTTTCTCTCCTAAAAAAAAGACTGCAAATAAAAAACAAAAATCAAATCTTCTCTCACCATTACTCTCCAAGCTAAGCCATAATCATTTTCTTTTACCCTTTGTTGCTCAAGAGTCATGGAAACTGAACCCATTGTTGATAACCATACTTTGCTTCCTCTTGATCATATTGTACATGATGATAACGCCTTAGAATATGAATCCGAAAAGTCTTCTGATGAAGAAGATATAGATGAGCCTTTAACCAACCAAACACCTGAGATAGTAGCTAAGAGGGGCTCAACCAGGCTAGTAAAGTTTCGCGCGAAGCATGACAAACCTGGTGCAACAAAGCTCAAGGTAACCTTCGATGCACTCGGTAGGGTAACAGGGGAAAACAGAGCAGTGTTTGTGAGTTTTTTAGGAGATGTGGCTCGTGAGCAGATAGGTGTGAAGATTCTACACTGGAAGAAGGTGAATAAAGAAGCAAGAGATAAACTATGGGATGAAATCTTGGTACATATATACTATTTTGTAACCCAATACTACATAAGTTTATGTATGCAGTTACATTATGTGCAACTAATTAACAACATTGTGTTAATCTTTTCAGAAATTTTTTGTTGTTGACGTCCAATACAGAAAATTGATAATGATTAGTCTTGGTAAAATGCTAAGGAATTACAGAAGGAAGCTCAAAGTCAACTACATTTTGCCCAACCTAAATACACCTTCCAAACTGAATGAAGTCCCGGACTTGTATAATACAATAATGAAATCAGAAGACTGGGTCGAGTATGTTAAATACACGACCACCGAAGCATACAAGGTTTTAATTAGTCATCTTTAATTAAGTGTATATGTCATTTTGTTATTTTCAGTTTGCAGCATTACCGCATCTAAACGCCTTATGATTTTGTGTTTTTAGGAGAAATCTGAGAAAGGTAAAATGGCGCGTTCCCAAAATATTTATCAGCATAAAATGGGACGAGGTGGATATGCTTATGTCAAAGAGAAAATGGTAAGATTACACAATGTTTGTTTTACCAATTAAGAGACGATCAGTATGAGAAATGAATCCGTTTACATTGCCCAATTTGCACATTTGCATTAATACCCTCATATTTTCGATTATCTTGGTTTAACTGTACATGTGTAAGCATCCACATATTTTCGTTTATCTTGGTTTAACTTTACATGGGTATGCATTTGATGTTTATTAGATCGAAAATAAAGAGATTGAAGCGGATGAAGAACCCCCCCGTGATGTAATGTGGGTGAAAGGAAGGGTAAACAAAGACGGCGAATACCCAAATGATGATATTAAATCAAAGGGAGATGAACTTGTAAGTTTGACTGCTAATTCTATTATTATGCTTATATAGCAGCAACATTTAACTGTGTACTAGCAGTAGTAGCTTGTGTACTAGCAGTAGTAACAGCATCAAGAAGACTTTTAATCCCAACATTTCCTATATTTTTTGTGCAGAAAGAAGCTGATGACAAGATCAAGGAAGGAACATCGGGTTTTGATGATGGCACTGATGCCATGACATTTGTATTTGGTAAGGAAAAGGGCGGTTATGCCAGGGGAGTGGGAGGTGCAGTAACATACAAAGAGTATTTTGGCCTTCCTCGAAGAAAACAAGAAGCCAATGAAAAAATTGCCTTACTTCAAACTCAACTGGATAATGAGAGACGCGAGCGTGAAGAAAAAGATAAATTGATCAAAAAATTGTCCGCCGAGATGACCGAAAAAGATGTGCAGGTCAATAAATTATCCGGTGAGGTGGAAAACACAAATGTAATGCTTTCTCAAATTCTGCAACAGTTGAATGATAAAGGGATGAATATAACTCTGCCAACTCAACCATCGCCAATAGCCTCAGTTGTAAGCCATTTTTTATGTTGTTAACAATTTCATTTTCTAATGCTAACACCACTGATGCTAATGATACTAGGCATTGAACATAAACTGATGAGTGACTGTATTTCTTAATTTATATTGCAGGTGACTCCAATGGCCATTGACAATATTGCAGGTGACTCCAATGGCACTCAGACAAGTGGTGTTGTAAGTCCTAAAGATGCGGGAATTGAGGAGAAATCCAATGGCCTTGAAACTTCTAAAAAGGTAACGGAAACAATGGTAAGTATAGTAATAAAAGATCGCCCTTTGATTTTTGAATTTTACATACATGATCGACTAATGTACCGTGTTTTATATATACGTATAGGAACCTGCTGCTAAAACTGTCAGGCCTAAGCATAACCTTAAGTCACGACGAAACGGGTCTCCAGATTCCCAATCGCTACAAAATGTGTCGTCTCCAACACAACCACTGCCAACAGTATGTATTTCAACATGTTTCTTGTTACTCTTTTGTTTAAATAATGTAACGTGTTTTATATATACATATAGGAACTTGCTAAAACTGTCGGACCCAATAAGCCAAAGCAAAAGAAGCGACGAAACGGGTCTCCAGATTCCCAATCGCAACAAGATGTGTCTCTAACACAAGCACTGCCAACAGTATGTATTTCAACATGTTTCTTGTTATTCTTTTGTTTAAATAATTTCTGATATATACATGCAATTTTTTTTTTTTTTTTGTAGACACTTAAGTGCAAATTCTGGCACACAAAGAAATCAAATATCATTGCTTTTGGTACCGTATACCAGTCTCATGGAAAGCAAATGCTGCATAACCTACCACTCCCAAATGATTGCTACAGAGTGTCAATTGATTCATCGTTAGTTGATGCAGCATGCATACCGGACGTAGCAAATAATGGGTTCAAAACAGTTAAGGAAGTCGAAGGTAGTTTCGTTGCATGGCCAAAGGATCAAGTTATTTTTGAAGAGGTGGTACGTACATGTGTTTTTTCAACCTACATATATAATTATTCATATGTAATTCAATGTTTGATAGAAGCGTCTTTTGTTTACTACAGGTTACACCAACAAACCTTGTGACTAAATGTGTACCACAGGCACCAACGAAGAAACAATATATATCTGCTAACGACTTAAGGCAAACTGCTAAGGGGGTGAAGGTTCAAAAGTCTTTAGATATTTGATTAATTAAGTACGACATTACAATTGTATATTTTGTCCAGTTATATACATTAGAGTTTAATTCAATTTGAAATTTCTTGTGTTTTTTAATATTGTTTTATATATAATATATATACACATTCCAGCAGCACTAGCATAGTACTAGCAGCAGTAACTCTGCTTCAGCAGGACTACCTTGGACTACCTTAGTACTGCTAGCAGTAGCAACTCTGCTCCAACATTATTGGTCACTCTTTGTTTAATTCGATGTGTGACTAAATAGTACCAAAGGCCACACAAAATAAAAATTCATGTGACCATTGGAAGAACAATGGTCACGCAAAATACACATTTCTTCACTTTAAACAGCATATGGTCACACTTATTAACAACTTTGGCCACTTTATGCTTAATTGTATGTGACTAAATACCCAAAACAAGCATGTTTTGTGTGACTAAATATTATAAAAGGCCACACAAACATAAAATTCAAGTGGCCATTGGATGATCAATAGTCACACAAAATACAAATTTCTTCACTTTAAACAGCATATGGTCACACTTATCAACACTTTTGGCCACTTAATGCTTAATTGTATGTGACTAAATAACCAAAACAAACATGCTTTGTGTGACTAAATATTACAAAAGGCCACACAAACATAAAATTCATGTGGCCATTGGATGATCAATAGTCACACAAAATACACATTTCTTCACTTAAAACAACATATGGTCACACTTATTAACACTTTTGGCCACTTTATGCTTAATTGTATGTGACTAAATACCCAAAACAAACATGCTTTGTGTGACTAAATATTACAAAAGGCCACACAAACTAAGAATTCATGTGACCATTGGATGATCAATAGTCACACAAAATACACATTTCTTCACTTAAAACAGCATATGGTCACACTTATTAACACTTTTGGCCACTTTATGCTTAATTGTATGTGACTAAATACCCAAAACAAACATGCTTTGTGTGACTAAATATTACAAAAGGCCACACAAACTAAGAATTCATGTGACCATTGGATGATCAATAATCACACAAAATACACATTTCTTCACTTAAAACAGCATATGGTCACACTTATTAACACTTTTGGCCACTTTATGCTTAATTGTATGTGACTAAATACCCAAAACAAACATGCTTTGTGTGACTAAATATTACAAAAGGCCACACAAACTAAGAATTCATGTGACCATTGGATGATCAATAGTCACACAAAATACACATTTCTTCACTTAAAACAGCATATGGTCACACTTATTAACACTTTTGGCCACTTTATGCTTAATTGTATGTGACTAAATACCCAAAGCAAACATGCTTTGTGTGACTAAATATTACAAAAGGCCACACAAACTAAGAATTCATGTGACCATTGGATGATCAATAGTACACATTTCTTCACTTTAAACAGCATATGGTCACACTTATTAACACTTTTGGCCACTGTTTTTTAAATTGTATGTGACTAACTCGAAAAAAACAACACACGATGTGTGACTAAATCATCACAAACGTCACATTTATTATATTTTCGTGTGGCCATAGGATGGGAAATAGTCACACATACTGATGAATCCAACAAAACTTGTGCCTAATTAGTCACACATATTCGGGTTTTGGTCACTCTTTTTCGATGAAAACGGCCACAAAATAAACAATGTGACCATATGATACCTACGGTGGCGCGACTTTTTGTCACACACACCCAAAAAAACGTGTGTGACTATATGCATATAGTCACGCATTTCCAGTGTGACGATAGGCAGAATCTGTACCAGTGCTAGGAAAGACCGGGTGTTATTTTCTTCCTGTTAAAATTTTCTGTGAGATTTGGCGTCTAGTGCTTTAGTACACTTATAATACATGGTTTGCTGTCCTTTTTGGTTCTATTTTATTTCTGCATCAGCTTGTAGAAGGATGCGGAAAGTTTTTCTTGATTTGTTTGGTGCTTATCAGAAAAATGTTTGTATTCCAAACCTTTCGAAAAGAATAAGCCCAAATAGCATAAAAATGCAATGCAATGTGCATCAACAGCTAGAATACGAACCAAAGTATTTCAGCCTAGCTATGATCTTGTTTTAAAATGGGATTTCAGAGCAGTACCAATAAATTAAAACACTAGCATTTTGAAATATGCACAGCATATTTCACAGTACATTCATATCAGTAACACACAAAGTTAATGAAGATTAAGTCCTACCCATATAATTATCTTATAAGATACTGTAATTCACAGATCGAAATGATACCTTACTCTTGTCCTTTTCTTGGTTTTTGTAAGTCCATAGATTAACAGTATGATCTATTGTTTAATATGAAGTCTGAACTATTCAATAACAACTGAGGTTAGCATGCAACCCGATAACCCGAATCACCCGACCCGACATAACCCGACCCGATTACCACCCGAACCCAATAACCCGATTCCTTATCGGGTCGGGTTGCGGGTGAGTTTTTAAAAAATCAAAACCCGACTCACCCGACCCGATAACACCCCTACGAACAATAACTGCACCAAATGGACCTCCATCTCCATTATCAACTCCTTTGTAGGCTTCTTCTACAGCTCTTGTCAAGAACTTGTGGTCTCTATCTTGCACAACTGCATAATCATATTGAAAGCCAAAAAATAAGATAATTAGAGCTACACATGCCTAGTTTTTTTTTCAGTAATTAGTAACTTACAGAAATATGACACTCGATACTCGAAATCCAACTACTATTTACCCAAAAAAACAGAAAACCACAAGTATAACCACTTTTTACCAAAAAAAATAAAATTGATCATTATAATTGTCATGATAATCGGTTTAGACGCACATCCAAACACCCCCTATCTTAAGTTCCAAAAGTTTAAAAGCAGGGGAGCATCAACACATTTAAGGTTATACGAGTCAATTTAAAAACCAAAACAAAAAATACGATAGATTAACATAAAGGTCTAGTGAAGCTTTTGATCAACATATTTTCTAAAGATGTTTATTATCAGATCTTAAGTTACCATCCTGGTGGCCAATACGATTTCAAAAACTAAAATCCAAACCTTAGATCCAAAATGGTGCGCCTGAGATTATGGATGATGAAAGATGGCAGCAGGGAATGGCGGCGTGCGTCCGAGATGGGGCAGGATCAGATGGTGGGAAATAGCCGAGTGGATAGTTGGTACTGGTTTTGAATGGAAAATGGAAAAGAAAAGTGATAGGTAGTTAGCCAAAAAATGGAGAAATAAGTGGGAAATTTTGGGGTTTTGATATTGGGGAAAAATTGTAAGAGGGAAGAATGAGAGGGAGAAGGAAGAGCCGAAATGTTTTTGGTATAAAAAATATCTAAATTTTATTTTAGCCTCCCATTTTTTATATAATTTTGTTTATAAGAACTAGTTAAAATTAATATTTATATAGATATAAATTATGTCAAACAAATTTGTACCGAAGTGTATTCCTACATTTATAAAAAAGTGTTCGAAAAACTAGATTTATTTGGAATGACTTGTCTTCTAAACCATTATGATTGAATTATAAGATAATATTTGAATTCAGCTCGAAAAACTCGATACATTCATAAATAAATACATTTAGTGTAGTTACATATAAACCCTAAAAATGTAACAAGAGTCACGAGTTGGAGTAACGCTCACGAGTCGGCTCAGTTGGTTTGTGTCAATTACCCTAGAGGATAATAGACTTGAATGTGGAGTTCCCAAGGCATGATATGTTGCTTGGGATTGGCTTGGACTATTTCGAGAAAATGGTCTAGTATTTATAAGGAGACCTTTAGGGTTGTGAGAACCCGTAAAGGCAATCTGATGGTCTACGTGGTGTGTAAAGTAGAGTGCGTTGATTGGCTATATGCCTAAATGCAAATTTCTTGTTATAATCTTAAATGGAAGTGGTGTGTATAGTATAGTGGATTGATGATTGCTATAGCACCACGACTTATTATATATGATAAGAACATAATAGTCGTTTCTTTAAAAGGGATGTCACGCTCGATGAAGCAACTGATTGATGTCATTATCCTGATTACACGTCTTAAATTGTCAACACTCAAAATGAAAGCCATCGGTGAATACTAAAGATGTTACGAACGTCTGAAACTTGAATTCTGCTCGAGTTCCTACGTCACGGGGGTAAAAACGAGGTTTCGTGCGTGAACCCCTAAGTGTTATACATAAATAGCAATCCGTAAATAGGTTTATATACAAACTTACAATTACTAACAACGATACAAATATATATAGGTCTTAAAAACAAGTGTAGTACATTACAATATATAGAACCGTATATTCTGTTGGTAATCCATTTTCGTCCGTTTTTGTCTGTTTTTATCTTTTTTTTGTCTATTTTTATACGTTTTCGTCCGTTTTTTTACGTTTTCGTCCGTTTTTATACATTTTCGTCCCTTTTTTACGTTATTATACGTTTTTTACGTTATTTTACGTTTTCGTCCGGTTTTTTACGTTTCCGTCCATTTTTTTACGTTTTTATAAGTTTTCATCCATTTTAGTCCCTTTTTTACGTTTTTATATGTTTTCATCCATTTTCGTCCGTTTGTATACGATTTCAACCGTATTTTTATGTTTTCATCAGTTTTTGTCTGTTATATTTTAACGTTTTTATACGTTTTCATCCGTTTTAGTCCGTTTTTTTACGTTTACGTCCATTTTTATAAGTTTTCTTCCGTTTTTTACATTTTCGTCCGTTTTGATACGTTTTCGTCTGATTTTAAACGTTTTCGTCTGTTTTTATAAGTTTTCATCTGTTTTTATAAGTTTTCGTCCGTTTTTAAACGTTTTAGTCCGTTTTTATCTATTTTTATACATTTTAGTCTTAGCTATGATGTCCATGTATAAAGGACTGAGTTGTGATTCAAATTCAGTCACTAACAAATTTCCCTCCAAACCTTTTTTATTGCGCAAACATATTTGTAACTGAATTTTAATCTTTGGTATGATGTCCATATAATAGGGACGCAGCTGTGACTGAAATTCAGTCACTAAAAAATTTCCCTCCAAACCTTTTTATTGTGTAGACATATTTGTAACTGAAACTTAGTCTTAGCTATGATCTCCATGTATTAGGGACCGAACTGTGACTATAATTCAGTCAATAACAAATTTTTCGCCAAAATTTTTTATTGCGCAAATATATTTGTAACTGAAATTTTGTCTTAGATATGATGTACATGTACTAGAGACTAAATTGTCACCCTTATTTAGTCACTAACAAATTTGCCTCCAAATTTTTTTCCCGTACAAGCATATTAGTAACTGAAATTTAGTCTCAGATATGGGGTCACTGAATCGAGGACTGATTTTTAGTCGCCGCAATCAGTCAATAAAAGGCCAGTCCTTAAAAGTATCAGTAACTAATGTTTCAGTTACCGATGCTATGTATCAGCGACTGATATATCAGTCCCTAGAAATTCAGTCTCTGAAAGCCTGTTTTTTTGTAGTGATTCTACTAATTCTTCCTTGAAGGAAACATATCCTTTGTATTGTCAATAAAAGTTGTGACATGTTCCTTGTTATGTGCTTTGAACATCCATTATCTGAGTATCTTGTTTAAGCATGTGAATGTTCCTGCACATTAATAAGAAATTAGTTTTCTTTGGGGACCCAAGCCATTACTGACTTGGATCTGCCTCTTGCATCAATGTAATGTAGTCTTTTTAGAACAGTTGATGCAACATTGGATTTAAGAACCCAACATGCTGAGGCCTTAACAGCATTTGCCCTTTTTCCCTTAGAAGCAGGAACTACATGCTTAGCAGCAGAATCTGCTAACTTTGTAGTTGTCCCCTTTGGTCTCCAAACTTGTTTGTGGACCACTGCTTTTGCTTGAATGGGCCTTAAAACAGTTTTAGATGCATGTTTATAAAAAGTTTTTGCACCCTTAGCTGTTGGTTTTGGGTTAACAGTCATAAATGGTCGAGCAGCAGGAATACTTCGTCTAGCAGCAGGAACCATTAGTCTAGCAGCAGGATCTGAGTTTGAGCCAGACTTGTTTTTGACTACTCTGGGGTTTGTTTTCTTAGAACTAGAGTGAAAGTGAGATTTAGGTGTTTGCCTTTTATGGTTCACTCTATTGTTTTCATACCCAGTTACCAATTGGTTGTAGAAAGCAGCAAGATGGTCAAAACTACCACATGTGTAACAAGCATTGTTATAAAAAGCAAAGTCATCACCTAATTGGTTAGACTTGAGGTTGTTTCAATTCCTTTGGTTACCTCTGGGGTTGTTGGTGGTTCTATATTGTTCACAATATCTAACTGGTTGCCTAACATGCTTAATGTTTGATTTAGGCCTATCAGTATTGTGTTTGACTATCTTAGGAACACTTGTTCCTACTTTCTTAACCACTTCAGGTTTAGACATAACCTGATCTTCTTCATCATCATCACTATCAGTTGTACTATCCTCAACAACTATAGCATATCCTTTCTTAACAAAGGATACATTGTCCTGATAAGATAAAGTTTTATCTAAAGTTTTACTTACCTTTTTCTATCTTAGGACTCTTAGCAGCCTTAGAGCCATATTCCATTACTGGATCTTGAAACTCAGCCAAACCTGTATGAGCTAGGTCAATACCTGGAGGTGAAAGGACACCTCTGTATGGTGGAGGGACAGTGTTGTATCCAACACCAGACTTAGCTTTATTAATTACTTGAGCTTCCCAAATTTTATTAACTCCTTCTGAGGCACTAGCTAAAGCATCTACAATTATGTCAACATTTGCATGCTTACTTCTTAGCTCTGCTAATCTTCTATTCAGCTCAACAATACATTCATCTTTGAATTCTATGCCATTTTTTATTATTTTCAAATCCTCAGAATGTTTATCTTCATTTTCTTGATAATGTACGATTTGTGTTTCAAGAACAGCTAGACCTCTTTTATGATTAGCTAAATTATGAAGAGCATCATACAGCTCATCTAATTGAGCATCAAATCTCTTTTTAAGGTCTTTATAAGCTTTAAGAGAAGGACATGATTCAGTACATTTAATAATTGAAGTTACCACTGAATCAGAAAAGGCCATTAGAGCAGTTTCAGTGGCCACAAGAGCAGCATTTGGTGCTTCCTCTTCATCAGCCAAAAAGCTCCAATCATATCCAATACCATTTATAGCTAGCATAGCCCTTGGTTCTTCTACTGTGACTTCCTTCTTCTTCTCTTACTTATACCATGTGTTCCTATTTTCCTGCTTCCTTGGGCTTCTACACTCTTTAGCAAAGTGTCCTAACTTGTGACAGTTGTAACACTCCACTTTCTTCTTGTCAAACCCAGCAGTTTCATTACCATTGATGGTAATCTGCTTCCCAGTTCTCTGCCAGAACTTCTTAGCCCTTAAACTAAGTAAAGCAACTTGCCACTTAATATCCATCTCTTCCAAATCATCACCATCCACCTGTTCAAGGTCTTCATGATTTAGAGTAGAACCACCAGCTTGACTAGACAAAAACACATAGAATGATGGATCTCCAAGTCCAGCAATATTCTTCTGTGTACTAGTAGTAGGACCACCACAGTTAGCAATAGAAACACTTTCTACTTCATCTACCCCTTCAGAATTACTAACACCAGGAGATGACAAAAATGCCAAATTCCCAGAACTAGTAGTATGGTTCCCAGATTTCTTTAGACTTTGTTCAACAATTCTGAAGTTGTTAAACAAATCATTTAGCTTCATGGTTTCAGTTTTTGGCTTGTTCATCCAGACAATCACATGAGTATGGAACTCATCAGGTAGACTTCTTAAAAACTTCATGTTGAGATCTTCCTTCTCTGTCTCAACACCCAACACTGATAACTGACTAACAAGCTTTTGCAGTCTTGAAAACAGATTATCAAGAGATTCATTGCTAAAAGAAGTAAAGTTTTCAAATTGTTGTTTCAGCAATGTTCTCTGTGTTTTCTTGGTAGTATCATTACCACCATACCATGCACAAATTTCTTCAAACAAAGTTTTTGCATCAGTATATTTGTTAAACGATAGCATCTGCTCACAAGGAATGGTCATAAGCAACAAATTTCTTGCTTTTTGATCATTTCTCTTCTTTACCATTTCTTCTTTGGTAACTGGTCCAGTATTTCTTTTTCTTTCTACCTTTCCTTCAAGAACCATATCTGTATAGCCTAGAACAAAAGAATCACCATACTGAAATATTTCCTAAAGAGTATAATCTTGAACCATAAAATATTGCTCAATTCTTATCCTCCATAACTGATGAAGCGAAAAGTGTGCCGCTTTTAGGGGGTCATTTAAGCCCTAAATCGTATTTATTTGATCAAATATTGCCCTAAATCGTTCCTTTTGTCATTTTAGGTACTTTGGAGAAGAAATCTGGAAAAGGAAGCATTTTGGACGTTTTTGGAGCATAAAAGTGAAGAAAACGACAAAGTCTCAAATTCGGCTGGAAAAGTACATGTGACGGCGTCAAGAGTTGTTCCAGACGGCGTCACGGCTTGGCAAAAGAGGTGGATATGAAGATTACTCATGACGGGCCAGAACTATTTTGGTACTGGAAGGTGACGGTGTCACGCTTTGTGACGCCATAGGTGGTCACGGTTTAATTTAAAGAGAGACGGGCAAGAATGATTTTTGGAGCTTTTACACGAGACGGCGTCACGTGTTATTTTACCAAGGTGGTCACGTTTTAAGACAATGAGAAGAAATCAATAATTAACACTTGACCACGTACCTGAAGGGGTCAAGTGCTGATGGGCCAGAACAGTTTATAACGTGACGGCCTAGGTGACGGCGTCAAGATTATACCTGATGGCCATCACGTTATACGGGCTGACGCCGTCAGAACCACTCGGACAGCAAACTGCCTATAAATACAACATCATAACTTCATTATTTGTAAGCCCCAAACCCTAAGTCCGATTCTAGGGTTAGGGTAGGTGTTTTTCCAGCAACTTAGAGGGTCCTAATCATGCCATAAACATCTTGTAATGGTTTGTTTATCGATTCAATCCTATGTTATGTCTTCAATTATGATTATTGTTGATTGCTCTTCATTAATTATGCTTGGCTAAATCACCTTGTGTCTACTTATGATTGTGTGAAACTTGTGTATAACTAATTAGATCTTATTGATTTCTTGTTGATGTGTGTGTCCATCTCCATCAATTAGGGCGTGACAACTTCAATAGATCTAGTTGGTTTAGTTTATAATTCTTGTTTCCTATTGTCTCTTGTTTGATTGGGTGATATCGATGTTAGGCTTAAGAAAACTGGCTAACCTCCTATACGGTAACTTGCTTGAACGTCTTAAGAAACATGAACCAATGTGTACTAGGTTTATTTGGTTGTATTTAATGCATGAGCGAATTCTAGTGATCCCATGTTAGGAGCTTCTTAGCCGGCTCGACATAGGAGTGAAGTAGGAGCTTATAGAGTTGGGGAAGTACGTACGCCACCCCACGATTGGTATTAAGGAATACAACCCGTCAATTAAAACAAGGTGTGACAATTCAATAGGTAGAATTGGATAGCTAGCAAGGAGTAACATATCATAAGTAGACATGCTTCATTTCCCTTGTAGAACCCTAGTTTACTTTTCTTGCATATTAGTTTAATTAGTAGCTTTTGGGTTAGTTGATTAGCAACTAATTCCGCCCCTTCTTCCAAAACCAGAGATTTTTACTTGCTTTCCATAAAATATAAAAATACAAAAAGAATCTTCTCTCACCCTTAGACCTATTAGAATAGTTTTTCATACCTAACGAACACTATTCCCTGTGGAGAACGATCAATCCCCCGTACTTACCACTACACTATACTACATCGGTCAGGTACACTGCCTGGTGGGGTTGTAAGCCTCTTGAGATCCCTCGAGAGGTAAAACCTGTTGTAAGGTTGCAAAACCACGCATCAAGTTTTTGGCGCCGCAGCCCGGGGAGTAGTTATTGCTTAGGTTGAAATTTTATTTTTATTAGGTCTACTCACAAGATTCCTATCAAGTGAGATTTTTTCTTTTTATTTTGTAGCTTTCTCGTAGTCTATCTTTTCTTTGTGATTTTGTTTGTAATTTGCTTCAAATGGACTTTTCACTTAGATTTCTAAGATTGCAAGATATGGTTGAATGGCTAGAACACCAAGAAGTTCAAAATACCTCATTTAGAGACACTTATGAATCATATGAGCCTTCACCTAGGATAGATTCTTATGAACAACCTCCATGTTTAGGATCTTGTTTTAGTGAGGCTAATAGGAAAAGCGACCTAGTTTGCCAAGGAATTGTGGATAGAGCCGTATCAATAAACCATAAGTTGGATGAAGCACTAGGTTTGTTATTATCACTACCTAAGAAAATAATTGACGAGGATATAGGTGATCTTGACACGTGGAATGATGAGGTAAACACCATAAGCCCACAAAATACTCAACCATCATTTGAGGCACCCACACCGCCCGTGACTTACCCGGAAGAAGTAGAAGATACTTTAGGAATCCCGATGGAGGTAGAACCCTTGGACCAAGCACAACTAGAGGATATAGGTTTGCACACTTTTAGTGATGACCTTACTCATAGTTCTAGGAAATTTCCTAGTGTTGATGAATCGGAACCTCAACCTTTACAGAACTTTTCATCCTTAGATTTACATCTAGGAGAAAAAAGAGGAACCGACCCACCCATCAACCAAAATTATCCGGGTAGTTTTAGGATGAAGGAAGCCATTCGCTCACCCCCTTCACCTCACGTGGCATATTCACACCCTAAGGGTGTGTATCGCTACTTTCACCCGCACTTAATCCTAAGTGTAGGGAAAACCTCCCCTATTTTTGTTAAATAAGGGTAGAGTCAGGCTCGTGACTCGAACAAAAACAAGCGCTTATTGGGAGGCAACCCAAGCTTTATTTGCTTTATTTGTTTGATTGTTTGTTTATTTAATTTTATTTGTTTCCGTATGCATTTCTTATTCTTTTTGTTTACTGTTCATGTCTCAAATATAAATTGTGAAAATGCTTTATTTTGTTTTTAACTTCGTCTTAACTACATATAAAGGTATTTTGCAAAAGATAAGTGTAAGAGAAATTTAAATCTGTTTTAAAGAACAAGATTGAACATGAACGATAACAATGAGATATAAGCATGCATATTAGTATTTGTTTGAGTCAAATGCTTGTATCGAGTCATAATGAAGTTTTGCAGGAATTCCAGGAAGTAAAGTATAGGTTTTTTCCAGAAATTTTTCGGAAACTTAACATGAGAATTCTGTCAGATCATTTCTGACGGCGTCAGGCCTTACAACATGACGGCGTCAGATTTTAATTTTCTGAAATTTTTGAAAGTTTTGTTTTTCTACCGGAATCATAAAAAGTTTTTATTAAAACTCTAACTTATAAACTCCAGGAATCTGCAAAACATTCATTCCGCAAGCATTATATCTTTAATTGTTTTATTTCTAAGTCTGGAATTACACCTAGTTGTGAGTTGTCTTTGTTCGGTTTGATGCTTTGGTTTTTCTTGTTTGTTTTCTCAGGATTAACAGGTTATTTTGGACAAGGAGATGTTTGTGGAATCAAGCTTTTGACGATGCATTAGTCTTGGAGCTTCTACATTCTCTTGGAAGAAGATCTAACCATGTTACCTCTTTATCCACCGAACGAATCAGGGGAGTATTTGATTTCATTCTTTTATTTTTTTACTTTTACATTTGTTATTTGAACATTGGGGACAATGTTCATCTTAAGTGTAAAGGGGGGGTAAAAGTACGATACTTTAGAGAATACAATTGCACTTGATTTTTGTTTGTTTGATGGTAGATGTGTAATAAAACTGAGATAAATACCTGTTAGGGCAATTTTAGTGCCAAATTTAAAAATTTTTACAACATTTAGGAGTGAAACTTTAGTTCTAATAAGCGTCTCACGGATAGGAGTTATATGACTAGCACAAAAACCGTACCACTAAAAAAATTTTCCACCCCCAAATATGTGAGGTTCGCCCCTAGAATTGGTAGGAAAAGCATTTATGCTATGATGTGTGTACCGGTAGCACTTAGATTCTAGAACTTGCGTTAGGACCATTCCAAGGCCACAAGTGAGACTACATTCGTGTAGTTAGATTTACTACATGATAAGAGGCATTAGGATTAACCCATTGTTTTACACCTGTGTTTTTGTTATAATTACATTGGCTACATTGGTCAAGTAATTCTCCCACACTCTTTGCGTTGTACTCATTTTTAGTACACGATACCCCTAGTACACCCCTCAGAGCCTATCTTTTCGTTTCGACCTTTAAGCATTTTACTTAAAGGAAGAATTTGTTTACACCCCACTAAAATGTACACCCAAATCGCCTTAGCCTACCTTGTATGCACTCATTTTTAGTGCATTATTGTGACAACATTTGTTTAAACCCAAGTTAATTATCTAATTGATTACATGGTTGCTAAGTCGAGTCATATCCTTGTACATATTGTTTTGGGACGATTGGGACTCATGGGTAAAGTACTAGTGTAATGGAGTAATGGGCAAGAACGTCATTTATTACCCCCATATGTGCTAAATAATTTTTAAAAGTACTCCAAGTGTTTCGATTATCTTAATTCGAGTCATTAGAATAAGTTATTTGTAAAGTTATGTAAAAGTTCAAGTGTAAGGGGAATGCAACGCCCCTATGATGTATTATTTTGGATGGTAGGGCAAGAGTGTATGAAAAAAAATAAAAAAAATAAATAAGAAAAATACAAATAAATGAGAAAAAGAAAATTTGAAAAAACATACGGACTACCATCCCGTTTCATTTTATGTTTGTTTTATGTTTTTTTTGTTATTTTGTTTTTAGCTTAAGATTGAGTCGAGTCTTGGCTTAGCAACATTGTATAGTACATGTAATTAATCAAGATCTTTAACTCGCCACCAGTAAAATATCCCTTATCCAACAAATCCGTGTTTAGCATATCCCTACACCTAACGTTATGACCCATGTAATAGCCCTCTTTGAAAGTTTATCTTAGGTGCTTACGCCTAGTGGAGGAGGTTTTCGATCCTTTCCCAAGCCTATGGTAATCTATTTGCTATGACAGGTAGTGAGAGATAATATCCGTTTTCATTTATGAGATTTATTTTGATGACACTTGAGAGATGTGAGTATCTAAACACTACTTGTGAGGTGCTAGTTTGTAATCTCCGTGCTTATTATGATTAAAGTGGAACGAATATTTGTTGTAATTACTTTTATGTTAGCATTAAATGACCCCTAACTTGTATTTTGATTAGAATAAAAGCGCATTTGCTTGAGGACAAGCAAATCTCAAGTGTAAGGGTATTTGATGAAGCGAAAAGTGTACCGCTTTTAGGGGGTCATTTAAGCCCTAAATCGTATTTATTTGATCAAATATTGCCCTAAATCGTTCCTTTTGTCATTTTAGGTACTTTGGAGAAGAAATCTGGAAAAGGAAGCATTTTGGACGTTTTTAGAGCATAAAAGTGAAGAAAAAGACAAAGTCTCAAATTCGGCTGGAAAAGTACATGTGACGGCGTCAAGAGTTGTTCCAGACGGCGTCACGGCTTGGCAAAAGAGGTGGATATGAAGATTACTCATGACGGGCCAGAACTATTTTGGTACTGGAAGGTGACGGCGTCACGCTTTGTGACGCCATAGGTGGTCACGGTTTAATTTAAAGAGAGACGGGCCAGAATGATTTTTGGAGCTTTTACACGAGACGGCGTCACGTGTTATTTTACCAAGGTGGTCACGTTTTAAGACAATGAGAAGAAATCAATAATTAACACTTGACCACGTACCTGAAGGGGTCAAGTGCTGATGGGCCAGAACAGTTTATAACGTGACGGCCTAGGTGACGGCTTCAAGATTATACCTGATGGCCATCACGTTATATGGGCTGACGCCGTCAGAACCCCTCGGACAGCAAACTGCCTATAAATACAACATCATAACTTCATTATTTGTAAGCCCCAAACCCTAAGTCCGATTCTAGGGTTAGGGTAGGTGTTTTTCCAGCAACTTAGAGGGTCCTAATCATGCCATAAACATCTTGTAATGGTTTGTTTATCGATTCAATCCTATGTTATGTCTTCAATTATGATTATTGTTGATTGCTCTTCATTAATTATGCTTGGCTAAATCACCTTGTGTCTACTTATGATTGTGTGAAACTTGTGTATAACTAATTAGATCTTATTGATTTCTTGTTGATGTGTGTGTCCATCTCCATCAATTAGGGCGTGACAACTTCAATAGATCTAGTTGGTTTAGTTTATAATTCTTGTTTCCTATTGTCTCTTGTTTGATTGGGTGATATCGATGTTAGGCTTAAGAAAACTGGCTAACCTCCTATACGGTAACTTGCTTGAACGTCTTAAGAAACATGAACTAATGCGTACTAGGTTTATTTGGTTGTATTTAATGCATGAGCGAATTCTAGTGATCCCATGTTGGGAGCTTCTTAGCCGGCTCGACATAGGAGTGAAGTAGGAGCTTATAGAGTTGGGGAAGTACGTACGCCACCCCACGATTGGTATTAAGGAATACAACCCGTCAATTAAAACAAGGTGTGACAATTCAATAGGTAGAATTGGATAGCTAGCAAGGAGTAACATATCATAAGTAGACATGCTTCATTTCCCTTGTAGAACCCTAGTTTACTTTTCTTGCATATTAGTTTAATTAGTAGCTTTTGGGTTAGTTGATTAGCAACTAATTCCGCCCCTTCTTCCAAAACCAGAGATTTTTACTTGCTTTCCATAAAATATAAAAATACAAAAAGAATCTTCTCTCACCCTTAGACCTATTAGAGTAGTTTTTCATACCTAACGAACACTATTCCCTGTGGAGAACGATCAATCCCCCGTACTTACCACTACACTATACTACATCGGTCAGGTACACTGCCTGGTGGGGTTGTAAGCCTCTTGAGATCCCTCGAGAATGTTGTAAGGTTGCAAAACCACGCATCAATAACTCAAACTCATTGGGTTTGATCATGGGTAATTTTGCAGCAACATTAACCTGAGCATCTTGTGCTTCCATTTCTTTTACTTCTTCTAAATTCAACTATATCAGCCTTGCTCTGATACCACTTGTTAGGATTCGACACACGGTTAAGGTGGTTAAACCTTTTGTTCTTTGCGTGTAATGATATGTTGTATTAATACGATTAAGTGCGCGGAATTCACTCAATCACACTTAGAAGGTTGTGTATGTTATGGAAATGGAATTGTTATGTTTGTTAGTTAGCAATGAACACATAAAGATTATCACCAAACGATTCAATATTATTAATGATAATAATACGAGTGATCTTGAAATATCACTAGGGTTACAACCTTGAATCTTAAGTTTTTCTAACTTGTGATGTTTTGTAGTTATGAGTTCTTTCTTAAGCACGTCTATCACTTAACTTCTATTCATGCACATATCTAAAACACAAGTCTAAGATCTCTTTTATAGTCCAAGAGATCTATTACAATATTGTATAAAGTCTAGCCGACTTACTTTGTTAACTTATCTCTTGAGTGTGTCAGTACATAAGATAGAATATGTATCTGTGTACACAACTTGTTAACTAAGCACATGGGATAAGATATTATCTACCGTATATTGTTGACCAAAATACAAATAATATCTTTTCAATCTTATCCACTTAGCAGCAGAATGATCATCATCAGCAGCAATGAGAACACTAGCAGCAGAATCCTTCAGCAGCAGAATGCTAAGCCTAGCAGCAGAATCATTTATCGCTAGCAGCAGGATCAAATGTTCTAGCAGCAGGAACCAACATTAGCAGCAGGAACCAATTGCACTAGCCGCAGAATCACACTTAACGTTTTTCTTTGAATAGAATCCGATATTTAACTTCTTGAATATTTAATTCCCAACATGCTATCATCATTTTACTTACCTTAATCCAAGCTACATAACATCAAGAACATCATCATCAACAAAATCTTCCATCATCATCATCATCCTTTACAAATAACCAAAACCTAACAACATAGCAATCAAATACATAAACAAGGGTTAACATAACCCATAAAACATGCTCATTTTTCATTCTACATCATCACATGATCATATCTTGATCATATGATGAAAACCCACTTAATCCATAATCTATAACTTCATTAACCTCAAGAACATACATACTTACTTGTGGAGGGTCATAGCTAGGAGAGTCCATACTCATGGAGCCTTCATCTTCTTTACCTTAAGTCTTCATCGAGATTTTCCCTCCTTTTCTCCTCTCACTAGAACTGGACTTCAACTCCATCTAAAATGATGGAGAAAAGTCTAGAATAAACTAGTTATAGCTAGTTAGGTGGTATCTTTGGGCTATTGGCAAGAATGGCCCTTCTAGTCTCTTTCTTCTTATTTTAGCCACAACTAACTTAATCATATGTTTAATACTTGGCAACCTAGGCCCCATTAGTTACACATCATATTTTACATAACCACTTTAGTCATATTTTGACTATCGGGTTTGACCACTACACAACAAATGTTGACTGGCCAATCACATAAGGTCTTTATCCATTTTCATCTAGGGTGGGGTCCCAACTCAAAAGACGCCACACCGTAGCTTCACACCTCCCTTTGTGCCGAATCCAGAAATAATAGTTCTAGAAATCTCCCACTTAAGCTTACTATATAAGATTTCTTGAAGTGTGGTAATGGAATATATGTGTAAAACATGCAGACAGACCTAGATATCAAATGCCACCTCAATAGAAAACCCACAAACAATAAGAACGCGGATCGTGACAGGCGTACACCATGCATTCCATGATATATAATGTCGTGCTACCTCACAAATCAAATGTTGTCTTCGTTTTAAAATAACAGTCCCTGACAAAAAAAATACAATTTAAGAAAAAAAATATTACTGTTTTCTTTTTTTAACTGTTCTGAAATGACAGTTTGACCCATTAACTAATTAATTAATGCATTTTTTTAAGTTTGTAACAATAATTTTAAGCAAAGATAATACAGTAAATTTGATCGAACTTCCTTATGTATATTTAATAGTGAACGATTATTGGGACATTACAAAATGATTCAAACGTGAACTATTAATTTAGGACGGGATCTCTTGTTTCTCTCCTCTACTTCTATGCACCGCCACCACAACCAGCGTTGCATTGCATCCATCACGACCATTGTATCGCCACACTTCGACCACTGCGTCGTTGTTACTACCTCCACCATCGCTGCACCACCACCATCATCGCCGCCACCTACACAAATGCACCAACCTTAACCGTCGAGATAAAACCGAATCTACTCGTCGGACGTACAGATCTGCACCCACGAAGGACCTGAGTTTTGTTATATTTGATCTATATCAAGGGTTTTTAGGATTGTTTAGATCTAGTTTCTGGATGTTTTGGTTGCAGAGATCTAACCTTAAGGTGTTGAGGTTTTTTAGAAGAGTACTACTGTTAGTACCCTCTGGCCTCTACCACTAATACCCCTTTTATCCTACTGTATTGACAGAACAAGATAGTTTTTTTATAATTTTTTGTTTCGTATTTTTTTGTTACTTGTACTACTTTTGACTTGTCAAACTTTATATTTTATGTTCCGTGCTTTTTTCGAGCAACTTTACCCAATTTATTAATAAAATAAGACATTTTTTAATAGTTTTCTGCTCCGTATTTTTTGTGTTTTACTAATTTTGACTTATCAAACTTTATATTTTATGTTCCGTTTTTTTATTTGGCAGTTAAAAAAAAATCATGTAGAATCAAAATTATCTAAATATTTAGTGAACCAATCATAGCCACTTATGTTTTCATTAAAATAATAATAATAAATAAATAAAATTAAATAAAATAAAAAAAAATCACTTTCCACCTCTTTTAAAAAAATAAAATATCTTGCAAACGGTAAATTGTCAAGTGAGAAAAAATACAGCATCACGACGAGTATTTTTTTATCTTTCAGTAGACGTGCACTTCGATATACTTTCGACGAACCTTTTTTTCGATTTTTTTTTCAGTTACGTCTGGGAAAATCATATGTGTGATTTCAGAAATCACATGTGATTTTTCCAGACGTAACAGAAAAAAAATCGAAAAGAAAGTTCGTCAAAAGTATATCGAAGTGCCCGTCTATAAAAAGATGATTTAATTCTCGTCGCGATGGTATGATTCGTTTTTCGTAACGATTAACGGTTTGCGAGATATTTAATTTTAAAAAATGGTGAAAGTTTATTTTTTTTTGTTTTGATGAAAAAATGAATGACAGGGATTGATTAATCGGATATTTAGAGAATGTTGGATCTATATTGAATTTTTTTTTCTATGGAGGTATTAGGGGGGTGGCTGTCGATGCGGTATGGCTCTCGGCATGAAGCATGCCGCTCGGTATGCCCATTGCCAATTGTTCGGTATGCCCAAATCGGCAAGGAGATCGGTATACTTTGCCGAAGAATCAGGGCATTAAACCCCAAAAACTAGCCGTTAGTCCCATTAATTATTTGACCGTTTGGTCATTTAAACCAAAATAATAATAATAATAATAATAATAATAATAATAATAATAATAATAATAATAATAATAATAATAATAATAATAATAATAAATATAAAAATAAAAATTCCTTTTAAATATACAATTTCAAATCATAATTCACACATCAAATCACACAAACAATTCACATTTTATTAACCATGTCTTCATCATCCTCTTCTTCATCCTCGGACGAGTTAATTATTCCCGCCGAATCATCCGAACTATGGTTATCCGGTAGTACCTTCGAAACCTTTTTAGCCGCGTACGATGCCCTTGAAGACATGGCAAGCTCTACCGAAATCCGGGGGTATGTCACCCGTTTTCTTCAAAGAGCTTTACAAACTCTATTGAATGACTATTTCGTCGAACAACCAAAGTTTAACGAACATGTTTTTCGTGATCGTTTTCGTATGAGTAAAACCTTGTTTTTAAAAATTGTTGGTGATATTGAAGCGCAATTCGAATGGTTTCAAGCGGGTCAAGACGTGAGGGGAAAGAATAGTTTTACGCCGTTACAAAAATGCACATCGGCTATTCGGCAACTCGCAACGGGTGAACCTCCGGATAGATTTGATGACTATTTAAACATGGCACGAAGAACGTCAGGTTATTATTTTTTTTTATAAATTTTTCGTTATTAATTTTTTTTAAATAGTTTTCGTTATTATTTTTTTTTAAAAAGTTTTCGTTATTTATTTTTTTATTAAAAGTTGTCGTATTTTTTTTGTAGGTGAATGCCTTGATAAATTTTGCGATGCGATTATAATGTTATATGGTCGAGAGTTCTTACGTAGGCCGACAACCCATGACGTTGCACGCTTATTCGAGGCACATGAAGAAAAACATCTCATTCCTGGAATGCTTGGTAGCATTGATTGTACACATTTTGTTTGGCGAAATTGTCCTAGACATTTGAGAGGCCAATATAAGAGAGGTGATCACCAATACCCGACTATTATGCTTGAAGCGACGGCTTCAAATGATTTGTGGATTTGACATTCGTTTTTTGGTACTCCCGGTTCAAACAACGATATCAATGTTTTGAATCAGTCTCCATTGTATGTTACGGAGCGAAATGGAACGGCACCAAACAGTTCATTTTTTTTGGGTGGACGGCTTTACAAACGTGGATATTATCTTACCGATGGAATCTATCCTAAGCATTCAACACTTGTTAAAGCATATCCGTATCCCACTGACCCGAAGGAAAAGAAATTCAAGAAGCTACAAGAGTCTGCAAGAAAGGATGTCAAACGAGCTTTTGGTCGTCTGAAGGGAAAATGGTTTATTCTCAGTCGTCCTCTACGGGCTATGTCCGTCGAAAAGATTCGAAAACTCGTTTATACGTGTATTATATTGAACAATATGATTTTAAAAGACGATGAGATGGCAATATCACCGGTTCATATAATGGATCCGCCGGTTGCGCCAGTTTATGACCCGAATGTACTACCGGAGTTACTCGACGAAGATATCCATAACCGTCTCCGATATGATCTTACGGAGCACGTAGCGGCTCAAGACTTACCATACCTCGATGACTAGTGATTTCCTATTTTGTTTTTTTTTTTCTAAAGTATTATGTAATTTTCTTTGAATTATTGTTTAATATAATGTTTTTTATTAAATTGTTTAATATAATTATGAATATAAAAAATAAAAAATAAAATTAGTTTTTATTTGAATCATGGTTGCCACTAAAAAAGTATGGTGAGGTATGGTTGAATCATGAAATGTGTTACCTTGATTTGATTGGTTAATGACGAATCATGGGGGAGGCATCGAATCATGACTGCCACCCCCCTTAGTGGTATTTTTGAGAGGTACCAATATCCCAACCCTTTTTAGAATTATTCAAAAAGTGTAGGCTTTGATACTAAATGGTTAATAGAAATGGATAAGGATATTCATATAATGTACCGTAGCAGTTTGGTTTTATAACTTGAATACAAGTTTTAATACTGTTGGAAAATTTAGTGCACTTGAGAGATTAATTCACACCTGGTAATGGGCTTGGAGGTACGGAGTGTACACCCATCAGGTCACTGTTTACCCTGACTCAATTAGTGGTTTTGGTTCTGCTGCTAGTATTAATAATACAACTGCTGAAGCAGATCATTCTGCTGCTCATGTTATTGATACTACTGCTGATGCAAAACATTCTGTTGCTAGTGTTAAGACTACCAGTTTCTACTGCTAGTGTTAAGACTACCAGATCAAAGTTAGTACTGCTATGCTAAGTTAGTACTGCTGTACATAACAGTTAGTACTGTTGGACTTAACAGTTTGTACTGCTCGTTTAAACCACTGATCCCTGATATTATGGAAACTGTTATGGTATGATTAATGGGCCATTAATTATTCATAATTCCATGGGCTAGGGTTTGAGTAATCTCTATTATAAATAGAGATCATAACTTTACTGCATGGAGATACAACACAGATACCCTAAACACTTGAATACGATTTGGTTCTTGATTTGTGCCTAAAACAAGAACATCACTTGGTCTTATACCATAGAGATATTCGTGTAACCCAGGCATAGGGTCGAATAGTTTCTATTGGAAAGTGATTATACGATTTCAAGTGAATATTCAGTACTTTGATTATTGATTATCTTTACCCTGGTCTGGGATCAACACACAAATCAACCAACAATCAATAGAAACTATTCCTGTGATAATCAATGGCTGCTGCTATGAGGCATATGGCTGCTAACTTTTTCAAAATGGAAAAGTTTGAAGGTGTCGATTTCAGAAGATGGCAAAAGAAGATGCAATTCTTGTTGTCAAGCATGAATGTGGTGTATGTTCTGACCACAACCATTCCTGAAGATCATGGGGATGATGCTACTATGGAACAGATGAGGAGCAGAAGCAAATGGGAGAATGATGACTATATCTGCAGAGGATTAATTCTCAATGGTATGTCGGATACTCTCTTTGACATTTATCAGAATGTTGAATCTTCTCGAGAACTGTGGGATTCCTTGAAAGCCAAATATATGGCTGAGGATGCATCAAGTAAGAAGTTCCTTGTAAGTAATTTTAACAATTACAAAATGGTTGATTCTAGACCTGTCATGGAACAATACAATGAACTTCTTAGTATACTTGGTCGATTCACACAACACAAGATGAACATGGATGAGGCTATTTCAGTCTCTTGTATCATCGATAAACTACCTCCTTCTTGGAAAGATTTCAAGCATATGCTAAAGCATAAGAAGGAGGAGTTAACTCTTGTTGAGTTGGGCAGTCATTTGCGCATTGAGGAATCACTCGAGGCTCATGAAAGTGACAAGCCAAAGAGCAGCAATGCTGCTGGTCCATCAGTTGTCAATTTGGTGGAGCATAACAACTCCTCCAGGAACAATGACAACAAGGGAAAACGTAAGCATCAGGATAACACCAAAACTAATCCTAACAAGAAGTCAAAAGCTACTTGTTGGAAGTGTGGTAAAACTGGACACTTCAGGAAGGATTGTAAAGGTGTTAAGATTGACAATAAAACCAATGGATCAGGCACGAGTGGATCTGGGAATGGTAACACCAATTCCCTGAAAGGTCAGAATATATTTAATAAGTCTTTTGAGATTTATTATGTTACATATATATCTGAATTGTACTTTTTGCAGGATGATGATGTTGCGTGGTGGGTTGACTCTGGAGCAACAATCCATGTGTGTAAAGATAGAAGTTGGTTCAAGACCTACGAGTCAATGAATGATGGTTCTATTCTTCATATGGGAAATGAGTCAACAGCCCTGGTGCATGGAAGAGGATGTGTTGATTTGAAGTTTAGTTCTGGAAAGATTGTTTCTTTGTTTAATGTTTTACATGTTCCTGATATTAGGAAGAACTTGGTTTCTAGTAGTATTTTGAATAATTGTGGTTACAAACAAGTTATTGAATCTGATAAATTTGTGTTATCTAAACATGGTGTGTTTATTGGTTTTGGTTATTTATGTAATCAAATGTTTAGACTTAATATTGTTCATGATATGGTTGATTCTGCTTTTATGTCGACATCTAAGTTTTATGATTCAACCCTTTGGCATGCTAGACTTGGCCGTGTTCACTTTAAAAGGATGCAAGATATGTCTGAGGATGGGTTAATCTCAGCATTTGACATGGACACTGAAAAGTGTAAAACTTGTATGATGAACAAGATAACTAAGAAACCATTTCAAAGTGTAAAACGTGAAACTAATGTGTTGGAACTAATTCATAGTGACTTATGTGATTTACATGCTACTCCCTCTTTGGGGAATAAGAAATACTTTGTGACTTTTATTGATGATGCTTCTAGGTATTGTTATGTTTATTTATTGCATACTAAGGATGAAGCATTAGATAAATTTAAAGTATTTAAAACCGAAGTTGAACTGCAACAAGAGTCCCTGATCAAGAGATTAAGGACTGACAGGGGAGGTGAGTACATGGATACTCTGTATTTTCAGTCTGTTGGTATAATCCATGAAACGACTGCCCCCTATACTCCTCAGCAAAATGGTATTTCTGAAAGGAAAAACCGAGTGCTAAAGGAGATGGTTAATTCTATGTTGTCCTATTCAGGACTGAGTCAAGGGTTCTGGGGTGAAGCTATGTTAACAGCTTGCTATTTGTTAAATAGGGTTCCCAAAAAAAGGAACAAGACAACCCCTTATGAACTCTGGACTAAAAAGAAACCCAACCTGAATTATCTAAGGGTTTGGGGTTGTAGGGCTGTTGTGAAACTCCCTGATCCAAAATTAAAAACTTTGGGTGAAAGAGGCATTAAATGCATCTTTGTTGGATACGCTAAGCATTCCAAGGCATATAGGTTCTATGTTATTGAACCTAATGAATCTGTTTCAATTAACTCAATAATTGAATCAAGGGATGCAATCTTTGATGAGAATAGATTCTCATCATTCCCTAGACCAAGTCAGAGGATTCCTAATGGAACTGATGATGTTGGTGTATCTGAGATCTCTGATGAGGTTGTGGAACAACAATCTGAACCTGAGCTCAGAAGGAGCACAAGGGTCAAGACTCCAAAATCATTTGGACCTGAGTTTCAATTGTACTTAATTGAAGGGACAAGGGATGAGGTCTCTGACCAACACTCCTATTGCTTTAATGTTGAGGATGATCCCAAAACATTTGATGAAGCAATGAAGTCCCAGGATGTTGCTTTCTGGAAAGAGGCAATAAATGATGAGATGGACTCCATCATGGGCAACAACACTTGGGTGTTGGCTGATCTACCACCTGGTTGCAAACCTTTAGGTTGCAAATGGATTTTCTAAAAGAAAATGAAGGTAGATGGAACTATTGAAAAGTTCAAGGCTAGACTAGTCATTCAAGGCTTTAAACAAAAGTCAGGGATAGACTATTTTGATACTTATGCCCCTGTGGCTCGTATCAGTACCATAAGATTGCTGATTGCTTTGGCATCTATTCACAATCTGATTATACGTCAGATGGATGTGAAGACAACATTCTTGAATGGTGAATTGGATGAGGAGGTTTACATGAACCAACCTCAGGGCTTCATCATGCCTGGCAATAAAAACAAGGTGTGCAAACTGATTAAGTCCTTATATGGACTAAAACAGGCACCTAAGCAATGGCATCAAAAATTTGATGAAGTGGTTTTGTCTAGTGGTTATTCACTTAACCAGTCTGACAAATGTGTATATAGCAAATTTGATGAATCTGGTAAAGGAGTCATCATTTGTCTATATGTTGATGACATGTTGATCTTTGGCACTGACCAAAATCAAGTTGACCTAACAAAGGAATTTTTGTCATCAAGGTTCTCCATGAAGGATATGGGGGAGGCTGATGTTATCCTTGGAATAAGGATTAAACATGAAAGTAACAAGATTTCTATCTCTCAGTCTCATTACATTGAGAAGGTGTTGAGGAAATTTAATTACTTTGATTGTACTCCAGTGAGTACTCCTATGGATACAAGTGAGAAGCTTTTACCTAATACTGGTAAAGCTGTATCTCAACTTGAGTATTCTAGGGTGATTGGCTGCCTAATGTTTGCCATGACTTGGACAAGGCCTGATATTGCATTTGCTGTGGGAAAATTGAGCAGATATACTAGTAATCCTAGTGCTTATCATTGGCAAGCAATTCAGAGGGTACTGAAGTATTTGAAGAGAACTATGGATTATAGTCTCTCATATACTGGTTATCCTTCTGTATTAGAAGGGTATACTGATGCAAGTTGGATCAGTAACACTGAAGACAATTCATCTACTAGTGGCTGGGTATTCCTACTTGGTGGAGGTGCAATTTCTTGGGCATCCAAGAAGCAAACTTGCATCACCAGTTCAACCATGGAATCTGAATTTGTGGCCTTAGCTGCTACTGGTAAAGAAGCTGAATGGTTGAAAAACTTGCTTCTTGAGATTTTATTGTGGCCTAAACCTATAGCACCTATTTCTATCTGTTGTGATAGTGCCGCTACATTGGCAAAGGCTTATAGAGAAATGTACAATGGGAAGTCTAGACACTTAGGTGTCAGGCATAGCATGATTCGTGAGCTTATCATGAATGGGGTGGTATCTATAGAGTTTGTTAGATCTCAACAAAACTTAGCTGATCACTTGACGAAGGGTTTGGCTAGAGACTTGGTTTTAAAGTCTGCTAAAGGGATGGGTTTAAGTCCAACTTAGTCACTGAATACTAAGACACCCAACTCCTTCCTGAGGAAACTTGGGAGCTGAGTTCAATGTGAAAAGCTGAACATTTAATGTACTGGAGCACATGTTTTATTTTACATCCCAAGGTTGTGCTTAGAACCTGCTGTAAAGGAGGATGAAGTCTTTACTTCTCAATAGTTAATTTTCTTTGAAAAAGTGCTTAGCAGGAGCATGAATAAAGATGAACCACCTATGTAAATGTTGAAGTTTTGCCGCTTCAGGAAGCTTTGGACTTTTAGCTTTTACAACATTTATGAATTGGATATGGACACATGGCTTGTATAGTGTCAGGAGTATTTAAGTGTTTGAAAACATTGTCTGTATTTTATCTTCAGGTATTCAAATGGGTTGAAGGGTTCAATTCTTAGAACACCCTGATTCTCGAATATTTGAACGTGTAATGTACTAAGATGAGAATTCAATCTTCAAGATATTTTCATTTATGCACATGTTTGTTTATTGTTTATTTTTCATGCAAAGGGAGTGAACTAAATTTGAGGAGGATTGTTGGAAAATTTAGTGCACTTGAGGGATTAATTCACACCTGGTAATGGGCTTGGAGGTACGGTGTGTATACCCAGCAGGTCACTGTTTACACTAACTCAATTAGTGGTTTTGGTTCTGCTGCTAGTATTAATAATACAACTGCTGAAGTAGATTATTCTGCTGCTCGTGTTATTGATACTACTGCTGATGCAGAACATTCTGCTGCTAGTGTTAAGACTACCAGTTTCTACTGCTAGTGTTAAGACTACCAGATCAAAGTTAGTACTGATAGGCTAAGTTAGTACTGCTGTACATAACAGTTAGTACTGCTGGACTTAACAGTTTGTACTGCTCGTTTAAACCACTGATCCCTGATATTATGGAAACTGTTATGGTATGATTAATGGGCCGTTAATTATTCATAATTCTATGGGCTTGGGTTTGAGTAATCTCTATTATAAATAGAGATCATAACTTTACTGCATGGAGATACAACACAGAAACCCTAAACACTTGAATACGATTTGGTTCTTGATTTGTGCCTAAAACAAGAACATCACTTGGTCTTATCCCATAGAGATATTCGTGTAACCCAGGCATAGGGTCGAATAGTTTCTATTGGAAAGTGATTACACGATTTCAAGTGAATATCCGGTACTTTGATTATTGATTATCTTTACCTTGATCTGGGATCAACACACAAATCAACCAACAAATACAAACACACTTTTTCGAGATTTATTTACTTTCGTTGATTACAAACCCTCAAAACAAATATAATCTGTATATGTATCGAGAAAAAAAATCATGAAGTTCAAATTTTGGTCTTTCATTTAAATAAGAGTTAATTACATTTTTGGTCCTTGTGGTTTACCGGTTATAACGGTTTTGGTCCAATAGTTTAAAAAGTAACGAATCCTGTCCAGAATCCGACGACCCGTAACATGTTTAGTCCAATTTTTGGTCCACCGTTAGTTTGACCAATTTTGACTGTTAAATCTGAGGGCATTTTTTTCTTTTCATTTATATTGTTAAATAAAAGAGTTAACTATATTATTTTTGGTCCTTGTGGTTTGTCGAGTGTTTCACTTTTAGTCCAATAGTTTTTATGCACATGTTTAGATACATTTTTACTTATGTTTTTATCTACGTTTTAATCTATGTTTTTATTTAGGCTTTTATATACGTTTTTACCGGGGGGAGCGCCGGTGCTAGCTCTGAGAGGAGTCAATCGAGTACTTTTTCGGGTATGTTGTCAGAAAAGTATTCGCGGAAAATTTATACACGTTTTTATCTACGTTTTAATCTATGTTTTTATTTAGGTTTTCTGACAACATACCCGAAAAAGTACTCGATTGACTCCCCCCGGAGCTAGCACCGGCGCTCCCCCCGGCGCTCGACGTCTCCACCGACTTAGATTTTTTTCCAGCTCTTTTGGTTGAGCTGGCGGGACGAGGTCGTTTGTCAGCGCCGAATAGATCTTCGATATTTGAGAGATCAATCGGGTCCTCCGCGTCCCATTTGGGGTATTTTCTCAAAATCTCCCACGCGTAAACATATACGAATTCTCTATCACCAAACCGATGGCTAAAATTGGTCCTTGCATTCTCAAGATGATTAGCTTCAGTTTCTCCGCTTCTACGCACCAAATGTTTGTACATAGCATTGAATTTTTTACTATCACCGTGAATCCTGCTCCATTTACCCGTGAGAATATTTTTGGTATGCTCGACACGGTTTGTACCCCTGTTGAAATCCTCCAGAATCTGGTTCCAAAACACGTCCTCGGAACGGTCATTCCCGATGTCTCTGTCTTGGGATACTTCCGCCCAAATTTCCGTTAGCCGCTTTTCTTCTTCTTTACTCCAACGAGTATTCACACGTGCAACATCCTCTACGTCTTCCTCATCGTCCGCATCCAAATTCACGACTTTCTTTGACTTTTTTGTACCTTTTTTCGCTTTACCTTTGGCCGGTGCACGGGATTTTGGTACTTTGAATTGTGGTTTGGATGGTTGTGATTCAAAGTTTTGTTGTGACTAAGATTGAAGAAACTGTGATGGTTGTGATGCTTGTGGGTTAAAAAATTGTAGTGGCTGATTTCTTGGTTGGTTGAGATTTGTGAATCCCTGCACAGCATAATGTTGATTTTGGTAAATTTGTTCGGGTGACAATTGCGTACCAAATGGTGGAATTTGTTGCGAGGAAGAATTAGAGTTTTGTGACGATGGGGTAGACGGGTTTGAAGAACTCCCGTATTGTTGTGGGTTTTAGTTGAGAAGCAACGTAAAATACCCACCCTCATTTGGATTTTGAGACATGTTTTTATAATGTTGTAAATAGAAAGTATTGATGTTTTGGTAATGAATTGTGTGTTTGTTGTGTGAAATATAGTGTGTTTATGTGGTATTTATAGTGTTTTTAAAAAGTGAGATTTGAAAAAAAAAAGAAAAAAAAAGGGAAAAAAAAAGAAGAAGCCAAACGGCTAGTTTATTTAATTTTATTACCGTTTACTCGAAATGGACCCACTCCAACGTTAACTTTCCGGAAAATTTGCTCGTCGTTCAAACGGCGAGGTAACGTTTGGCGAATGGTGGCGAGAGGCAGTGGTGTGGTGGCGAGTGGATAGCGAAGAGTGGCGAGAGCCACGTGTGTTTGGCGAGAGGGAGCTTGCTACCACACCGAATACTCTAATAAATAAGATATAAAATTACAAACTAGAAAGGAAAAACACTTTGCAACCTACAAAAATAGTTTCGGTTATTTATCATTGCTGCTTTGCTCAGTTTTTAACTAGTTAATCACCGTTAAATGACGAGACGACAAAAAAAAAAAAAAAAAAAAAAAAAAAAAAAACTTTAAAACTTATATTTTAGTTTGGGCGTAGTGATGATCTCGATCATCACCGTCAACACAGTGTCACAACAGCTTTATAACACCACCAACATCATCAACAACATAGTGTATTAAGACAACTAACATTACTCTCAACACTTACCACACTTAAATACAAATATATCTCACAGTATTCTTAAAAAATAAATAAATAAATAAAAATCGATCGTCTGATCGACTGAGTTTTGCAATAAACTTGGGTGAGTGTTTTAGGGACATAAGCGTGCTTTGTGGTCCAAGACACGTTGAAAGTGCTCTACTACACTTTAGTCTTAATAATTTCTGTTGTTTTAAATAACTCTTGCAATGCTTGGAACTTTAATGCAATTATGCATAATTATTCATTTTGTAATTATGTGTTTAATCTCTTATCATTAGATGGATTCATCAAACCAAGTGTACATAACATTTTATTTTAATTTTAAATATTAACAAAAGTCAGAAAGCTTTTAATATTCACTGAATAGTAAAGTTAGATAACAAAAAGTATAAATAGTCATTCTGATTGTCATTGTGTTGCAAAAATTGTCACTGAAAATTGCAAAAAGCTCTCTGCTATTTGTATGTGATTGCACAAATAGTCCTTGTGTTTTAGATCTAAGGAATGTTTGTGTAACGAAAATTTACCTAAATATCCCTACGATTTTCTTGCATTGCATTAACCGTCTCAAAAATTTGAAAAAATCGTCCACGTCTTTACTTGTGATTACACGAACAATCCTTAAAAAATCTTGTATATGTAAAGTTGTAAACTCATAGGGAAAAAGACATGAAATTTCATTCTAAACACCCTTTATAATTTCTAATTCACGGGCAGGAATATGGGCTTGTGCAGAGTGATCAATTACACAAAGCCCGATATCACTAAGACCATATACATCGGCAACATTAAATGCACGTTAAAGGACCAAAATTGCTGCGTTATTCGGCGTTAAGGGGCGTTAACCGATAAATGCGTTGGGCGTTAATACTGCGTTAGCACCCTAACGCAGCGTTAAGGGTACCTTTTGCCAAAAAAAAAAAAAAAAAAAAATATTTACACCTTTGCCCCCTAGTTCTATCCGTTGCAGTTTGAATTATTTGCACTTTGGCCCCCTAAAATTTCTAGCCGTTATTTGGAGTGGCCTTTAGTTAAAAAAAAAAAAAAAAAAAAAAAAAAAAAAAAAAAAATTCAAAACCATTTTCAATCCCCTATAAATAACCATTTCACACCATATTTTTTTTCACACTTCCACAACTCAATACACTACATATTTACACTATCTTTTCAACCTTCAACTGAAAAAAATTGTCTCGATTCAACCTTAACGATGACGGAAACGAATCGTTCGTAGATCTCTTAAGCTCTGGGTATAATAACCCCAATGTCGTCTCATCTTCTAACCCGAACGCCGGCTCATCTTCAATCCCGAACCCACTTGGCTTGTCGGAAGAAGAACTTTACCAACAACATCAACAAATGCTCTATTACGAAAATCAATCTAACCTAAACACCCAAAATTTCTCCAATCTCAACTTCTCCCAACATTCACAACAATCTCAAACCGCAACCAATGAAGTTCCCGAGACTCCAACATCTCCTCCATAGAAAAACAAGTTCGGGCGTATCAAACGAAAGGCGAGAAAATAAAAAAACCCCGAACCTTTGGAGGATGATGAAGAAGAACCCGTTGCCAACAAGACCAAACGTTGGAACCCACTAGAGGAAAAAGTGCTTGCTCAGTGTTATGTTGCAGCGTCGGAAGACGCACATGTGGGTCGAAGTCAAAGCAGGGATACGTTTTGGCAACGGGTGCAGAATGAGTTTAACAGAGTCAATTACCAACCAAGAAACAAGGATATGCTCCAAAGTAAGTGGAGAACGTTGAACCGTGATTGCTCAAAGTTCAACGCGTACTAAAAACGTTCCCAACGCCAAGAAAGAAGTGGCGAAAGTGAAATTGATATCCTGAAACGTGCCCGAGAAATGTACCGGGACGAGCACAGAACCGCTCCTTTTAGCAACGAGGAGGCTTGGGAGGTTTTACGGGGTCATGTGAAGTGGGACACGCCGGAGGGAATTGATTTAACCGGCGATGAACCACCAAGCCAAACAAATGAGACGTTGTTTGGTCATGATGAACAACCAAGGCCAATGGGAAGGCGTGCTGCAAAGAAAGCTCGATCCGAGAGCACGGGAGGAACGAGCACGGGAGCGAGTACGGGAGGAAGTATGTCGTCAGTGCAATTCGTGGAGAATATGACAGTCGAGTATCGTCACAAAAGGGAATTGGCCGAAGCTGCGTATCGGGCAACAAAAGAAAAAGAGGAGGCGATAACAAGGCTAGAGGAAATAAAGTTTTTGAAGGAATCTACCGAAGGGCAACCTCCAGAGGTGGTGTGGTATATCAACCAAGAAAAAGCTCGCATTGTGGCAAAATACAAGCTCGGGCAGTTTCCACAGTAGATTTAGGATTGTCTTTATTTTTATGATGTAATTTTTAATTTCGTCGTTATTTTTATTTATTTCTTTAATTTCGTTGTAAGTTTTTTTTAAGTGTGTTATGTTTGAATAGAATGTTATGTTTTAATAAATGTGTTGTTTTAAAAAAAATGAAGTAATTTATAAGTTAGGGGTTGAATTTGAAAATTTATGTGTAAAGTTGAGTTAAGGTGTGTTAAAGCTGAGTTATTGTTGTGTGGGTTAAAGCTGAGTTAAGTTAAAAGGTGAAAAAGCTGATGTGATATGCCTTAAAATTTAAGACTGAATTAACTGATGTGAGTGGCCTAAGGGGCCTTAAATTTGATCTAGCATCTATACTAGTATATAGCCCAACATTAATAAGAAAAAACCCATTTCAGCTCATTTGCTTATGTCCCAGCGATGTTTTCGAAGTTATTGCATCAATTGATGATAAAATTGACAGGATTTTCATTACACAATTGTTTCTTTGTTAACGTAAGTTATATTTAACTTCAAATATGTAATTTCCTTTTTATTTATTTTTAGAAGGTTATTTTTAGTATAACAATATTAACTTATTAATGTGATTTCAAGTCAAAGTGGCATTTATTTTTCTTCTTTAGTTGATAACAAACACTTGATTTAATATTTGAAAGAAAAACCAAATTGTTATTTATGTAATTTAAGGCAACCTATAACGATGTGATATGAAATTAAATTATTACGACATTATTTGCTTTTTGCGTTCTTAATGTTTTCATATCGTCTAAGGTGTGAGGGCCTATTTTTAACAGTCCGCACAGGGCCCTAAAATCAACGGCACCCTTATTCATAAAGTGTATACCATACCACTTCTGCATATAAAAACATATAAAAGAACTACAAGAGAACACGATGACAACACTTCTTGATTTGTATAAAAAAATGATTGACCAATGGATTACTATCGAAAGGCTAGATAACCATATCCCAATCCACAACAATACAATAACAACAAATTATTTCATCCGGCACATGGCAAATACATCACCACACGTGGACCCACTACTCCATCCAATGACACAGATTAATTGTCCTTATACTAAAACAAAGTCAAACATAACCTCCTCACTCTTTTTAAAGTCGCCTTGTTATATCCTTTTAAGTTTTTAAGTTATACGATTTCTATTCTCTTACACACATAATAATATTATACGAAACGGCAAAAATTCAATATAGATTTCATATTTTTCATAAATTCAATAAAACAATAATAACCATTCATTTTTTTTTATTAAAACAAAAAATATAAACTTTCATTATTTTTTTTAAAATTACATATCTCGCAAACCGTTAATCGTTACGCGAAAAAAATCATACTATCGCGACGAGAATTAAATTATCTTTCTATAGATATGCATTATTATATACTTTTGACGAATTTTTTTTTCAAAATTTTCGCCCAGAAAATCACACGTGATTTGTAAAAATCACATAATCACATGTGATTTTTTACAAATCATGTGATTTTTCTGGACGAAAATTAAAAAAAAAAAAAAAAAAAAAGTTCATCGAAAGATAGATAATTTAATTCTCGTCGCGATAGTGTATTTTTTGTAGCTTGAAGATTTATCGTTTGCAAGATATATTGCTTTAAAAAAAAATGAAAAATAATTTTTTATTAATCTAGATTAAAATTGGATGGCTAAGATCGTTTATTTTGATCTATCACAAATATGATCTCAACTCTATAAGAAGTAGGTTTTTTCCAACTCATTATATCTCTATATCGTCAGTTCAGACGTAAAAATATAAGGTTGTGTTTGTTTCGGCTCATTCAGATCTGAATACGTCTGAAGTCTGATTCGGTAAGACATTTTCAGATTCAGACTGTTTGTTTATTCAGACATTTGAAGTCTGAATACATCTGAATATGGTCTGATTCATTCAGACATTTGAATATGTCTGATTACATCTGAAAAGCTTAAACTTTACACCTACTTCTTTTCAATCCTTATCTTCTCATTTTGGTCTTGATTTTTTATTAATAATCATGAATGAATGGTCTTTTGGTTTGTTTTATTAATAATGCATGAATAAACAAAGAGGCGTGCTAGGAAGAAATAGCAGAGATTATATCATTTCTCATCTTTTTAACCTTAACCTTAACCTTATCACCTTCTTCTCTTGCATGAAGATCACTCACAACAAAAATGGAACAATTCCGACCATCACCCGCCAACTCAACACCACTCACACCATTAACCTTCCTAGACCGATGTGCCACCGTGTACGCCGATAGTCCATCCATCATCTACGGGCCCACATCCTACACGTGGAAACAAACCCGACAAAGATGTCTTCAAGTTGCTTCATCAATAACCAACCTAGGAATCAAAAGATACGATATTGTGTCTGTTATAGCTCCAAATATACCAGCCATGTATGAGCTTTACTTTGCTATACCTTTTACTGGTGCTGTTATTAACTCTATTAATACTAGGCTTGATCCTCGTACGGTTTCGGTTATTTTGAAACATGGTGAGTCGAAGCTTGTGTTTGTGGATTATGATTCTGTTGGTGTTGTCCTAGAAGCACTTTCGATGTTCCCGAGGAATATTGATAAACCGAGGTTGATACTTATTACTAGCTCTGATACCATGTTGAATGAGAAACTGAGGGCGGAGTTTTTGTGTACTTATGAGAGTATGGTGGAGAATGGTGATCCGGGGTTTGAGTGGGTCCGACCTCAATCTGAGTGGGACCCGATTGCTTTGAATTATACTTCGGGGACAACTTCGTCCCCGAAAGGAGTAGTGCATTCGCACCGTGGGATGTATGTTATTGCGGTTGAGTCGTTGATCGAATGGTCTGTTCCGAAGCAACCGGTTTACTTATGGACTTTGCCTATGTTTCATGCGAACGGGTGGAGTTACACGTGGGGTATGGCTGCGGTTGGCGGCGTCAATGTTTGTTTACGTAAATTTGACGCCGCAGTTATTTATGACGCCGTGGAAAGACACGGAGTCACGCATATGTGTGGGGCGCCTGTTGTGCTTAATATGTTGTCGAATGTATCGGGTGCAAAAGGGTTGAAAAGTCCTGTTAAGATAATGACAGCTGGAGCGCCTCCGCCCGCTGCTGTATTGGCCCGGGCAGAGGCGATCGGGTTTGTGGTTAGTCATGGGTATGGGTTGACCGAAACGGGCGGGTTAGTGGTGACGTGTGCGTGGAAAGGGATGTGGGACCGGTTGCCCGCAACCGAGAGAGCTAGGCTAAAATCTAGGCAAGGGGTGAGAACTGTTGGATTTACGGATATGGATGTTGTGGATCCCGAGTCAGGACTTAGTGTGAATCGGGATGGTATGACTCTAGGTGAGGTGGTGTTGCGTGGTGGGTGTGTTATGTTGGGTTATTTAAAAGATCCGGAGGGGACGGCAAAATGTATGAGGGAAAACGGGTGGTTTTATACTGGTGATGTGGCGGTGATGCATCCAGATGGGTATTTGGAGATTAAGGATAGATCAAAAGATGTGATTATAAGTGGTGGCGAGAATTTGAGTAGTGTGGAGGTTGAATCGGTTTTGTATACATATCATGCTGTTAATGAGGCTGCAGTTGTGGCAAGAGCGGATGAATTTTGGGGAGAAACACCATGTGCGTTTGTGAGTTTGAAGGCAGAAATGGTTGGAAAGGTGACCGAGAAAGAGGTTATGGAGTATTGTCGAGGTAAGATGCCGGGATATATGGTGCCGAAAACAGTTGTGTTTAAGGAAGAATTGCCGAAAACCTCCACTGGAAAGATTCAAAAGTTTGTACTTCGTGAAATGGCCAAATCAATGGGACCATTAAAGAAAAGTCGAATGTAAAGTTCCTATTTTTATTGAACTGAATGATCAATTATTCCTTAGTGTATCTGTACACACTTGTGTGATTTGAAAACTAGGTAGATAATAATGCTTCAGAACAATAATCTTAAGTTTAGGACAACACAGAAAGCGCAAACAAAAAGTTTGTGATATAGAACATTCTTCTCCTTGGAGATGCTTCTATAAACAGCATTAGACTTGGTCCTGGACCAACAAAATAACATGTCAACTGCTTATTTTACTAAGTTTGAACACATGCGCTACATGTATTAAGGAAACAATATTTGTTTGTGACTCATATCTTGGGCTTTTAGTTTTTTTCTGTATATACCCAAACGAGCGGGGTGGTCCGCGCGTTGCGACTGGAGTGTTTTCGGAAGGGGTTTTTTTTTTTTTTTTTTTTTTTTTTTTTTTTTTTAGCAATTAATTTCTTAATTGCAAAAGTGATGGTCATTAGTTTTTAGAACTTAAGTATGTCGTGTAATATGTACTTAGCATTGTGGGCTTGTAGCATTAGAGTTAGTAGTACAATGTGTATAAGTGTAGTGCAAATACAAAGCCCACATAAAGGATCCATTGTGAAAGCCCACCAAGCCCATCTTGGTTGGCTGTGAAACATAAAACCACGCACATAGGGGTGTTCATTAAACGGTTTGACCCGAAAAACCGACCAATCCAAATGACATTGGGTGAAATGGGTTTGGCTTATTTGGGTTTGGTTCGGATTTTTGGGCGCACCCGAAATAATATACGGTTTATGGTTCGGCTTTGGGTTCAATATTTTCTATTCGGTTTTCACCCGAATACCCAAACTGTAACAAAAGAGCATTTAATCTATTTATATAAATTATACTTTCATAACATAGAAACCTTCAATCAAATATTTGGAATGAGAGAAATTTGCTAGGTTACTTAAAATTCCAGCTTTAATCTTTGAAGGTGATTCTGTCATAGCCAAAATCACGCACTTAGTAATTGTCAACCAATTTCATCCCCTACATAATGGTCTCATATGTGTAGTTTATATTATTTGTACCATGTAGTTTATCTTCTTTTTTTTTTTTTAATTATGTCAATTCAATCAAAGTTTTGTTATTCTGCTACTTGCCAATATAGTATGAAATTGTTCTTGCCATAGTAGAGCACTTAAGTATACCGATGTTCATACCTTTTTTTAAGGGATAATTACTAATATGCCCTAGTTGCCCAATGCATTTGCTTATCCGACCTGATCTCACAAAATTCTAATATTAGACCAGGGTTTTGGGCAACTGCCAAGCGTCACTTTTCTGCAAGTGACAAGGGTCATTTTCTGACTATTTTTTGGGCAACTTTTGTATTTTTTGGGCAACTGAAGGACACTTGTCATCGTATGGGTCGAGATGCCCAGTTGCCTGGTCTAATATCAGAATTTTGTGAGATCGGGGTGGATAAGCAAACGTATTGGGTAACTGGGGCATTGTACTAATTATCCTTTTTTTAATCTTAAATGATAATTGGGTTTTTGATGGAATATTAGTAGATCACTTCAAGTCTAACATTCATCCTCAATTTAAAGAAGTGCTTTATTTTTCTTTTATGTATATGTTGATACTCGTAACTATCCACTTTTTAGGCATATAACTTTATATGATGTACTGATGACTTGATATTAATCAATAATAAGTTTATTGTTATTATTTTACTACATTTGTTGCAACCTTGGTGTGGATGTTTTATTAAGTTTTAATAATGTTAAGGACAATTACCTTTTATAGATCATTATCTTATTTGGTTTTATGGAGAACCGACCCAAATAACCCGATTATTTATTTGGCTGGTTTGGTTTGGTTTTGATTAATTTGGTTTGGGTATTGGTTGGTCAAAAATATTTTTAAAAACCGAATAACCCAAACCGATTAACCCTACTAAACCGTAAACCGCCCGAACGTACACCCCTAAAACCACGCACACACACTCTTGTCTAGGTGTGCCTCATTTGTTAGAAAGAGAGGGTGTGTGTTTCCCCTTGTCATTGTTTATTTTATTTCTTTAAAGCTAATAAACCTTTGACTGAAATTTAACATAAGATCCACTACTCTCTTCCTGTTCTTAATATGTATATGTGAGTCATCCTTGTGTTCTAGTGTGTTGTGTGATAAAGAGGAAAGTATTCGGTGTTCATTCCAAGTGAAGATCGAGTCCTACAAGTGGTTTCAAGAGCCTAGCTTTAAGGTAGGAGCTTCTTTATTTTTATGCTTGATCCTATAGTTTAAAACACCCATTGTTATTGTTTCTTTAACTAGAAAAATAACACTTTGTGTTTTTACTCCATTCGATCCACATAAAAATCAAGAAACTTGTGTTAGTTTGAGGTCATTCGAAGTAGTCTCTGTGATATTTTCAGTTTGTTCATTCGAAAAAAGGTGGTGGATATTAGTTCTTGGTTTGTTTTTCACTTCATAGATCGTATAAATTAAAACAAATCTTGTATAAGATTTGTTGTTGATTATTTTATTGAAGATTGTGAATTATTGAAGTGGGTAAAAGTTAGTATAAGTTGTCAGTGAAAGGACTAACAAGTATGGGAGTTGCATGGTCTAGAAGCTAAAAGTCAAAAAGTGGGTGAAAGTTGGTAGAAATCTGCGTTTTATCGCAATTGCATAGCAGCCAGCGAGTTATCGCAATTCATCTTGTTTATCGCATTCTTGTATGAGAATTGCGATAGTTATCGCATTTGGAGAATATCGCTATTCAGCTCCTATCGCATTTGGCCTTATCGCAGTTGACATCGCTATTCAGCTCCTATCGCATTTGGCCTTATCGCAGTTGACAACTCAGACACTTATCGCAATTGAGGTTATCGCATTTGACGTCTGATCATACTTATCGCAGTTCTGTCCGAGATATCTATCGCAGTTCTGTCCGAGATACATTGCTCATTTGCGATATCGGACAACAAAGAATTTTTAGCAGTTTTCAGATTTGTCATTTTCAGTCCCTGTACTTTCTAGCAGCCTTTGGGAACTTCCAGAATTGGCAGTTTTGGCCCTCGTACTTGTGTGAATTGAGTTCAAAGTTAAATAACTTTTAAGGATTTGATTCGAACGTAATTTCGTCAACTCGAAAGTGAACTCGGTATTTTAACTCTTGTATAAGAGTGTAAAATACTTCGACAATCGGATATCTACGCTCTTGTATAAGAGTGTTAGATTTTATATAAATTGGATATATTTCTATCTAAATTGACGTTTTGCCATAATTTATATAAATTGTGTTCAAAATAGAAATTTCTATAGAAATTATCATTTTATCTAAATTGTAATTTACATAACCTTTGTCGAAATTGTAAACTTTTGACTTTGTCTTAATTATACTCTAATCAAATTTTGTAACTTTATTTAAATTTGTTTCGTTCATCTACACCTACAACTTCAACGTTCATCATCAACAAACCAAAGCTTCACAACAACATCAACCAAGTTCGACCGTCAACAACAACGTCTCCTACTTTGTTGCAAAGATCCTTAATCCACTTTATCATACACAAATTTCAAAGATGGCTACACAACAAGACATTCATGCCGCAGGTTCAGAAAACCGACCTCCAATGTTAGAAAAAGGTGGTTATCTTCCATGGACGAGTCGTATGAAGAGCTACATGAGAACCAAGCCTCACGGTCAAGGTAAACTCTTGATCAAATCCATAGAAGAAGGTCCATTCGTGCCTCGTGAGGTTGAAGACACAGCTGGAAATACAACTTCGAAAACTCCGGTCGAACCAACATTCAAAATCCAAGAGGAAAAGGATTATACGCCAGAAGATTGGAATCAAATTGAAGCGGATAACATGGCAATGCACTTAATCCAACTAGGTTTACCACAAAATATATTCTGTGCAGTAGACAGTTGTAAAACTGCTTATGAAATGTGGGAACGAGTTAAAAGACTTTGTCATGGCACCGAAGTTGGTAAACAAGACATGGAAAACAAACTTCTGACGGAATGGGAGAAGTTCACATCCACACCAGCTGAACAGATTGAATCTTACTACACACGGTTTTGTACTCTAATGAATGAGTTGATCAGAAATGATTTGGCACCTAAACCAATTGTTCAAAATATCAAGTTCATCAACAACCTTCCAGAAGAATGGGGACGATATGTTACTATTGTCAACCAAACAAAAGACCTTCACAAGGTGAACTATGATCAGCTTTATGACTTCCTAAAACAAAACCAAGCAGAGGCAAATGAAGTCAGAAAAGAGAAACAAGCAAAACAACAAGATCCTCTTGCACTCATAGTCCAATCACCTACACCTGCAACAGTCAATGCACAATCATCATCATCGTCATCCCAACAATACAATCCTCAAACACCGTTCTACCCACAACAACAACATGTAACCCCACAACAACAATACCCGCAACACCCAGATCAACATGATCAGGATGAGTCAACTGATGCTTTGTCTCAAGCCTTTGCATACCTATCAAAAGCATTCCAAGGACGTTACTCCACACCCACCAACAACAATCAACGAATCTCATCGAACACTCGCAACAAGCAGATTGCACAGCCGAGTTTCAACATGGGACAGCAAGGACAGATGGTTGGGGGATATGGGAATCAACAGGGATATGCTCCAAGATATCAGATGGGTAATCAGAATGCAGGGCAGTATGTTGGTAATCAGATGGGTCAGTATGCAGGGAATCAGATGGGTACAGCTGTTGGTAATCAAAGGGTTCAGAATGCTGGGAATAAGTTTGGGAATGTTGCTGCTCAGGGAGCTGGGAATAGAAATCAGGGAAATGTGATGAAGTGCTTCAACTGTCAGGGTATTGGTCACATGGCTAGGAACTGTCCAGACAAGCCGAATAAGAGGGATCCAGCGTATTTGCAGAAAGCATTAATGTTGGCAAACAAGGAAACGGCTGGGCTTCAGTTGAGTGCAGAAGAGAATGACTTCATGGCTATTATGGACAATTCAGAAGATCAAGAGGACATCGATGCAAACTGCATTTTTATGGCTAATCTTCAGGAGGCAAAGTACGACACGGACTCAGAAGCACCTCCTGCTTTTGACACTAATGCGGTTTCTGAGGTACAACCATATGCTACATGTCACAATAATGAAATGTTTGATATGTCACCTCAAAATGAACAGCATCCTGAGACTCCTAATCTCATTTTCGATACATATATGGACGAACCAAGTTGTAGTAATACTAATTTGGTAACTCCAGATATGGATCCTAATGAAGAATTCGAGTCACAACATACTGATAATGATGAGGAAACACGTGCTATGTTTGAATCATTATTGCAAAATTGTAGTATTGAAATTGAAAAGGTCAAAAAGGTCAATCGCGAGGTTAAGGCCGCGAATGAAAAATTGACCACTGAGCTTGAGAGTTATAAGGTGAATGCAAGAGCTTATGATTTTCATAACAAAAAACAGTCGGAACTTGAGGTTAGCTTAAAAGATTCCGAGTTAAGAGAAAAACGTTTACAAATCAAATTTAACACTCTAGATGTTAATTTGAATAACCAAATCAAATCTCTAAACAAGGAAATTTCTGAACTAACCAACCAGCTTTCAAAACAAAAATCAACTTATTCCAATCTTGAAAAAGAAAAGAAGGAGTTGAATGAAAGGTTTTTAAAACGTGAAAATGATCTTCTTAAAGAGATAAATGACAAAAAGGAAATCATTGGAAAATTGGAAGATTTACTTGTAAAAACGGGTCATTCTGCTCAAACAATTAATTTGTTAATAAATGATAAAAAACCCAATTTTACATACATTAAAGAAAACGGCTATCGGTTGTGAAAACCCTTATTATCTCAAGAAAGCTCAGAGTGTACAGAATGTGTTATATAATGGTAGTGTGCTAAATGATAAACATGATCCGATTGAAATTTATGATTCGGATGAAACGATTGAGCGTACTGAAAAGAGACGAGTCAAAATGAGACAAATGAACCGGGAAATTAAACCAATTGATTATAACAAGCTTAATAAAGATTCTGGTGTTCATTTGGTTCAAAAGGAGTCACCTCTGTTTTTTCAAAAACCAGTGGTTTTCGCAAAACAAAAAGTTGTTTCAAAACATCTGCCTAACATCGAACAAATGGCATCTAAAAACACTTGTGAAACAAGTGCAGCTAGACTATATTTGGTCGATCTTAAACAGAGAATTGAAAAAATTCAAAGTATTGTGGCTTCCAAAACAAACAGTAAAAAATTTGAATGGTTTTCAGATGGTGTTCAGGATGAACTAAAAAGGATTTTTGAAAGGGAAATTAATCCACATATTCGTGCAATCTATGCGGATTTTCAAAATGTGGAACATAATCTTTTGAAAGAGTCAGTAGAATTCGTTAAGGACCGCAAATCCTTAGTGAAGGAAGCTAATGAATACTTGGAATACATAAAAGTTTTGGAAAAGCAAAATGACTCTCTCTCTTTCGAAGCTCTATCGACTGATATTATGTCTATTATTTACCAAACATATTCTGTAGAAGATGATGAACGACTTCGCGCTGAGACTTCCGAAATTGTTGTAAAATATGAAAAGGCACTTGCCAAGATTGAAAAACAAAATGTTACATATTTTAAACAACTTGATACGAAAAAGGAAGAATGCAAGTATGACAAACTGTCGTATGAGCGTTCTTACAAACAATTGAAAGAACAAATTGATTTTTTGAAGTCTCAGCTTGCAAGTCAAAAAGGGCAGGGTGAGGAAACTACGGGTATAGCACCATCAACCCCCTTGCCTAGTGAGAAACAAAAAGAGAAAGCTGTTGTCAAGAGCACTAATGTAATAGCACCTGGCCTTTATAGGATTAGTCTCACTACTGTGTCTACCTCTACACCTAAATCATCTAGGGCGTTAGACAAAAGTAAGAAAGATAATCCAAATGAATCTAGGAATGCTACAACATCTCAGGACAACTGTAATACCTGAAATTCTAAAACATGGTAAAAAGACCAAATTGCCCCTATGATCTTAAAAATTTAATATTTAACTTATAAAGTACCGAATCGATCCCGAACTTCTGGAAATGGTCAAGATATAATAACAAATAATTTTGACAATCACGATTAACATTTTTACAAGTTACAAAATGAACAAAATACCCCTCTTTCAACCGAATGGATATTTATTTAGTATTATGATTTTAATTGAATTTTAAAATATAGAATTAAATACATTTAATACAAATTTAAGTATGGCAATTATACTCATTGAATGGGTCATTATGTGGGACGTTTTTCTGGTCTCCCTCCCCCTTTGACTCAGCCTTAATTCCATAAATCACAATTACAACCAAGAAACCCTAGCCGCATAGAACAAACACACAAAATAATCCTCCCATTGTTCACACGAATTTTCTGGAGTCCAAGCTCATTTTTTGGTATTGTACACGATCTAAGGAAGCCTAGAAAAATAGCATCATGATTTATAAGGGCCGGATTCAAGGAGCATCGAAAATTCTTGTTCTATTCCACTCGATAGGTATTAATTCGCCAATCTTTGTCTCACTCGTTCTAAAATTCATTTTATATTTTTCTTACATTCCTTACATCATATTAGACTCAGGAAAAATGGGAAATTCGAATCATGCAAATTTTTTATGTCGTTTTGAATTTAATTGATTAAAACACACCTAAAATCCAAAATATGTGTTACGAATTTTCTGGGTGCCATGTTTATTTTATTTAGACCTAATATGATGTGTATGATCTGGGAAAAATGATAGAATGATTTATTGAGGCCTAAATGAGTCGTTGTAATTATTGGGGGTCTAAAACGTACCTAAAATCAAATATATGCTATGCGATTTTTCTGAGTTGGTTTTATAATTTTTATGAGTTCTATATACATCTTATAACCTGGGAAAAATGTTGGTTTGAATTTAGGAAGCTTATACGAATTATGGGGAATTGTTTGTCAAACCGGGTTTTAGAAAATAAAGATAGAAAAAGAAATAAAAAGTTAATCGACCTAGGTTTTCTGATTAGGGTTTGGTTCTGGTCTTTTAATGATTTTATAATGATGTTCAAATGATGGCTTAATGATTGGTTTAATTAGGGCTTGTAATTTCATTTTAAAAAGTATATACGATTGGAAATTAATTAAGAAGGGTGTGTTTTGTAATTTTCCAAACTTTTGGGTTATTTTTATAAGTCATCCTAGATCTGGGAGAATGTGGGAAAAATATAACATAAGGTCCATATGTGTAAATATTGCAAGATAATGAATAAATGGTAATTAAAGGGCATGATTTGTAATTAATTAAACTAGAGGGACTAAAAGTGTAAATTCTGGAAAGTTGAAGTTATTCTGGGTAAATTATGATGTTAAAGGTGTTTTGGGTAATTTTGAGTATTTATGGGCTTAATATGTAATTAATATAGAATTATGATTTAAATTATAAGTTTTGTAAACTTAAGGGACTAAATGCAAAATTTCTAGAACTTGAGGGGCTGGATTCGTACAATAAGTAATTCTGATGTCATATTCTGTATTTTGATAAAATATGAGGCTTGTTTGATAATTATGGATAAGATAAGGTTTCAAAGTGTAGAATTATGAATTAAGAGGTTTAAATGGAAATTTTGTAAACTAAGGGTATAAGATGTAATTTTGGAAAACTTGAAGTATTGAAGACGTACATTCTGAATAAATGAAGGATTAAAATGAATGAATGTGATAATTACATATTTAACCTTTAACTTTGGAAGAATTACATTGAAACCCTAAAGTATGAAAACTTGCCAAATGAGGAAACCTGCCTAAAATAGAAAGTTATTAAAAAGTAAAGGAAAACCAAAATGGTAATCTGACTAGAATCTTCTGTAACTCTGGCTTGACTCCTCTAGGTGTGAAGAGGGAGTGATCCATTGTCTGTCATTGATCATCCTTTGATTCGGGTGCTAAGGTACAGATATTCTGCCCTTTTTCAGTAAGGGTGTCCTCTTGCTTATTTCATTCAGTATCTATGATTCATCTGAGTATTTCTCTGAGCCGTTGTTATGTCGTCTCATACTCTGATTGGTTCTTCATTATGCATATCAGTTGGTTATGATCTGAGCCTTTTATATGGGGCTTTCCTATTTGAATCTATGCCTTTGTTATGTTTTCCATAATTCATGAACCTTGCTTTATTTCTTTTGATACATGATATGACCTGTCCATCACCCTGTAATGTGAATATTTATGACCCTGGAATATTTTGAAGGTTCATAGGATTTTATAACTAAATGTAAAAACTCTTCTTAATTACATGTGAAAATGTTTTGAAAACTTTCTTTAAAGGACCTACTTTATGAAGACTGTTTTAAGGTTTACTTTCATGAAAGCTATTGTAAGGGATTACTTTTTGAACTATGATAGGAACTTTTAATATAAACCATTCAACTTGAACCCTGATTCACTTGATATGAACCATTCGACTTGAACCTTTATTTGAACTCTTGTTCTGATCCTTTGTTCTGAACCTTGTCTTGAACTCTTATATAAAACATGACCTGGACTACCTGACCTTTAAATACTTGAACCTAACACTTAATACTTGAACCTGACACCTGAATACTTGACACCTGATACTTGAATCCGACACCTGATACACGATACTGATTTCTGATACATGATACTGATTTCTGATACATGATACTGATTTCTGATACATGATATCTGATACACGTTACTGATCTCCGATACATGATACTTGATACATGATACTGATTCCTGAGGCATGATACCTGACACATGATACATGATACCTGACCCTGACCCACAGTTTGATACTACGAGCCATAACTAGGCATGAGGGTTTCATGTCCATGTCATTGATGCACCGATGGCATGACTCTAGGGCAGGAGAGTGATGACCTGTTCCGTCCCTGACTTTATTTTATCTGGTGTGTTGAGGAGTTTCTGGCCACCGGGGGCGCATGGATGCATCCTAGAACTGTTACTGTTACTGATTACTGATTTCTGTATTACTGGTGACTGATGGTGTGTGCGATACACGTCTTTCACATACTGGGAGCTGATCACTCCATTTACTGATTGAGGACTCCCCTCATAATTACTGACTACTGAGAGGTCTCCCCTCTACATGATTATACTGATACTGTTACTGTTACTGTTACTGTTTCTGGGCTCGTAGAGGATTTCTGTTACCCTGCACCTTGTGACCTTATAACTTTACTCACCATTATTATTACTGTCACCCTGTAACCTGATATATGACTTAACACTTGACTTGACTGGATTTGACCTGGTATATGGTAGAATTACGGATTACATTTTATACTATTTCTGCAACTAGTTTTAATCATGTTATATCTGTATAACCTTTACTTTCCATTACTGTTACTACTACCCTATCGTATGATTCATGACTTAATACTGAATTTGACATGATTTGACTTGGGTTTGTGTGGGTTACGGTTTCCTTTTCACCTATCTTCTGTAACTAGTTCTAATCCTGTTATATCTGTATAGTCTTCATGTTCCTGTTCTTGACTATCGTGATACCTGGTACTCGTTCATTTACTTCACTACTTTACCGATACTGCTTGTTATCGTTATATCTGTTCACTGGGCTTTTTAAGCTCAGCCGCACGTTTTCTTTTCTTGTGCGGCAGGTTATAAGCAGGACGACGGGTTTGGGTATGAGTGAAGAGACTTTTGGACTTAGAAGACCTTGATAGTTATTCTGAAGTAGAAGTCATTAGAAGGATTGCATTTGCAGACTTAGTATTTAGTTTTATTTCATTTCTTAACCTATAATGTTAGTATCTCATTTGTAACCTTTGATATTTTATTGTATTACTATGGAAGTATGCTTGTTTAATCTGATATGAAACCATTAACGTGACATCGTTACCCTTGCCGGGTTGGGGTGTTACAACAACATCATAAATTCTAATGAGTGTGCCTTACCTTCTACAGGATTAGAAAGCACCACTAGGAGCAAGCGAAAGCCTAGGAGCAATAACAAGAAATCTAGAGTATCGCCTGTCTCTGAAAGTGAAAGCAAGGAAGTAGAAGAACTGTAAAACCCCGAAACTAATATAATCCGGAATGACAAAAATACCCTCGAATTTAAAAAAATTGAGAACTTACGAATATTATTTAAGTGACTCTTAACCTAAGTTTATAAACAAATAAAACTTTACAATATACAAGTTGGAACAAAAAAAAAAAAAAAAAAAAAAAAAAAAAAAAAAAAAAAAAAAAAAAAAAAAAACACTAGCAATTGCCGCCCCCCCCCCCCCCCCCCCTTGAACCAAAAAGAAGACCAAGTGCATGATTTGCAAATACATGGAAAGTCCCTAAATTGATTGGTATCATTCCTAATTTACCCAAGACCAAAATTCGGTTCATCCTATCTCAATAATACCGATCATTCCAAAAAAAAAAAAAAAAAGGAAAACCCTAAAGCTACAACAAGAAACAATCGGCCTTTATCTTTTCTTGTGGCTGCCGATCCAAAGACTCATCAAAGAAGGCTTCAAATCTTGTTCTAACTCGTGTTTAATCATCACAAGGTAAGCCTCTAACATCAACAATGATCCATTCGAATTTTATGAATCAAAAACTAACCTAAAAACCATGTTCTTCTTCCTTTTTGGGCTATTTCTGTCGATCAAGAAGAAAGAGGAGAAAGAGAGCTTCGTGTGGTGTTTTGATTATCGTCGTGTTCGTGTTCTTCGTGGTCTACGAGGGTATTGTATCACCTTCTATGTTCAATCATTGTTTCTTGTGTTTTCTTTTGATCTTAGTTGAAATAATCACAAAACTAGTCACATAAAATCATAAAACTAACAAACCCTAAAAATCGTTATGTATGAATCGGCTGAGTTTGGTGTTGAAATAATTCATTGTGATTATGTTAAATATGTTATAGAATGACCTAAATATGTTATGGACTCAACCAAAATCGTTTGGAGTGAAAAACTAATGATTTGGATGGTAAAAACTCTAAAATGGATATGTTGCTGTGATAACTGATTCTGAGTGGGATTTTTGGTCGACTTTAAACGGCTGTAACTTTATGATGGAATCGAGTTTTTGAGTGTTTTAAAAGCCTAAAACTAAGTTCATTGAAAGAACTATCTGGGAAAATTTAGTTTGAAATTTTTAGAGGCCTGGAAGGGTACTTTTTGATTTTTAGAAAATTATGTGTCTGATCGGATTTGTGAGTCTGGAAAATCAGTCCGGGTTTTTGAATTTTAATTTTCAAACCGTGTCGAGTTAGGAGGATTCCTTTGAACTGGGTAATCTATAAGATGTATAATACTTCCTGGAATTTTTATAGATTTTTGTGAATTTTTCTTAAAGGGTTTCTAATTGATAACTTTTCGTATAGTAAAATTACTCAGAAATCTGGACGAGTTGGTTTAAGTGAATTTTAATACGTAGCTATACTACATAATAAAATCTGGAAAAATTTGATAAAATACTTTAGACATATGAGCATCTCTGGGAATTTTTGGGAATTTTATTACTGAGTTCTTATACGACTTATAATTTATTGAAAACCTGACAATTTCGTACTTAAAACTGTGTGAAGTGATAAAAGGTTAAAAAGATAAATGAAAGGTGTTTTGTGTTTATATTATAAACGTAAGGGTTTAAACCGTCATTATTCTAAAACTAAGGGACCTAACTTGTGAACACCTGTAACTTCATGGTAATTAATTTTTACACCTTAACTTATGAGAATTACATATTAACCCCTAAAGTTATGATAATTACATAAAACCCTAAGTTTGGTAAAAGACATCATGAACCTTAAGCTATGAATATGATCATCTCTAATACTTAATTTGACATACGAGAACGTTAATGATCAAAGTTACTTAACATGGAATGAGAACTAAAATGAAACCCTATGATTATACGAACTTATAAGAAAATCTTGTGATTATTTGTAGATCGGGTGAAGAGGGAGTGATCTCCTACTTGATTTGCTTTTCATTTCTTTTGCTTGCGTATTCGTTAAGGTACAGATATTCTGCCCTTTTATTAAGGAGCCTTCGTTCTCATATTTTGATTCGTATTAAGATCTCCCTAAGCCATTGCTATGTTCCCCTACACTTCGTTCATTTGTTTGATCCTCTTTGACCTTGATGTTCGATATGACCTTTTGCTTTGAACCTCTATGATGATCCATTCAATATTCGTTCGCACCTTGTGATATTAGTACACGAGACACTTGATACTTCGAGGGTTCATTTGATTTTGGTAACTAGATGTGAAAACCCTTTTAATTAAAACATGGAAGGTTTTGAGGAACACTATTTTTAAAATGATGTTTATGAAATACGCAATACCACATTTATTTGGAATCTTACTAAACCTTATGGAAATTACTTTTAAAGACTATTTTTGAGAAAACAGTTAACAAGATCACTTTTATGAAAACCATTTGATAAAGATTTCTTTAAATGAACCATTTGATTATGAACCTTTTATCAGTTCGTTTGGACTCATTTGACATAGATATGGGATATGACCCTTTGGCATTTGAACCTTTGATATGAACCTTTGGCATTTGAGACTTGGATTTGAACCTTGACATTTGGACTGTGATCATGACCATGTGAACCTTTGCTTTGATATGAACCTTTGACCTGTGACCCCAGTTTGATACCCGAGCCAAATGTGTTCCCTAGCCATGAAGGTAACATGGCCATGTCTGTGATGCACCACTGGCATGACTAGTGTGTAGCCCTAGTGATTTGGTTACACCGTCCCCCATTGCGATATGTGATATGAGCTCAACATGATATTATTATTATGGCCAATGTGATTTGTGGGGGGGCGAATGGATGCATCCTAGATTTGTATTTGTGATTGTGATATGTGATATATGTGGTGACTGATGATGGGTGCAATCCACGTCTTTCACAAAATGTGGGAGCTAGCTACTCCATTTGAATAATGAGGACACCCCTCATATTATCTGTTTATCTGAGAGGTCTCCCCTCTGTATGATTTGAAGATTATGGTTACGATGTGATATGTGATGTGATATGTGGGCTCGTTGTAAAACCCACATTTTCATAACATGTTTAAGTTACCAAAATACCCTCTAATTTGAAATTTGAAGAAATGTGTACGGTTACCAAACAAGCCCTAAATCAAAAACGATTATCGTACGATCACAACCATGAACATGTAACTTCAAGTAAGCTTCATTTGAGCTACTACAATGTTATAAGAACTCAAGAATGTAAAATTTGGACTAAGAAACAAATATTGCACGTTACATGACCTAATGGGTCCGAAAACCTTTAAAACTTGTACACAACTTATAAAATAAATTATGTAACATATCCTAAGTACTTTCTTGCATCATTTGGTCAATTTTGACCCTTCTATTCATGCTTGGCCGCCCCCCTTTTATGGTGATTAAAACCTTCCCAAATTATGTCAAATCAAAATCAATTTCATTAAAATCACATTAACTCTCCATAATTGCTTTAAACATAAAATTTATGCCATCTCTTCCTTCCTCCTTTCATTTTCACGACCCATACACCACCACTACACCAAAATATTGCTCTTGGATCATTGGTGATTATTCATACGCGTTCGTGGGAGAATTTGGTGCACATAGGAATTTATTTGGAAGCATTTGGAGGCTTGGTTCTTGGTGTTCTTTTCCATTCGACACATACATTGATCATAAGAGGTTTTGTTATCTTTTATTTTGATTATTGTTCATGTCCTTAAATTCCTTTCATTACGATTATCATAATACGTGAGAATTAAAAAGATGCGAATTGATATATGGATACACATACAAATCGGCCTAAAATAAATATGTGAAGAAGATGGATTAACTTTGGTGATATGATGATGATAACATGTTTATAATGATGATATGATATGAATTAGATAATTAGTTTGTTAATTATTGGATAAAAAGGGGTAAAGGAATTAGGGTTTATGTCGTTGTTGATTGGGACAGAAATGATGGTCGAATTTGTAACTGTTGTGGGTCGAGTTTGGTAAAGGTTAAATTCGTGATTTTTTTTTGTAAACTCAGTTTGATGTCTTAGTAAAGTTTTCCAATTGACTTGGAGTGATTTCAAGTTGATTTAGTCGTATTTTTGATTTTTGTGGGATTAAGTGCTGAAGCTGAATTTGGAAGTCTGAAAATCAGTCCACTTTGTCGATTTTTCATTTTTAAACTATAAAGAATTGGGCCATAAAACTTTGGAGTGTTGAACTTCTATATGTTAGGTAATATCATGAAATTTTGTGAATTTTTCCTGGATGTGTTGGTAGGTCTCTCAAGCGAATACTTTTTGGGTACTGCTGCAGGTCGGTTTTCTGAGTAGTCTGAGTTTGGGTATTTTTCGTGTGGGGTTAAGCTAACTACTAAATTCTGGGAAAATTCGTGTGAGTTCTAAAGACATTTAAGTACACGTGTGAATTTTTGTGAATTTTATTTTGGAGTTCTAATATGGAATAAAAATTCGTATTTTGGTGACCTGATTGTGTTTAAAAGCTGAAATTCTGAAACATAAGAGATAATTGATAATTAGAAGGTTTAAATTGTAAATATGATAACTAGAGGGACTAATAATGTAAATATGATGAAGGTATGCATGTTTTGGCTGGAATAAGATGTAGGGGCTGTTTATGTCAATTGTGCAAGATGTGTGACTTATGTGTTAAATATATTAGTTAATGGTTTAAATATGGAAAATGGATAAATTAAAGGATTAATATGAAACTTTTGAAACTAAAGGGTGTAAAGTGTTAAATTGGCATATTTGGCATTCTTGACTTATATTTATGTGTTATAATAAGTATATTATCATTTGTGACCCTTAACTTGATTTATTGACACTTTGAACCCTAAATTATATTAAGTGACACTTCGAAACCCTAATTTCGCAAAACTTATATAATATGAAATCCTTGACATATAAGAACGTGGAAATTTGTTAAAATGAGAAAACTAACCTATATGAATATGTTAAAATGTGGAAACTTGTTAATTTTGGAAATCTGCTAATTATGGGGAGTTACTAAAAATGGAAAGATAACTAAAAGAGGTAACTTAAGTAATTTGAACTCTTCTTAATTTGAATCCACTCTCTTCTAGGTTGGTAAAGCGGGAATGACCGTTCTCCTTTCGTTTGGCCTCGATTTGTTTTGACTCGGCTAAGGTACAGATATTCTGCTTCTTTGATAAGAGGCCTTCATTCTCTGATTATGATTCGTATTAGGGTTTCCCTATACCATTGCTATGTTCCCTTCATTTATGAACTTCGATTATTGAACCATCATGATATTGAACCTTTTATGATTATGAACCTTTCATTCATGAACCTCTGATTATGAACCCTTGACCATGAACCTTTGCTTATGAACCTTGCTTATGAACCATGATTATGAACCTATGATTATGAACTTATGAAACATGATATTGACCTATGCAAGTAAACTAAAAACATGATTCATGATACTTGACCTTTACCCTCAGTTTGATACTACGAGCCACTCACTAGGCATGAGGGTTTCATGTCCATGTCAGTCGATGCACCGATGGCATGACTCTAGGGCAGGAGAGTGATGACCTGTCCCGTCCCTGCATGTTATGTTATGATTCATGTTTACGTAGAGGCAGATTATGGCCACCTGGGGCGTATGGATGCATCCTAGATTTGTTCATGTTCATGTTATGTTATGTTATTCATGGTGACTGATGGTGTGTGCGATACACGTCTTTCACACTCCGGGAGCTAGCTACTCCAACCCATGATTGAGGACACCCCTCATATTTACAGGATACCCATGATTGAGGACGCCCCTCATATTCACAGGATACTAAGAGGTCTCCCCTCTGCATGTTTACGATTATGATTATGATTATGATTCATGTTATGTTATGGGCTCGTAGTGGATTTCTGACTTCCTTTACCATGTACCCTTTTACCTTTCCTTATGATACCATGTACTCTTACCTTTCATCTTGATACCATGTATTCAAGTTTCTACACTCTTTTACTCATGTAAATTATACATTATACTACTGCTTGTTACGTTATATCTGTTCACTGAGCTCTAGTAGCTCAGCCGCGTTTCTTTTCCCGTGGCAGGTTTTAGTTGGAAGCTGGGTAAGAGTGAAGAGGCTTTGGACTTAGAAGACTTTGAGTAGAAGCCATTAGAAGAGATGTACTTATGGATTTGATAGGCGGCTTTTATTTTCCTTTGTAATCCTTTGTATTGCAAGATTTCATTTGTAACCTTTGAGAACCATTGTATTACTATTGATTGTATGCTTTGTTTGATCTGATATGGAGCCATTAGTGTGATACTTCTACCCTTGCCGGGTTGGGGTGTTACAATTATGGTATCAGAGAGACAGGCTGCGACTCGTAATACATTTACCCTTGACCTGTGTAAGTTAGGACCACTAAGCTTTCCCTGTAAGCGCTCGTAAGTCAACCTTTGAAAATTGCTTTAGGATTTCCCATAGGAACCTAAGTTTTGACCGGTGAGGAATGGGTAGACGATAAGGCATTTGTTTAAGCATCATTGCTTCCGTATCACTCTGATTCGTGCCTTGCTTTTGGTTAGATCCTGTTGATACCACTTCTGGAAAGTGAAAGCTTATGCTTTACACCACCTAAGTTTTAAACCTGATTAAATCTGGAAGGCATTGAGAATTTCATAATAATGGCCTGACACTATTTGATCCTTATCTTCAAATCCCTTTTGTTAATCATTTTGATAATGACCCGCATTTCACTCTGATTCTTTTGTTAATCACTTTGACGCCTCTTTAGGCATTCCGAGAACCTCTATGGCGATGACGTACTGGATATGTTTTGCTATTTGATAAGTATCTATGAAGTTTCCGACACTATTGATTTCGTTTTACCCATCTCTGTCCTTATGAGAAGTCTTGTGGTATATAACCATGAGTATAAGAATGTTTTCTTCCTCACTTCTAATGATATAGTTTTGATTTGCGAACCGTCTTTCTTTGAATAGTTAACTTCGATTTTTATTCTGACAAGGAAATTGTGGAATGATCAGTCAAATATTGACAACTACCCTTCTATGTCTCACCTTTAACGTTTGCAACAATTTTGAACTCCCTGCTACGATTTCTGATTGATAAACCCTTTGCTATCACTAATACTCTGGAGACTCGTGTGTTACGTTTGCGGTTATAAAGTTTTCTTAGAAACCATTGCGTACACCAATAAATGAACCTCATCGTAGAAGCCTTTTGGCATCTTGAGTTTTCTGAACATGAACCTTGTATTGAACGTTATTTGGCACCCTGAACTTCTTGAACATAATCCCTGTTGGACGTCAAGTTTTCCACCGGAGTATGAAGTAAGATTTGACATGATACCGAGAGATTCTAGTCACTAAACGAAGATGCCTTTCGGAGCATACCAATTGATTGGAGCAACCGGTAAGAGCAGCAACCGAAGACCAGGAAGTGAGTTACTTAAGTGTATTTTCTGGGCGTGTTTTAGTTTCATTCGCGATTATGAAGGATGATGACTGGAGATATGTATCGATTACAGGAAGCTAAATCGTAATACTGTTAGGAACCAATATTCCTCCACCCTGAAATGACCATGTGTTTGTTTAATTTCAGAGCGCGAAGTTTCTTCTGATAAATTGATTTTATTCTTGGAATCGCCTTCCATATTCGTAAACGACTGCTATGACGGTTAGTGACGCTAATAGTATTAGCTACAGCTCTGACTGTTTTGTGAGTTTGATAAATGATGTTTTCTCGTGAGTACTTGGACAAATGGTCATTGTATGACTTAATAGTACATTCGGAGACGAGGAAAAGCATGAGAATCATTTTGCACCTTGTTAGAAATTTGTCGATCATTTGTGCACTCTGGAAGATGTATACAACTTATGATACCATTGAGAAATTTCGTGAACCGAGAGAAACAGCTTAGTTTGATTGAGAATGGAGTTTTGGAAAAGCTGAAGTAGAAATTAGTTTCCTCACCCTCGGGCGGAATAATTTTGGGATAAATCAGAAAGAGACCCGGTGACACTCCCTTTCTGCACAGAATGTTTTCAGTATGCATCAAGACAACTAGAAGCGCATCAGAAGAATTATTTCTATACCTGACCTGGAGTTGACATCAACGGTGGCTACTCTGATGAGAGAAGACATTCCTTACAAGGCGGAAGTGTTGGCGATGCAGAAGAAGAAATTCTAGTCAAGCTGGCAAACCTGGAGCTGATGAAGACATGCAGTCTCTCTTCCCTATTCATCTTGGTTGTACTAAGATGAATTGAGAGCGGAAGCAGACTGGATGATGAAGAGATTTAAAGATCGTGCCAGAAATCCACGATAATCCATCACATTCCAAGAAGAACTGCAGGAGGCTTGATGAACCAGACAAAAGTACACGATTCTGTTTCACTTCCAGATTGACAGACCAACGAAGACAGATTAACCGGACTTGAAGAGGTTGGATGTGTTGAATGAACGGATTTTGAAACAGACCCTTTATGTTTGGAAGAATTGATTCTATGAAGGCCGAAGATTTTGATGACAAATTTTCATTTCCGTCGACCCTCTTAAGTTTCGTTATATAGTAATAAGATCCTTTGAATGATTCGGGTTCTCCATTAGTATTTCCGTTTAGTGTCCCTTCTGCGTATGTGGGATGACGGTTTTGTCATGCGAATTTTGATGTATTGTGGAAAACCTGACGCTTGGGACGACGTACTTCATTGATGCTTACTAATCCCGTTACGTTATTTGTACATTCTGTTTCTATGATTTTGAATTTGTAATGATGATCGATTCAGACCAACCCTAAAGTATAGAGGGACTGTAGAAGAATTAGGTGGACTAAGATAGGTTATTTTGTTCACAACTTGAGATAAAGTATGACCATCATGAGGGCATATTTATATGATGCCAGTATTATGACGTCTGGCCAACGTGATAATACTTACATCATATAAAGTGCACTTGTTGTGTTCATAGGATGTCTCGAGAAGTGCCTTAGTGGAGACTTAGATTTCTGTTTTCGTTAGCGATGATCTGCGAATAGTGAGACTTTAGAATTATTTTGATCTGTACGTTTGATCTACCTTATCACCGTACGTTTTAATATGATTGTTTACGCGTCACGTGATCGTTTGACTTCTATGTTTTGATAAATCCTAAGTTCCGTTGTAGAGCTTCCTACCCTTTAATGTTATCGATCAACTTATCTTCTATCTATATGAATTTGATTCGAGCCACACCTATGCTTTGCGATGTATACACTTCTCACATTCGATGAATTCGTTTCATGATGACCTGTTATGAGTTAAAATATGAAGTTTTGGATTCTGAAAATCAAGATCTGTCGGTTTACGAAAATACCGTTGGAAGGTTGTTTTGATGACGAAACGGTTTGTAAATCTGAAGAGTTAGACGTATATATGTCATCTTCGTGATGCTATCATTCGAAATCTGATCAGCTCTCTTACCCACCCAATCCTATCTCACCCTTTGAATATCTTTGAAGAAGATACGATTGTCATTTGTCACGTTTGGTATGTGATTCTTTTGATATGGATTCTGTTCAATGTGCCTTCTTGGGAAAACCGAAACCACCTTTGAATCGATAAGATCAAGTCTTGGGAAACAAGATCATTCTATTTGGTGAAAATCTCCTAAAGTCTGAATTTGTGCAAGTTAAACTACTCCTTTCTGTGTTCGTAGTTTGGTGTACCTTCGTGCTGTGTTCGCCACCTTACCGTTTGCATTTTCGAGGACGAAAATTCTTTTGAGGGGGAGATAGTTGTAAAACCCACATTTTCATAACATGTTTAAGTTACCAAAATACCCTCTAATTTGAAATTTGAAGAAATGTGTACGGTTACCAAACAAGCTCTAAATCAAAAACGATTATCGTACGATCACAACCATGAACATGTAACTTCAAGTAAGCTTCATTTGAGCTACTACAATGTTATAAGAACTCAAGAATATAAAATTTGGACTAAGAAACAAATATTGCACGTTACATGACCTAATGGGTCCGAAAACCTTTAAAACTTGTACACAACTTATAAAATAAATTATGTAACATATCCTAAGTACTTTCTTGCATCATTTGGTCAATTTTGACCCTTCTATTCATGCTTGGCCGCCCCCCTTTTATGGTGATTAAAACCTTCCCAAATTATGTCAAATCAAAATCAATTTCATTAAAATCACATTAACTCTCCATAATTGCTTTAAACATAAAATTTATGCCATCTCTTCCTTCCTCCTTTCATTTTCACGACCCATACACCACCACTACACCAAAATATTGCTCTTGGATCATTGGTGATTATTCATACGCGTTCGTGGGAGAATTTGGTGCACATAGGAATTTATTTGGAAGCATTTGGAGGCTTGGTTCTTGGTGTTCTTTTCCATTCGACACATACATTGATCATAAGAGGTTTTGTTATCTTTTATTTTGATTATTGTTCATGTCCTTAAATTCCTTTCATTACGATTATCATAATACGTGAGAATTAAAAAGATGCGAATTGATATATGGATACACATACAAATCGGCCTAAAATAAATATGTGAAGAAGATGGATTAACTTTGGTGATATGATGATGATAACATGTTTATAATGATGATATGATATGAATTAGATAATTAGTTTGTTAATTATTGGATAAAAAGGGGTAAAGGAATTAGGGTTTATGTCGTTGTTGATTGGGACAGAAATGATGGTCGAATTTGTAACTGTTGTGGGTCGAGTTTGGTAAAGGTTAAATTCATGATTTTTGTTTTTAAACTCAGTTTGATGTCTTAGTAAAGTTTTCCAATTGACTTGGAGTGATTTCAAGTTGATTTAGTCGTATTTTTGATTTTTGTGGGATTAAGTGCTGAAGCTGAATTTGGAAGTCTGAAAATCAGTCCACTTTGTCGATTTTTCATTTTTAAACTATAAAGAATTGGGACATAAAACTTTGCAGTGTTGAACTTCTATATGTTAGGTAATATCATGAATTTTTGTGTATTTTTCCTGGATGTGTTGGTAGGTCTCTCAAGCGAATACTTTTTGGGTACTGCTGCAGGTCGGTTTTCTGAGTAGTCTGAGTTTGGGTATTTTTCGTGTGGGGTTAAGCTAACTACTAAATTCTGGGAAAATTCGTGTGAGTTCTAAAGACATTTAAGTACATGTGTGAATTTTTGTGAATTTTATTTTGGAGTTCTAATATGGAATAAAAATTCGTATTTTGGTGACTTGATTGTGTTTAAAAGCTGAAATTCTGAAACATAAGAGATAATTGATAATTAGAAGGTTTAAATTGTAAATATGATAACTAGAGGGACTAATAATGTAAATATGATGAAGGTATGCATGTTTTGGCTGGAATAAGATGTAGGGGCTGTTTATGTCAATTGTGCAAGATGTGTGACTTATGTGTTAAATATATTAGTTAATGGTTTAAATATGGAAAATGGATAAATTAAAGGATTAATATGAAACTTTTGAAACTAAAGGGTGTAAAGTGTTAAATTGGCATATTTGGCATTCTTGACTTATATTTATGTGTTATAATAAGTATATTATCATTTGTGACCCTTAACTTGATTTATTGACACTTTGAACCCTAAATTATATTAAGTGACACTTCGAAACCCTAATTTCGCAAAACTTATATAATATGAAATCCTTGACATATAAGAACGTGGAAATTTGTTAAAATGAGAAAACTAACCTATATGAATATGTTAAAATGTGGAAACTTGTTAATTTTGGAAATCTGCTAATTATGGGGAGTTACTAAAAATGGAAAGATAACTAAAAGAGGTAACTTAAGTAATTTGAACTCTTCTTAATTTGAATCCACTCTCTTCTAGGTTGGTAAAGCGGGAATGACCGTTCTCCTTTCGTTTGGCCTCGATTTGTTTTGACTCGGCTAAGGTACAGATATTCTGCTTCTTTGATAAGAGGCCTTCATTCTCTGATTATGATTCGTATTAGGGTTTCCCTATACCATTGCTATGTTCCCTTCATTTATGAACTTCGATTATTGAACCATCATGATATTGAACCTTTTATGATTATGAACCTTTCATTCATGAACCTCTGATTATGAACCCTTGACCATGAACCTTTGCTTATGAACCTTGCTTATGAACCATGATTATGAACCTATGATTATGAACTTATGAAACATGATATTGACCTATGCAAGTAAACTAAAAACATGATTCATGATACTTGACCTTTACCCTCAGTTTGATACTATGAGCCACTCACTAGGCATGAGGGTTTCATGTCCATGTCAGTCGATGCACCGATGGCATGACTCTAGGGCAGGAGAGTGATGACCTGTCCCGTCCCTGCATGTTATGTTATGATTCATGTTTACGTAGAGGCAGATTATGGCCACCTGGGGCGTATGGATGCATCCTAGATTTGTTCATGTTCATGTTATGTTATGTTATTCATGGTGACTGATGGTGTATGCGATACACGTCTTTCACACTCCGGGAGCTAGCTACTCCAACCCATGATTGAGGACACCCCTCATATTTACAGGATACCCATGATTGAGGACGCCCCTCATATTCACAGGATACTAAGAGGTCTCCCCTCTGCATGTTTACGATTATGATTATGATTATGATTCATGTTATGTTATGGGCTCGTAGTGGATTTCTGACTTCCTTTACCATGTACCCTTTTACCTTTCCTTATGATACCATGTACTCTTACCTTTCATCTTGATACCATGTATTCAAGTTTCTACACTCTTTTACTCATGTAAATTATACATTATACTACTGCTTGTTACGTTATATCTGTTCACTGAGCTCTAGTAGCTCAGCCGCGTTTCTTTTCCCGTGGCAGGTTTTAGTTGGAAGCTGGGTAAGAGTGAAGAGGCTTTGGACTTAGAAGACTTTGAGTAGAAGCCATTAGAAGAGATGTACTTATGGATTTGATAGGCGGCTTTTATTTTCCTTTGTAATCCTTTGTATTGCAAGATTTCATTTGTAACCTTTGAGAACCATTGTATTACTATGGATTGTATGCTTTGTTTGATCTGATATGGAGCCATTAGTGTGATACTTCTACCCTTGCCGGGTTGGGGTGTTACACTCGTGGTGGATGACTGTCCTAAACCTTACTCTTTATTTCTGTCTTTCTCATTTTGCTATATCATATTTTGCTTCGTTACTTTCGTTTCTGTTTATTATATATATATATCTGTTCACTGGGCTTTTTAAGCTCAGCCGCACGTTTCTTTTCGTGTGCGGCAGGTTTTAGTTGGAAGCTGGGTATGAGTGAAGAGACTTTTGGACTTAGAAGACCTTGATAGTTATTCTGAAGTAGATGCATTAGAAGGATTGCATTTGTAAACTTAGTATTTAGCTTTTGTTTCCATTGTATCCTTGTGTATTCAGTATTTCAATTGTAACCTTTGAGAATCTTTGTATTACTATTGAATGTATGCTTTGTTTGATCTGATATGAAGCCATTAATGTGATAATTCTAATGAGTGTGCCTTACCTTCTACAGGATTAGAAAGCACCACTAGGAGCAAGCGAAAGCCTAGGAGCAATAACAAGAAATCTAGAGTATCGCCTGTCTCTGAAAGTGAAAGCAAGGAAGTAGAAGAACACCCTAGGAATTTAAAGCTTTCAAATAAGGAACAAATATCATCTGGATGTAATGAAAAGACCAGTGTTTTGAATGCATGTAATGAATCTGTTTGTTTAATGCAAGAAAAATCTTTGTCTAAAAATGCTTGTGATGATATTGTTTCTGATAATGTGAATGATAAGCCTGAACAGCAAGATGTTCCTACTCGAACTAGTGCTAAGACTAGATACCTTAACAGTCTCATTGCTGTATCTAGGACCATATCTAGTACTCTATTGCCTAGGGACTATCTTAAGCTTTGTGTATGGAAACCAACAGGAAGAAAGTTTACACGTAAGAATGACAAACAAAAAGTTGTTCTATTAGAACAAAATTAAAACCATCTTTGTGTATGTGGTTCATGTGTTACCCCTAACCCATGGAAACAAATGAAATACGGTTTCCAAATGCAAGTGTTTTCTGTTCATGGCAGGTTATCGAAATATGTCTTTGGATCGTAGACTCGGGTTGCTCCAAGCACATGACCGGGAATCTGAAGCTGCTGATCAACTTTGTATGGTAGTTCATGGGGACTGTAAGGTTTGGGAATGATCATGTTGCAGCTATTCTGGGTTATGGTGATCTTCGGTTTGGAAATTACTTGATCACACGGGTCTACTATGTCGAAGGGTTGGGACACAACTTGTTTTCAGTTGGGCAGTTTTGTGATGCAGATTTAGAGGTTGCATTTAGGAGAAACACTTGCTTTGTCAGGAATTTGGTTGGGGATGATCTCTTGATTGGGGATCGTGGCACCAATCTTTATGCAATTGACATAAACCAAATGGCCTCTTCATCACCTATTTGTCTCATGACCAGGGCAGGCGAAACAAAATCC